>OY288276.1:77947616-78366365 GCA_958450335.1 Hibiscus tridactylites
AAAATTTTAGTTTTGTTTCAATTTGGCTACTGACTCGTTAACAATAGTTGTGGCTGTTAAAGTATTTTGTATAATAACATATTTAGTCCTCCACGTTTACAAATTCAAACAATTTAATCCTAATTTTAAAAAATAATAAATTTAATCTTTATCATTTCAATTTGACCTTATTTTTAGTTAGAGATAATTTAATATTTTATTTTGATCCTTCAGTTATAACTAATGTTATCTTGTTCATCCCAAGTCCCAACCATACTCAATCTATCCTTTAAAATTTCATATAGAATAGATCATAATCATCTTATAAAATCGTATTCATGTGTGTGTTAAACTGAAATTTGTTATAAAATTACTAAAAAAACCTTCCATCCCTTCTTTCGAACTATGGTTGAATGCTGCGCAAATTTGTTATAATAATTGAGCAAAATTTGAGTCTTTATTTTGGTTGGTGAATGGTGTGCATGGAGATGCATTCGAACCATGGTTAGACTCGTATTTTAAGGCTTTGACTGATCCAAGCTGAGATCATCAGCATCTCAAAATTATAAGACAGTAGACAAATGCAGCTGTAGCGTGGCATTGGGCACACATGTTTTTTTTATGAACGGTGTGCATTCGGGCGAAGATATAAGCTTTTGTACTCGATGAAACATTGTGAAATTTAGTGCCTTTTCAAAAATAAAAATGAAAGCTAAAAATAAACAATAAACTTCTAAAGTTGTTAAAAATAAATACATGCAGAATATTCCCGATAAGGGAACTCTCACAACTATGGGAATAACCTGCAGATCCCAAGCATTTCTATTGTGGGTTTGTGACTCTTTTTTATTTCGAAGAAATTGTAGTCAATGGTTCGATAAAATGGAACTAATTTGTTGCTAATTTAACTTATGGTAAATTAAAAGGGTAGTGTGGAGCTAATAAACGATGATACAAGAAGAACAAACTAATTGGGATGTGGGCTGCGAACATGGTTTTGTAAGCAGAATATTATTGAAGACGATGATGATGAAAAAAAAAGATTGAAATTTTTTTAGTAATTTTATAACAAATTTCAGTTTAATATATATATATATATATTATATCTTTTGAATACAATTTCTGAGATGATTATGATCTGTTCTTTATGAAATTTTAAAGGATGTGTTGGGTATGGTTAGGATTAGGAGGGACAAGATAACATTAGTTATAATTAAGGGATCAAAATAAAATATTAAATTATCTCTAATTAAAAATAGAGTCAAATTGAAATAACAAGGGTTAAAATTATTATTTCTTTCGAATTATGGCTAAATTGTTTGAATATCTAAACCTAGATGACAGAATGTGTTAGTATACAAAATATTTTAACTGTCACATTACCTTTTAAATAGTGGTTAACGGTTCTGTGGCCAAATTGAAACAAAACTAAAAGTTTAATGATAACATTGAAGCAATTGGAAGTTTGATTACCAAATTGAATAATTGATCAAAGTTTAGTGACCATTTGTGAAGTTTACCCTTAAATTAAAGTGAATGTAAGAATTATTATAGAAATAAAAGTTTAATTATTTTTTGAATTAAAAATAAAAGAAAATAATATAAAAAATATTTTTTAAGATTTTATTCTAAAAGGGGATAATAACACTTTCGGTCCCTAAGATTTCAAAACTAATTAAAACAATTAATGATACATTGCGGTACATATGAATAAAATCTTAAAAAAGAGCAGGTTAAAGTTTTTTTTCCTTAATCATTTTGATGATACTCTAGTTTATTAAAAGAGTTATATTTTGATACACAAGCTATGTAAAAAAATTACACAACCTTTCTGTAAAATTTAAAATCTAAATTTTAAACTCTAGCACCCTAAAACCTAAACTTCAAACCCTAAACCTTAAACTCTAACTATAATCCTTAAATTCTACACCATACACGCTAAACCCCTAAACTCTAACCTTAAACCTTAAACCAGGTATAATTAAAGGACTTGTATAAACTAAAATTTACGCAAGCTTTTGTATCAAAATAGTTTCTTATTAAAAATGAGTATTATTTATTTTAAAACTGGTTTTCGCTAAGAACACAACAAAGACAAAGTCGGAAAATTTCTTTGGGTAGAAGTTAAATGATTTTTTTTTGATGAAATGCTTTGTTTTATCACCGTATTGATTTAAAATAATACCATTTTTAAAGGGTTAAATTATAAATTTACTGTTTTGAAAGGATTAAAATATAGTTCTATTATTGTATTAAGATAAAAACTCATAAAATCTAAACCAATTAAAACATAAATGATTCAGGACTGAGCTAGAATTTGGGGTTAGAATGTAAAATATAAATGCTTTTAAAAGTATAGGACAAATTTATAAATAATAACTTTTTATATATAATAACAAGAATAAAAAATTTTGGGGGTTGAAGGATCCATTTAGGGGAAACACCAATGCTTGTCCCATTTGCACTATAATCATTATATTTAGGAGTGACAATTTGTATTGTAGTTTTAGATATTTTCAGATATTTAATTTGAATGTTCAGATAATTTGAGAGTAAACACGAATTCAGATTCTTAGAAAGATTTTCTTCAATTTCTTTTTTAAAAAGAAAGAAATGAAATTAAGTCAAACTTTAATTTTGTTTTGAGTTGAATCGATTTCTAATTCGATATAAAATGATTTTTGATTTAATTAGTTGTTTGAATAAAAGTCCAACTCAAATAAAGACCTAAGTTAAAGGTTCCAAATCAAGGCCTAAAGACAAATTCATTTTATTTAAAATTGGCCCAACGCTAAGTCAAAATTTTGGAGCCCAAACAAATCTCATGATTTCAAGAGTTTTTTTCACCCTTCAATTGTGCCATCCGGATATGCATGTAGGGGTGTTCAAAAATACTCGATTTGATTGACATGACCTGACGACTCAATGACCCGAACCTAAAAAACCTGAATAATCTTATAAAAGAAATTACTCGACCAGGCCGTGTACCGACCTGGTTGGGTACCCGACCCGATAATTTTTTCGAAACACAGGCCGAGAGTTTTCCCTTACCGGGTACTCGAGCCGACCTGATAATTTTTAATATATATTTTTTATAATTTAAATTATATTTTTATTTTAAGTTTCTTAATATTTTACTCTAAAACTAAATTTAAATCCCTAAATTCTTTCTATGTTTGTTTATATACTTTTTAAGTTTTAAGTTTAAAATTTTTAAAAATATTTTTGTGTTTAATATGTAACTTTTTTTTAAATTTTAGAATTAAAAAAATAAAAAAATATAAATCGAATGCCCGGTACCCGATTTTTCGAATACTTGAGTTTCATGAGGACCCGAGTAACGGGTACCCGGGTGTAACGAGCCGGGACACGGGCCGGTAAAGTAGGTACCCGGATGAACCGGGTACCCGAAAATCGGGTACCCGACAACGAACACCCCCTACATGCATGTTAGGTCTATATATTATTTATTTATTTATTTATTTTCCTTCTCTTTTTTATAATTTACCTTTATTTTGTTTTATTATACTGACGTTCTTTTAATTATGTTTAGGGATATTTACTAGGATTTATATTAGGTAGATATCTAGGATACTATTTTTAAATATACTATAGGCATTATATTAGGTTATTTATTAGATGTGTTATATATATTATTATTTTTGAAAAATTAAAGGATAAAAGAAGAAGAAAAGCATGGAAGAGTTTGTGATGATGTAGGAGTTCAAAGAGACGAAGATTTTGAGAGATGAGATAAAAATATATGTTTTCAAGAGGTAAAAATTAATATTATTTTGGCATCGATTATACACTAAACTAAAAATCACTATTATTTTAGTACTGAATTTTAGTTTATGTTTCAAGTAAATTATTAAGTTGTAAAATGTCATCCACATCACCGCACGTAGACCGTTAAGATCCGTTAACATCATCAATTTTAATGATTTAGTGATATAATTAAAGCCTAAATAAAAGTTAAATACTGAAATAATATCATTTTTTAATCTAGTAGCATAATCGATACTAAACTTAAAATTAAATGGTATCTAGTGTAGTTTCTGCTTATTTTTATAGCGCTGAACCCGGTGACATAAAGGAATATACTTATAATTACCTTTTGTCGTTTATATGTGTATTCTATTGATTTGATTTTAACATGTTTGTAATTTTGATTCAATTTGGTTTATTTGTATGATCTGGTATATTTGTATATTAATTTAGATTAAATTACATGATAATTTTGGCCGAATATAATTGGCTTGGAGTTTTTCCCCTTGAGTTCTCTTTATGTCTCTTGATTCTTCTAGATTTAATTAGGTTGATTGTGTAAATCTAGTGACAAAAGTTGCTTCTTAATTTTCATGTGTATTCTATCTCTTATGTTTTGACTCTATTTTGTTGTCATTCATTTTTTATGAATCATAAACATTAATAGAAATGAGTTTCAGGCCAAAATATTACTAGCAAAATGAACTTCTTTTAACAATTGAGATTAGTTCGAAACCAGGTAAAGTCGTGTAAAAGATGTGAAAAACTCAAGATTTGATGAGAGATTGTTTACTAATTGAGCTTGTCTTCACTCTCCGTCTAATGGTTCGTATAGGCTGTTCTAGAAATAATTTTGTTGAGCTAGTAATCAGGGATAGAGCCAAAAAAAATAAATAAATTAAAATTAGCGGACAAAATATAATTAACTATAAAATTGGAGTTACAAAGTTCAAATAAATTAAAAGATGAACTACCGAGATGGTTACTTACATTTAATAAGTCTACACTTTTACAAACCGATTTTAAAAAGTTAACATTGTGGTCACTTACATTTTCATTTTTTTAAACAATTGGTCACTTGTATGTTAATTAATTACCGTTAGACAACCGACGACGTGCTGACTTGGCACAATAAAAAGAATGATAAATTACCTAGATAGTCACTGACACCATCTAATTGGTAGACAATAGTTCAATGGTCATAATATCAAGACAATAATTGAGTAAAATTATACAAATTTACTTAACTGCCATGTCAGCATATCCATTAATTTTTAACGAGGAGTGATATATATCATTGATACCATCTAAATAGTTGAGTGACCTTGTTGACAAAAATTATAGTTTAATGGTTAAACTAAGATCGAAACAATATTTAAGTGGTCATAGGTGAAGTTCACCCATTAAAAAACGTTTGAGACCAATAATAAATTCTCTAGTGAATTAATTTAGATATGCAATAACAATTAAAATACATTTATTAAAAAACCAATGAACCACTCATACATGCAAAATGGTGAAAACGTAGTCAAAATCCTAAAAAAGCAAAATTTATCTCTACATAGGGGAAAGCTTCCTAAAACTATCACGATATGTACCACTTTATGGAACTTTAAACTGTAGCCGTAGGGGACAATTGTCTCATCAAATTCTGCCGCCTCCAAATACTCTTCAGAGCCTTCGTATCCTGTGAGCACAAAGAATGGTCCACAACGACTACTTCTCCGGAGGGAAGCTCTTCCAAAAACTAATACTTTCGAAGCCCTCAAATTACATGATGGTAAGACATAGCTAGACGTTTTTGCACGATATTTACGTGGCTAACATGTAAAGCTCGAATATTCGAAGTTAAACCTATCTTTGTCAACTTGTCCATAGGTTCCTCTTCTCTATAATCACCAACAGCTCTAGAGACTACAAACATATGAGCAAATGAAGAGAGAAGGAGGTTAGATCATGAGGGTAGTATTAGAGTTAGAATATGATTTGTAACTAGACTATGCTGAGCTGGCAGGAGTGGTTAGGAAGTTAGAAAATGGTTAGGCTGTTAGTGTGTTAGTTAGTAGCCGTTCCTTGCTAGTTCACATAAGTCTTCATACTGTACAAATACACCTGGTCTCGATTTGAGATATTACAGGCATTATTAATAAAATTTGTGAGAGCTTTGACTCTCTTTCTCATCTCCAGTTTGTTTCCCAAATCCTTTCATGGTATCTTTCGCCAAAATCCTGGTGGTTTCCGCTTCGCTCTTTTCGATTTTCGGTGTGTAATTGCTGTCGAATCCTGCTGAGCTGCGTCTACAGATTGTACCAGTGACTCGATAATCCATTCCTATTCTGGTTCTCAGGTTTGGCGTTCTGATTTTCGTCGCGGACTGGCCTGAATTGGTGAGATTTACGTACTCACTGTTCTTTCAATCTGTTTTGATTCTCTGTTTTTCAATTCAAGGTATCTGATTCTGGTCATAAGTATCTCTGTTTCGTGTTGATAATTGAAATTGAACAAAGTAGTGATGTGTTGTGATATCTTTAAATTCAGAGAATCTCTCTTGTGGTGTTTTTACCTGAGATTTAAGTAGCTCTGCGATTGGATTTGTGCTGATTTCTGTATGTTTGCAATTGGATCTGTGTTGCGTTTTTGCTTCATGTTATCTACTGGAATTTCTGGTCCACACAACGTGTTGCGTTTGCAGTTGATTTGTGGTGATTTCTGTTTTGGTCTTAAGCATCTCTATATTTTGGTTTGTATTGCTTGGTGTGGTTGTGCACACAACGTGTTCGACGTTTTGTCTGTGTGGTGTTTCATCTATTTGGTGCGTTAGTTTTATTTTCCATGGCTGGTGAGACTACTTCTTCAGAAGATCCTAGGGATTCTGTATCTGCAGAAGATGTGATGTCTTCTTTGTCCACCCCTCAACAACTTCCTAAGCTTGAAACAATCAAGCTTTCTGAAAGCACGTATATATTGTGGAAGCATCAAGTGCTCCTTATTATTGAAGGATATGGTTTGCTTGATTTTCTTTTTGAGCATACACCTCCTCCGAAGGATACTACGAACGCTGCTGGCCAACGTATTGTTAATCCTGTGTTCTCGATGTATTTGAAGCAGGATAAGCTACTTGCTTCCTGGCTCATGTCCACTGTTAGCCCTGATGTTCTTCCACATCTCACGGGTTTGCGTACTGCTCGAGCTATATGGAGCTCTCTTTCACGATTGTTTGCTGCTAGGTCCACAGCAAAACAGTCATCCTTAAGACATAGCTTGCATTCTCAAAATAAAAGAGGTCTTACTGTTAAAGAGTATCTTGCAAAGATTAAGTTGATTTGTGATTCGTTGAATGCTTCTGGTACTATTGTTTCAGAGCAGGAACAGGTGAGTGTGGTTCTCTCTGGGCTCACAACTGAGTTTGAGTCCGTTCTTGCTATTGCTTCGAAGGAACCCCAATCTCTTGAAAATTTGACTGAGATGTTGATAGATTATGAAATGCGACAAAAGGATTTTTTGTCTGCTGATTTTTCAGTTCAAGCTAATGTTGCTGTTAAACAAGAATCAAAAAGGGTTGCTGTTAGTGAAGATTTGGAGGAGGAATATTCTACGGCAAATGCTTCCTTAAATAGTTCTGGGTTTTCTAAAGATGATCAACGTGTTGGTAACTCTTATCGAGGAAGAGGGCGTGGTCGTTTTAACTCCAACCGACCTCAGTGTCAGATTTGTGAACGCTTTGGGCACCTTGCTCAAAAGTGTTGGTACAGATTTGATCAGGGGTATCCAGGGAGTAATTCTGGTAATAGTGCTCCAAAGTCGAACTACAATGTGCAACGCTCAGCATCGTTTGGGACTCACATGTCTGGGAATCAATCTTCTCCTATGGTTCATTCTTCTGGGTTTTCGCCTGCTCCAACACAAGTTTTCTCACACTCGTTTTCTAATCCTTCTCCTGGTTTTGTTACATCATTGGCCTCTCCTAATTTTGTTTCTCCACATTGTTCTTATGGGTCGTATGGTTCTTCTCAAGTGCAACATCCTACTGCCTTTATTAGTTCCACTGGTTCGAGTGGTATTTCTAATACTTCTGGTATAGTTCCTTCAGCACCATTTGGTTCTCCTGTTGTTTTTGGTGCAGGCTCTTCTTTTTCGGGAAACTCCTCTGGTCAATCTGGGTCACGTGAGGTAGTGTGGTGTGCTGACTCTGGCGCGACTCACCATATTACAAATGACAGAGCTAATTTGCAGACTACTACACCATACTCAGGTATGAGTTCTGTTCTTATGGGTAATGGTTCTGCGGTTCCCATAACACATGTGGGTTCTGGGTTAGTGTCTTATGCTAATACACCTCTATATTTACATCATTTGTTATGTGCCCCTGATGTTAAAAGAAATCTACTGTCTATATCTCAGTTTGCTCGAGATAATGCCGTATATTTTGAGTTTCATTCTCATGGTTGTTTTGTTAAGGATGCACAGACTTCAACTGTTCTTCTGGAAGGGAGGCTCACTCCTGAAGGTTTATATGGACTGAGTTCTGTGCCGTCTGTTGGTGATCGAATAAGGGCACCACTGTCTTCATCCGTTTCTCCTACTGTTTTGAATGTCTCTTCGAAGCTGCTGTCTTTAGATGTGTGGCATAAATGCCTTGGACACCTGTCCTTGGTCACTCTTCAGAGTGCTTTACGTTCCAATAATATTGTTGTAAATAATGATGCTTTACCTGCTGTATGCTCAGCTTGTTTGCAAAGGAAAGTACACAAGTTACCATTTTCGTTGTCTTCGACTGTTTACACTAGTCCCTTTCAGCTTGTTGTATCAGATGTTTGGGGCCTTGCTCCGTTAGTTTCTGATGGTTTTTCCTATTATGTTTCTTTTATTGATGTGTTTAGTCGTTTTACATGGTTATACTTGATTAAGAAGAAATCAGATGTCTTTGATTGTTTTATTAATTTCTATAAACTAATTGAAGTTCAATTTGGTGTGAAAATTAAGGCCCTCCAGACTGATGGTGGGGGTGAATATCAAGCCTTAGTTGCTTGGATGGCTCGAAATGGTGTTTTACACCGTGTCTCATGTCCTAGTACTTCGGAACAAAATGGCAAAGCCGAGCGAAAACATCGTCATGTTGTTGATATGAGACTCACGTTACTAGCTCAAGCGGGGTTGTCAACTAAATTTTGGAGTTATGCCTTTGTCACGGCCGTTTTTCTAATCAATCGTTTACCCACTGGAGTGTTACACAATTGTTCACCGTTTGAATTACTCTATAAACAAAAACCAGATTATGATTTTCTACGAATTTTTGGTTGTGCTTGCTATCCTCTTCTTCGCCCATTTAATACTCATAAGTTTGATTTTCGGACTCGTCCGTGTGTTTTTCTTGGTTATAGCCCTTGTCACAAGGGTTATCGTTGTCTTGATCAATCCGGTAAAATTATTATCTCTCGACATGTCATATTTGATGAAACGGTCTTTCCTCGTCTGGGGTCTTCGTCTACTGAGTCGAGCTTGTGTCCTGATGACTCTAATTTTTGGCACAGCAGCAGTTTTCCGTTATTAGTTTATCCTTCTATTAATGGTTGCACCGATTCTTCTTCATGTGGTAATGATCCTGGGCAGAGTAATTCACGTGTGAAAGCCCAACCTAGTATTGCAGCCCAAACAGAATGCCCTGGGCATACTGATGTTGGGCCTATCTCTGGTGTGGGTGCTCCGTTTTCTAGTTCTAGTGCTGCTCAGACTGGGCCTAGGCTTGATGATGTTGGTGCAGCCCAGTCTTCTGCGCCGCATCACTTGGTGGATGGTTCTTTTGTTCCAGGTCATGCTAATTTCTTTGAGGAGTCCACTTCTGCTGAGCCTATAATATTACCACGTGTTGAACCGATTCAACCAGTTGAGGGTTCTTCTCCCGGTCTAAGGACTACTGAGCCGGCTGCTGTTGGGTTTTACTCTCCGGCTGAGTCTCCTGAGTTAGTTGCTGTTGATGGGCCGTCTCCACCTGGGTCTCCTGGGTTAGTGGCTAATGCTGGGCCTGGGGCTCTGAGTGACTCGGTTTTGTCTATTGTTAGGGATCGTGAGACGAGTGACCCGGCCTTGCCTATTGTTAGGGATCGTGAGGTTGACTCCTTTACCCTAACTGAGTCTGCTGTTCCCTCTCCGTTGTCTCCCTTGTTGCATGTTTCTAGCGGTTCACCGCCGTCTTCTCCTTTACCTGTCCCTCGCTCGTCTAGTGTTTCTTCCCTACCTCAGTCTTCTTCGAGTCTTCCGGTTGATCTTGCCGATCTTGACTCTCAGTTTTCTGTCCCGTCTTCTGCGAGTGTGATTACTGGTGGGGTTATTTCTTCTGCTACTGAGAACACTCATCCGATGATTACTCGGAGTAAAAATGGTGTTCGCAAACCCATGATTTTTCACACCGCTGTTTCTGGTTCTGTGGAGGATTTTGTGGAGCCTCAGACTATTAGGGAGGCTCTGAAGAGTGACCACCGGCGCAAGGCGGCTCAGGAGGAATATGATGATTTGATTCGAAATAATACGTGGTCTATTGTTGAGCTTCCCCCAGATCATCGTGCGGTTTAGTGTAAGTGGATCTTCAAGATTAAAAGACATCCGGATGGTTCAGTGTCGCGTTTTAAAGCCCGTTTGGTTGCGAAGGGGTTTCTTCAACAAGCCGGTTGTGACTTTCACGAAACTTTCAGTCCGGTGGTTAAACCGGTGACAGTTCGTACCATTTTATCTCTTGCTGTACGCGGCGTTGGGAACTTCGACAACTGGATGTCAACAATGCATTCTTGAACGGTGAGCTTGCTGAGGATGTGTATATGACTCAACCGCCGGGTTATGAGCAGGGTGACAAGTCTCGACTTCTTTGCAAACTGAACAAGGCGATCTATGGCTTGAAGCAGGCCCCTCATGCCTGGTTTGAAACGTTAAAGGCTCATCTGCTCTCGATTGGTTTTGTCATGACCAGGTCTGATTCGTCACTGTTTGTCAAACACTCGGTGGGTGAGGTAATGTATCTCCTCGTTTATGTAGATGATATTATCTTGACCGGTAATAATTCGTCTTCTATTCAAGTTGTTATTGATGAGTTGAATAGGGTGTTTTCTTTGAAAGATTTAGGGGTTCTGTCTTATTTTCTGGGGATTGAAGTGTCCTATGTTGCTAATGGTTTTGTTTTGAGTCAGCAGAAGTATATACATGATTTACTGCATAGGTGTGGTTTGGAATCTGCGAACGGATTGCCTACTCCGATGATATCTAACTGTCATTTGTCTTTGAATGATGGGAGTCCTATTTCTAATGTTACTGAATACAGGAGCATTGTTGGTGTTCTTCAATATGTGGTTATCACTCGCCCAGAAATTGCTTTTTTTGTGAATCGTGTCTGTCAATTTATGCACTCTCCTTTGGATACTCATTTTCAGGCTGTTAAGCGAATACTACGCTATTTGTCGGGTACGGTTGATTATGGTTTGCATTTTGTTGCTTCCTCGCGACTAACTCTTACTGCATTTGCTGATGCCATTTGGGGTTCTGACCTCGATGATCGTCGTTCTACTTCTGGGTTTTGTGTGTTTTTTGGTGATAATCCTATTTCCTGGGGTTCTAAAAAGCAGGCAGTGGTCTCCCGTTCTACGGCTGAGGCAGAATATCGTAGCGTAGCTTGTGCCACTGCTGAACTGTTATGGCTTGAGTCTCTTCTTCGTGAGCTGCGTGTTTCACTTGATGGGAGATCCACTCTATGGTGTGATAACTCCAGCGCTGTTGCTGTCTCGGCTAACCCTGTTTTTCATTCTAAATTTAAACATATTGAGCTTGATTTGTTTTTTTTTCGTGAACAGGTTGCTGCGGGACATTTGCTAGTTAATGAAATCCCGTCGTCTGAGCAGCTGGCTAATATTCTAACCAAGCCTCTCTCTACTGCTTCGTTTTCTCGGTTTCGAGATCGGTTATCAGTGGTTCAAATATCCTCTGTAGTTTGATTTCTTTTTGGTATTGGTTGTGTTTTTTCTCTTGTGTGCAGGTTTCCAGGTGTTCTGTTTTCTTTACTAAAGTCTCGCTCAGCAGGGTGAATATTAGAGTTAGAATATGATTTGTAACTAGACTATGCTAAGCTGGCAGGAGTGGTTAGGAAGTTAGAAAATGGTTAGGCTGTTAGTGTGTTAGTTAGTAGCCGTTCCTTGCTAGTTCACATAATTCTTCATACCGTATAAATACACCTGGTCTCGATTTGAGATATTACAGACATTATTAATAAAATTTGTGAGAGCTTTGACTCTCTTTCTCATCTTCAGTTTGTTTCCCAAATCCTTTCAGGTAGTACCCTTCTTCTCTATCGACTATTCTCATTTCTGTTATGGCTTCTATCGTTAAAGTGTTGACTGCAGCTCTTTACCTCAAATTCACAGAAGATGAACCGCCTGAGTCTGTTACAATTACCCTGGTATGTCGTTTTCACTTGTCTTATTAAGTACCTTCTCATTTGACATCAATCCAATTAAATGTAGACTTGGCAAATTTGACCAGAAACCCGAACCAATTTACTCGACTCAAGATCCAATATAGACTCGAACATTATGGTCTAAATTTGACCTAAGCCCAAACCAAAATCGAACCGAATTAAAACCGACTCAAAATTTACTAAACCGAAAATCAATACGAACTGAAAGTAACCGGAACTGATATCAACACGAACCGAAAGCAACCTAAACTGAAAAGCAACGAGAATTGAAAGCAACCCGAATCGAAAATAATCCAAACTGAAAATAACCCAAATTTAATTTGTCCAAATTTGCTCCAAACCAAACATCAACATGATTTTGACCAAATAATTGAGCCGAAATGAACGAATAATTTATTTTTATTTATTTTTTAGTAGTATGATAAATAGTAAATATGTATATTTTATTCTCCTTTTTTATTATATTACTGATTAGCAACCAATTTTAGTAAAACTTAATAGTTTAATATATCTTTTCTCCTTTAAAAGAAAATTTTTATATCTGATTTGATAATTTTTTATTTAAAAAATATTTGATATGCACGATTGTAAAATAAAGTTACTTTCTTTACTTTTAATTGTTTATTTGGTTTAGTCTTTTATTTAATTTATGATATTAATTAAATATCAAGTAAAATTTTTAAATATCTAATTAAATCTCAAACAATTAAAACATACCTATATTAATTTTAATCCATAAATAAATAAATATAATAAAATTATATTTTATTAAATAATTTTCAAATAGTCTAATTCTAATTTCGTAAAATCAAATTTTCCGTGTAAAACTTTATTTTAAAAATTAGAAAACAATCGATAGAAAATCGACAATGAGCACAATACGAAATTCAAGTTTTAAACTTTAAAAAGCTTTATAGGTTGAGTTTGTATCATATTATCATATCTAAATGATGGTTTAATTCGAAATATTGAACATTCAATAGTTGGAATTTAGCCTAAATGATAAGATTGACAAAAAATATTTTTTACGTGAATATATCAATAATTCTATATATACTCAATTGAATACATATCCAACTCAACTCGAATTGACCTAAAGATCCGAAAATTGACTAAAATCGAAAATCAGATTCTCTGATATTGACATGAACCGAAAACTGATCCGATCCGATATTGACCTGACCCGAAACATCAATCGAACAGGCATTGACCAGAACCGAAAACCAACCGATCCGATATTGACCCGACCTGAAATTCAACCGATCCGATATTGACCCGACCTGAAATTCAACCGATCCGATATTGAACCGACCTAAAATTCAACCGACCCAATATTAATTCGAACCGATACCCGACCCGACTTGAAATTGCATAGACCTGATCTAAATCTGAATCAAACCCGATGCGAACCAAACATGAACCAAATGCGACCTTAACCGAAAATCAAATTTAACTGAATTGACCCAAACTAAATCCGAACCGAACGACCCGATTGCCACCTCTAATTAAATGTCGTGGCTCGGATGTTTGGTTTGGATAGTAAGGTCCTTCTCAGCTTATTAATTAAGAATTAAATATAATTAAAATCCCTTCTAATATCCTTAAATATAGATTTTAATATCTGATGGGCTCACTCACTAAATCATAGACAACACCCATAAGCATAGTTAAAAAACTTGCTAATTTTAATATAAAAAAAACTTGCTAATTAGCATTGAATCTAGTCCCTTTTGGTCATTTGAATTGAAATTCTTTTAGGGAACATTTAAGTTGAGAATTAGTGTATGCCGCTGCTGTCACTTCATACAGTTTCTAAGCATAAATATTGTGGTCCAAAAGATTCAAGGGTAGGAATATGCCGCCCCACTAAAGCTATGGTTTCCATTAATAAATTCAATAATTTCTATGGATCAATGACTTCAGTTCAATTTGATCAGGCATTAGAGTTAAGATCTACCAGTGAATTGTAAGGATGTTGATGATTCAAACTTGCAATTGGCAGGATGGCAGACGGTATAGTTGTGCAGATTTCGTACTGCAACTGCGCCATTTACGGCAAATACAAATATAAATATAATAGATAGTGAATGAGTATAAATGTCAAAAGTTATATTCGTCGTGAATGTTGAGTAGGTAATGGATTTGAAGTTGTACTCGTCTCATATCCGCACGCCTACTACTCATTATATGAGTTTTGGGCTATTATAAATTCTGAAATAAGTTCACGAGCTATTTTGTAAACTCTAAGATTTTAAAGCGGTGTGCCTTGTAATTTGGCCAAATTTTAGGGTATAAATTCCCTACTCAATTAATTTAGTTTGAAAAAAATAATTTTTATCGCTATGTTTGATATTAGTGGTGTTTGAATGATAAATTTGCCGGATATGAGCTGATGTTGGATAGTAGGTGAGGGGTAGATTTAAGAATTTTCTGCGTGGGCGGGTATAAATTTTAAAATTATAACCGATGTAGATGGTAGATATAAAAATTTTAGTTATAAGTATGGAGGAAAAAGTATATGCACTCGTCCCGTTTGTCATCCTAATTAACACATCATCGTGAGCGTGAAAAATAAAAATATGAAAATTTATTAACGATTAAAAATGGTTGTGAAATTGTAGATATGTATCACTCATCTTTCTTTGTGTTTGTCACGTGTTAAAGGTTTTTGTTCAAAAATAAATATTAATTAGTCAATTTATATGATAAATTCTACATTAATGAAAGAAAACTTGATTCTCAAGCCTTGCAAAAATATGTATGATGAGTATTTAAAGGTTTCAAGTGTTTTCAACTATATTTTAATTGTATTATTTAAGAGAGTTTTTTTTTTTTTGTTAAAGCACATATTAATTGTTGTACAAAGAAGGTTAATTCGAAATAATAGGAAATAAGTAGAACAGGAAAATAGTATATTCCAGATTTATAGAAAATATGTTTGAAATAAACCGAAATCGGATTGTTGAGGCATGCAAAAACGTAGTTTTCTTAAGACATGTTTGATCACTCCTCGGTGCTTGAGATCTTAGGTCGCCAGTCTCCTAGGATACAACAAGGGAAGATCTTCGACATCTGCATTTCTGAAGAGATCACGAACAGAAACGTGCCTTTGAATATAACCGAAAAAAATGCACTTTTGCTATTTGAAAGCTTATTTTGTAGTTGCTTTAAATTGAAGTGAAGCATGATATTTATAGGGGAGAATTATGTTAAAAATTTGGAAAACAAATATTCCAAAAATATGGCCATTAATTCTCCATCTGATTTAATTCGAAAATCTTTAGTTAATACCATATCTACTCGGATATATTTCTGTGAATTGCAAGCATTACCATTTTAATATTTGAATTTAAGGAAACAAATAATATCCCTTTAAATTCGAAATATTCTCAAAAAGATATGCTAATCTTAAGGAAAAAATTATTCGAAGTGGGTAAAATATGTACAGGCCCACAAATGACCCGACCAGTCCGGACATTCACGTCGTGCGGGTGTGCCCCAACCCGAATGGAATGGATTCGCACCCCCTACGTGCGAGACACAGTTTCCATTCAAGTCATTCAATGACCACAAAGTGAGTAAGAGTATATAAACACTTCCCATGCTATTTGTCCCATCCACGTGGGATAAGGGGTTTTTCCCGTTCCTTACTCAATTCATAACTACCTTACTTTGAGCATCAATTTCTCATTTAATACTCAACCATTTTGAGCATATGAGATACCGTTATAAAGGTCTCATTGAGTAGAATAGGACTCGATAAAATCTTTATTCAAATCTCCACCTTTACCTTCTTGAATTTTGGCTTAAAGTTGTCATTTCCTCACAGTTTTTCCAACAATCCCCCTCATGAATGAAATTGATGATTTATCAAAACATTTTGACTCGATGTGGTGATAGCTTTTACGATTGATAGTTGCATAGGATAGGTAGGTTTCCTCCTTTGAACCTTCCCTTGCGAAAGTATATTTACTTTTCTAGCTATTTAGTAAACGTGATGTCCTTGAACTATTCAACCGTTTGTGTAAACGATGATATACTCCACAGAACTACCTCTCTGACAAGAGTATTTGACCTTATGGTTATGTCTATATGGTCGTGGACATCGCCTGGTTCCGCAAGAGTTTGAAACAACTATGCCTAGTAGTCTCCTTGAAGCGGCCCCACTTCACTCTCACATAGGTGACTTATGTTGCTTGGCTCACCGAAGCACAAAATGGTCATTAAAAGCTTTTGGCTTAGCTTATCTCACTTTGATCATTGTTTACATCATAGGAATGGACTTGGGGATGAATACCCCCACAGAGACCAACATGTCTATGTAATTAGGTTCTCCCTTTGAACCTAGATCTTGGGATCTCCAGTCAGCTAGGTAGGGTTTTCCTTCACATAACGCCTTTATTTTCCATGGGCTTTAGTCCCATTCTTTTAGATGTTTTCTCAACTTAATCTCGGTTTAACCTTTTGGTTAGTGGATCCGTAATGTTATCCTTTGATTTCACATGATCAATAGAGATAACTCCATTTGAGATCAGTTGTCTAACGATATTATGTCGGCGCCATA
Organism: Hibiscus tridactylites; assembly: GCA_958450335.1. Classification (NCBI taxonomy): domain Eukaryota; kingdom Viridiplantae; phylum Streptophyta; class Magnoliopsida; order Malvales; family Malvaceae; genus Hibiscus; species Hibiscus tridactylites. The sequence goes on from OY288276.1 coordinate 77,964,383, forward strand.
TATGTCTCGACTTACCGTTTCATATACAATTCTGTGCCCTAGCAATCGTTTCTTGGTTATCGCAGTATATGCATACTGTGGGTACAGGTTTCGCCCATTCAGGAATGTCCTCAAGAAATTGCCTAAGCCATTCAGCTTCTTCTTCGAATTTGTCCAGAGCAACAAACTCAGATTCCATTGTGGATCTGGTTATAATCGTTTTTCTTGAGGATTTCCATGACACGACTCCTCCTCCCAAAGTGAATACATATTCACTTATGCCTATGGTATCTTGAATATCAGAATCCAACTGGCATCAGAGTGTCCTTCTAAGACAGTGAGGTCTCTGGAATAATGCAATTCGTAGTCTCGAATATATCTGAGATATCTCAATACCCTCACAATTGCTTACCAATGATTTTTCCTTGGATTTCTTGTGAATCTGCTTAAACTACTCATAATAAAAGCGATATCTGGTCTAATACAACTCATGAGATACATTAAGCTGCATATGACTCTTGCATATTCCACTTGATGAATACTTTCCCCTTTATTCTTAGATAAATGTGAACAAAGGTCTGGTGGAGTTATGGTTACGCTAGAATCATTCTTATTAAATTTCTTGATAATCTTGTCCACATAGTGTGACTGAGTCAATATGAGACCTTCAGTTGACCTTTTGATTTGGAAGCCCAGAATCGTATCAGCCAGTCCCATATCTTTCATTTTAAATCTCAAAGTTAACGTGTTTTTGGTACGTTTTACCATTTCATTGTTGCTTCCAACAATGATTATGTAATCAACGTACAAACATAAGATGTCATATCCAATGTCTGTAGTTTTGACATATACACATTTGTCACACTTATTTGTCATCATAACAATATCTTAGTTTCAACCTTTTGTTGAACATTTAGATTATCTTCATTGATAATCTCTAAAGTTCGGTTCATTGAACTTAGATTAAATTCCTTAGTTATATAGGAAATGTATCTTCAAATAACGAGACATTCTTTGATTCAAGGTTCTTTGATTCACACATAAGAAACTGATATTGCTATGCCTTGCATAGTCAATACAAATACAATCTCCCATTTTGAGACTTATTATCGTTTACTTTGGTAATGAGGTTATTACCTTTGCAAGACACCCTACATTTTCAAGTAGTTATATAAAGGTTTAATTACCTTCCATAACTCATATGGTGTCTTGTTTCTTTTATTGTGGGAAACCTTATTTAAAAGGTAATTAGTAAAAACTTTCCCCCCACATGTTAGGTACATTATAATATCACGTTGCTCATATAGAGCTTCTTAATCCTTAAGTTTGAGTTTCGACTTATAGAGAATAAATTTCTCTATAGCTTACACTTAGCAATACTTTGTGCTATCATTGATGAGGGTAATAAAAATTTATTTCCTTCTTTAGTTTGAACAAATTTCAAATTCTAAAACATCGTTATGTATTATATCAAGCGGTTTAGTACTCCTTTCAATTGTTTGAAACGAAGACCTTGATAATTTTGCTTCAACGCATGTGAGACGAAGGGATGTGTTCCAAGTTATTAATCTACACAAGGTATCATAATTAACATGTCCAAGTCTACCATGCCATAAATTAAACGATTCAAGCATGTAAACGAAAAGAATCGATATTCTTATTCATAAATTTGGGTTTTTATAGAGATAGCATTAAAACATATCCCTTACCTACAACCATCCCCTTTTGTCATGTATATAAATCTTCCTCCTCCACAATATTAGCCTCATTGGCCTTTTTTGGATGTCTACATTCAGAAGATTTGTGCCTCACTTTGCCACAGCTGTAGCACGCTCCCCTAAATTTCTCATTTTTTTGGAAATTCCTCCACTAGGCCCCAACTTTGTCTTGGCTTGGTGTTGTTGGGGTTGCTTTCCCTTATTGACTTCGACAATATTTACCTTGGTCTCTTTGAAGGTTTCTTTATTGAGTTTTTTTGGCATTGCCTCTGTTGTCCTCTTCTATTCGAAGTCTGACAATCAGATCCTCCACTGTCATTTCCTTTCTTTTTTACTTTAGGTAATTTTTGAAGTCACTCCATCCAGGAGGTAGCTTTTCTTTAATGGCAGCTACCTGGAAGGATTCATTTATGATCATTCTCTTAGCAAGAATTCCATGAACAATCAGTTGGAGTTCTTTCGTGACTAATTTTTTTTACCCCGACATCTTCTGCTTTGTATTTGTGGTCCAATGCCCTCCACAGTTCTTTGGCTATTTTATAAACATCATATACCAGATACAAAGAGTCTTGTAGTCTGTTGAGGATGTAGTTCCGAAATAGAAAGTTGGCGTTCGTCCAAGACTTAATGATGTTGAAGACAATGATATCATCCACCTCTCTTTCCCCTTCCCCTAATTTGACAATTGGGGGGGGGGGGCTTCCTTCAAATATTTTGCCAAGTTCAGCGTGGTCAGATAGAACAACATCTTCTGTTGCCAAGTCATGAAATTTTGTCCATAGAATTTCATCGGCTTCTTGTTGTGACTCATTTCCACTACCGTTGCGTTCATATTCATAGGCTGATTCGCTTGGTTCGAAGTCTGCCCTGGACCCACAATCTATGTAGACAATTTGGGTGAGTTGGTAAAGTCTCCCATAGTCATTGTTTCTGTTAAAAAAGAAACAAAATCCGAAATTAATAATAATTCCAATAAACTGAAAATTAATTTCATTTATTTATGATTTAACCTCAGTTACTTCCAATGACAATTTCTGTAGAACAGATTTGTCCCGTTTATTTTTGAGATTTAAGCAAACCCGTTAATACTGCAGGATAACTCCTTAAAATGAATTTATTTATTTTTCTCAGAATCGTGATTGTAACACCCTCAACCCGACTTAGAAGAAAAACCGGAATTAAAGATGTTACTTAAAAGAAAACCATATGACACTTGTAACACTTTGAACCTTTTCTTATAAAAGAAGCAAGCTAACAAAAATTTTCATAACTAATTTATTAGCTAAATTAAGATTCATTGATCTCGAAAGAAGTCTAGCTTTCTTCACAAGTTAGAGCATGGTGAAATTAAGGTATAAGGAGAATTTAATCTCTTTTGATTCCATGCTTATAGAAATTTTACTTTATCATTACAAATGTTTAACCCCCATGTTATCAATTTCTTACTTAAGAAGTACAAAAACATCTAAACAATTAACGTCGTAATCTAATTCCAATAACAATCTCAAGGAAGGTTATGAATCAAAAACCAATTACTTAAGTCAACTTCAATTATCACATATATAATATAAGTAAACTAATCAATATTCGAACAAGACATAATCTTAGCCCCTCATTTATCAACCAATTGCAATCCAAATTATTATTCATATAAGTTCGGTCTTTACTATCATGCTTTGCTAAGCCTTTAGCAAAATTGAGAATTATCTTTACAAACTAGGCAAGTGATCAATAATTAATCATATTTGCATGTTCATAGTCTTGGCTAGTCAACATTTAACTTATGACTTCCAAAAACAAACTTAACTCGAGAATCCAAATAAAGAACATGAGTATATAACTAAGAAAATTCAATTGATACCAGATGGTTTATTTCACTGCCATGGTTCATTTAACTCAAACATATGCCTCAAACTAGGTCAATTGTCTATGGAACAATTATGACATTACATTATTCATCCTTCGAATTACCCAAGCAACCATTCGATTACTCTTGACACATAGTTCATTCTACAAATTATTCATATTAAACCTTAGCAACATCCCATCAATAATTAGTTAACTATACATCAAATATACTTAACTTAGTCTTCAAACACGCAACCAAGTTTTAGAAATACAACTTTATAAACATTTAACAATAGACATTTTAAAACATTACATATCATAGGTTCATTACATGCGCCAACTAGAACCTTGTGCCACCATTTTAATATAACTTAAACCACATGCCATGATTTCGATTGCATTCCAAAGTAACTTAGTAATTAGGAAACCATTATAATTCCTCAATACATAAACAACTTAGCATTCGAACCTCTAACCATCATATTTTAAACCATTTATCAAACTTCTAATCGAATATTCTACAACAATCATAAATATTTAAACTAACATTCAATTCAATAATTCCTATACGCATTCATCTTCTATATAACTCGTCAAACATACCAAATAGATATAACTAGTTTCTTAGACAATATAAAGTGCCACCATCTTAGGATCTTGATTAAAAGAACAAGACATTAAGCGAGGTCTTGTAGAATAACTGGTCACCCTTGTTCCCTATCGATTATAAACTTCTAAAGTAACATGCAATGCATGAAAATGAATGCATTAGGCCTTATATAGCCAAAGTGAGGTAGTGATGTCCAATATTGACAAAAAATTTAGATACATGAATTTCAATGAAACACACGTTCAAATATAAAACTATATGTTAGCGTTTGTTAATAGTGTCTTAAATTAGCTTTTGTAAAATTTAGGGCAATCAAAAGCTTCTTCAAGCTTCTTTATAAACTATATCGATCTTATTAAAGATCAGCTTATCACATTTAAGTCTCTCTGAGACTTAATAAATACTCAATAGCCTTTAGATTCCTTATTAACTTATCAAATGTTTGTCGCTAGTTCAATTGAATGTTTGTTGCCTTTTTCAATCTGTAACACCCGTGTTTTGGGGTTAGGAGTTTGGTGCGTGTGTTGGGGTTGTGTCGTCAAAATCGGTTTAAATTAATTAGGCCTTGGTTTAATTTAAATGAGATTTAAAAATTGAAGGAATGACAATTTTGTAATTAAGTTGAAATAAAGACACGCTTTTTGAACCAAAAAGAAAAAAAAGAAGTCATCTTCTCCCCCCATTCTAGTCTCTAACGTGAAAACCTCCCAAAAGACCTAAATTAGTATTCCATCCATTTTCTCCATCAATTCAAGAGCTCCTTCGAAGGTAATTTCATTTTTGAACTCTCCTCATCATCCCAAGCATTTCCATGGTTTTAGATTTCAAAATCATCACCATTTGTGTTTTTCAAGTTTGATGAAAGTATGGATTTTTAATGGGTTTTCCACTTGTTTTTGGTTTGTTGAGTTAGGTTTTGAGTTAATCTCACTTAAATACACCTAATATCTTAAAATGGAAGGATTTTGGGAAAAATCCCGAAGTGGGTCTTTGGGGCATTTTTCAAAGTGTCAAAACTTGAATTTTTGGTGTGCTTTTGTGTTGGGTTGAAGGGCTGATGATATAGGGTTGTTAGGAAGGTGTCTTGGAAGTCTTTAGATGCCATTTTGGTGTTAGAAATGGTGGATTTCAGCTGGGTATTTGGGGAGTACGAAAATGTGAGTTTTGTGGTTAGTTGGGTTTGAAATTGTGAAGTTTTGGATTGTGTTTGTGGGTTGAGATTGTGGCTGAGTTTAGCATTGATTTGGTGAGTAATACTTTTCTTTTGATTGGTTAGAAGCAAGAGGAAACATCAGAGAAGGTTCGGGATCGAATCCGGGAATTGTGGAGGCTTGACTAGCTTTGCTTGGTTTGCTAAGGAAGGGTGGTGAGTGAAACTTTCAAATTTGTTTAAATTGGTTCAAGTGTGTGTAGTGGAGGTTTTTGGAATGAGCTTGGTAGGCCATTCCTAGATAGAAGTTAAATTGGTAGTTTAACTTCTTGTGTGTTTATAGCTTTAAATGTTGATGCCTATTCTATTCTTGTGAAGCATGATTTGGCTATGTATGAATATACATTGATGTGTGTGATGATGGATGTGTGCTATAAATGATGGTTGCTATGATGTGGTTTAAAAGTAATTGGCACTAGTTAACTTACCAGTATAAATGATCGATCATTAGGATTAGTGTGCATACGGTTGAGTCAAATTCGCGCGTGGCCTTGATGGCGTTAAGTCATCAAGGAGGAGTACGGTGATGTAATATTCCACCGGAAATGTTTATATATTATACATGATGATGAGTGGAATCCCATCCGTAGGGCATGATGATGAGTGGAATCCCATCCATGCGAGGTCCGGTGATGAGTGTAATCCCACCGAGGTAATGTTGTTGTTGAGAGTAATCCGCATATCCGAGTAAACTAATAGTGGCCAATATACTTGTTCATGTGGTTATGATGTTGAGATAAATGCTTTATCTTGTTGAGCTTAATATGAAGTAAGATGCCATATTATTGACTCTTGTGATGCTAGCTAGTTTGCTATGTTGATGCTTATGCATGTTGTGTGTGATGCTAAGGATTATGTGCTTGAACCCTGCATTTTCGTTGTTTTTGGTTTTAGAGCATCCTCACTAAGCTTCTAGCTTACGCTCTCATTTTCGACAATGCAGATCAGTAGCGTGGAGTTAGCAAGGAGCAAGGCGAACGGGCATTCCAAGCTTTGTAGTTGCTCAAGTATGGTTTAGTAAATAAAGTAGTAGTTTAGCAATGAGGCTACTATGTGTTTGTATGAGCGTTGTATGACTCATAATTGTTGAATGTTGTTTATGCTTTGCTTTGGATTTGTAAACCATGTTATGTGTTGGTTGAATGCTTGTGTTGAGAGGTGATGCTTTTGGATGACTATATGTGTTTGTGAGCATGTAAACCTATGTATGAAGACTTATGCCTTTTGGCTTTTAAGTTTTAAGCATGCCTTGAATGATCTTTTGAATGGATGTCTTATCTTATGTCTTATGTGTTGTGAGTACGCCTTGCAATAGGATGCATGCCTCTAGAGTGTGGTTGTAAGTTATGTTCGCTTCATGGGGTTGTCGAGGGCTTTTGGAATCATTTGGAGATGTTTAAAATCGATTTTAGAAATTTGCAAACTGCAGGTGTTTCGAAAGGGTAGCCTTGTTTCGAAACGGGTGTGGTTCCAGGTCCCCGCATCGAAACGTGTTTTGATACGTTTTGGCTACTGTGTGCCCCTGTTTCGAAACCAGTTTCGAAACACTTTGGCTACTGGAATTGCCTGTTTCGAAACGGGTATCGAAACGGCTAGGCAAAAATGAGACCATGTTCCGAAACGGGGTAGATGCGTTTCAAAACGGGTGTTTGGCTTTTAAAATTGGAGCTCGTGTTTCGAAACGGGCTTTGACTGTTTCGAAACACAGACCTGCAATTGGGCTTTTTGACATCTCCAAAGGGTTTCGAGGGTTGGGCTTAGGCTCCGTTTGTTGTTGGGCTTCTCGTGAGCCTTGTTTCTACTATCGTGATCACTTAGGAATTAATTATGCCTTTAGACAAGATGTAAAATAAATGAAAAAATTTTAGGGTTGCTAACCGAGGTGGAACCTTAACGGGTTTCACATCGGTTTTCCCCGTGTAGCCTACTCGAACCGGTCAGTCGACCAGACCGGGGCGAGGGGGTTACATTTGTTGGTATCAGAGCCTGAGGTTACCGAGACCTCGGGCAGGTAAGTGAGGTAAGTTTGAAGTGTTAAGTAATTGTATTGCTTCGGTGTATGCCTTGCCATGTATGCTTGTTGTTTGTTCATTCGTATGATGTTTGGAAGCATGATTGTTGCGTTTGGTGTAGTGTTGAGTTCCCATTGCTACTATTACTTAATTTAAAAAAAAAGTTTTGTAAAGGAAGATACTTGAGCACAGTTGGACCCTTGCCTTTGCTAACTTAATCCTTATATGTTTGTTTGTTGTAGTTGTTATCTTGCTAGCTGTGATATGAGACCACGAGGGAGGCCTAGGATGGTTCAACCGGAACCACGGGCACAAGCTCCGGGAGTTGAGAAAATTGGTGGGGCGCAGGCTCCTCTACCTCCTCCACCTCCTCCTCATCAAGAGGGAGGCGAGGCAGGAGTCGAGGGCGTAGAACCTCAAGTTGGCCAAGGACCGGCCGGAATAGATTTAGCTCCTTTAGTTTAGGCGATAGCCGGGGCTTTTCAGGCTGCAGTGGTTGGGGGTCAGGTATCGGCACAATCCCAGGGAGAGAGTATTGGTTTGCCACTAGAGAGGCTCCGTGGTTTAGGAGCTGAAGAGTTCAAAGGATCTACACCGGAGAGGTCTGGGTTGTGGTTTGAGAAGACCGTCCGTATTCTGGCACATATGGGATGTACCGGGGGACGCAAGTTAGGGTGTGTTGAATCTTTGCTTCAGGGTGATGCCTACACTTGGTGGGTCACCATCACTACAGGTGTGGAAGAGGCTGAGATCACTTGGGATTTCTTCGAGTCAGCTTTCTGTAAGAAATATTTGGGTCCTCGATATCTCGATGAGAAGAAAAGGGAATTTATGGCTTTGCTTAAGGGGAGTATGACTGTGACAGACTATGATATCAGATTTGTCAGGCTGAGTCAATATGCGTCTGAGCTTGTTGCTACTGAAGTGGAATGTTGTAACCGTTTCCGCTATGGGTCAAATGAAGAGATCAAGAGGTACACTTTAGCTTCTGACTACACAGATTTTGATGTCTTGGTCGCTAGGGCCAAGGACTTGGAGCACAGTTTGGGCTTGACCAAACGATCTGGTGGTTCTAGTTCTGGGAAGAGATCTAGTGACTTTGATAGAGGTGATGCCAAGAGGCACCGGGACAACAGGCATCACTATGACCATAGACGTGGTGGAGGTAACCACGGTAGGGGCCATCAGGGCCATAGGGCTGGTGGGCGAGTACCCACGTGTGCTAGTTGCGGGAGGAATCACACCGGTGAGTGTTGGGGGAATTTTCACTCATGTTGGAGCTGTGGAGCTAGGGATCATGTTAGGCATGACTGTCCACATCAGGTGGGACAGGCACCAGTTCAGGCTCCTGCTAGAGCCAATGACTTTCAGAGAGGCCGCGGGCGCAGTAGGGGTAACTTCCAGGCGAGAAATGATGGCCAGAGGAACATAGCGCATGTAGTTGCAGTCCAGCCAGAGGGCGGAGGCCAGGCCAGAGTTTACGCTCAGTGTGGGGATCAGCATGACACATATGTGATTGTAGGTAACTTCTAGATACAGTCTTTGGGTTTGCTTTCTTTGATTGACTCCGGGTCTACACATTTTTATATTCTGAGCGAGCATGTAAAGTTGTTGAAATTGCCTTGTGAAACATTAGAGGTAGGATTTAGTGTTACTAGTTCCTTCGGGGATACGGTAGTAGTTAGAAAGATGTACAGAAGATGTCCGCTAATGGTTCAGGGGCATGTGTTTCCAGTGGATATGGTGGAGCTACCATTTTATGGCTTTGATGCGATTCTGGGTATGGACTGGCTCACTGAGCATAGAGCTAGGATAGACTTTGAGACTAAGAGGATTTCTTTGAGACTCACAGATGATTATGAGATAGTGGTGGTAGGTGATAACATGAAGTTCTTATCTAATGTAGTTTCAGTTTTAGAGGCAAAGAGGTTAGTTGAGTTGGGTTGCGAATCATATTTGGCCTATGTGATGAATCTAAACATGAGTGAGGTTAGACCTCAAGACATCCAAACAGTGTGTGACTTTCCTAGTGTGTTTCCGGAAGAGTTGCCGGGTTTACCACATGATAGAGAGGTAGAGTTTGCTATAGAGACTTATTCAGACTCAGCTCCTGTTTCGATCGCTCTGTATCGTATGGCACTGAAAGAACTGAAAGAGTTGAAGACTCAGTTGCAAGAGTTGACAGATAGAGTCTTCATTCGACCGAGTTCTTCGCCTTGGGGTTCTCCAGTTTTGTTTGTAAAGAAGAAAGACGGAAGCATGAGAATGTGTATAGATTACATACAGTTGAACCAGTTAACAGTGAAGAACAAGTATCCGTTGCCGAGAATAGATGACTTGTTTGACTAGTTGAGAGGGGCATCAGTCTTTTCGAAGATCGACTTGAGATCCGGTTACTACCAATTGAAGGTAAGAGAGGTTGATGTACCGAAGACGGCCTTTAGGACTAGATATGGTCACTATGAGTTTTTAGTCATGCCTTTTGGGTTGACTAACGCACCGGCTGCTTTCATGGATATGATGAATAGGATCTTCCATCGGTACCTAGATCAGTTTGTAGTTGTTTTCATAGATGACATATTGATGTATTCGCGTACCGAGGAAGACACGACCGACACTTGAGGTTAGTTTTGCAGACTTTGTTAGATAATCAGTTGTATGCCAAGTTGAGCAAGTGTGAGTTCTGGATTCGAGAGGTAGTCTTCCTAGGGCACGTAGTGTCAGCCGATGGGATTAGAGTTGATCCAAAGAAAATAGAGGCCATTGTTGAGTGGAAGCAACCGAAGTCAGTAACAGAGATTCGTAGCTTTCTAGGCTTAGCTGGATACTATAGGAGATTCGTAGAAGGTTTCTCGAAGTTAGCTGCTCCATTGACACAGTTACTTCAGAAGAGTGTTCAGTTTGAGTGGTCAGATGCAAGACAGAGAGCCTTTAAGAAGTTGAAAGAAGCCTTGACCCAAGCACCGTTCTTGATTCAGCCAGAGTCAAGGAAAGAGTATGTAGTTACAGTGATGCTTCCTATGTAGGCTTAGGTTGTGTTCTCATGCAAGACAAGAGAGTGGTGGCTTTTGCCTCAAGACAGTTGAAGACTCACGAGCGTAACTATCCGACCCATGGCATAGAGTTAGCTGCAGTTGTATTTGCTCTGAAGATTTAGAGACATTATTTTTACGGTGAGAAATGCACAGTGTACACAGATCACAAGAGTTTGAAGTACATCATGACTCAGCGAGATTTGAATCTCAGACATCGTAGGTGGTTAGAGTTGCTAAAGGACTATGACCTTACGATCGAGTACCATCCGGGTAAGGCCAATGTAGTGGCCGATGCTTTGAGTAGAAATGTAGTTGTATATTTGAGAGCCATGTTTGCTAGATTGAGCTTGTCCGGGGATGGTGGCTTGGTGGCTGAGCTTCAGGTTAGACCTACTCTAGGTCAGTTGATTAGGGAGAAGCAACTCTTAGATAGATCTTTGGCACCTCACGTGCAAGACATAGCCGAGGGTAGACCTTCAGATTACAGTTTCAGTATCGATGGGGTCTTGTGTTTCAGAAATAGGATAGTTGTGCCAGAAGATCGTGACTTGAGACGTACGATCTTGACTAAAGCGCACAATAGTCCGTTTGCTATGCATCCTGGAAGTACGAAGATGTACCGCGATTTGAAGAATGAGTACTCTTGGGTTGGTTTGAAGAGAGATGTGGTCGACTTCGTGAGTAAGTGCATGGTGTGTCAGAGAGTGAAGGCGGAACATCAGGTTCCCTCAGGTTTGTTGCAACCGTTGAGAATTCCGAAATGGAAATGGGAGAATATTACCATGGATTTTGTTTTGGGCTTGCCTTTGACTCCTACGAAGAAGAACTCAGTTTGGGTTATAGTGGACCGTTTCACGAAGTGTGCTCACTTCTTAGCAGTCAATACAAATTATACCTTAGATAGATTGGCCGATCTGTACATTGGTGAGATTGTTAGACTGCATGGTGTGCCGAAGTATATTGTGTTCGATAGAGATCAGAGGTTTACAGCTCGATTTTGGGAGTGTCTGCATACAGGTTTGGGTACTCGTTTGAATTTCAGCACGTCTTATCATCCTCAGACCGATGGTCAGTCAGATAGGGTTATAAAGATTCTAGAGGATATGTTGCGTTGTTGCATCATTGATTTTCAGGGTACGTGGGAGAAGCACTTGCCTCTAGTTGAGTTTGCTTACAATAACAGTTTTCAGTCGAGCATTCAGATGGCTCCGTATGAGGCCTTGTATGGTAGAAAGTGTAGAACTCCAGTTTGTTGGGCTGAAGTGGGACAGAAGTTGTTACCTATGCCAGATTTGCTTAAGGGGACAACCGACAAAGTGAAATTGATTTGCGATCGCTTGAAGGGTGCTTCGGATAGGCAGAAGTCCTATGCCGACTTGAAGAGGAAAGAAGTTGAGTTTTCAGTGGGTGAGAAGGTGTTCCTAAAAGTGTCTTCGTGGAAGAAAGTAATGAGATTTGGCAGAAAGGGGAAGTTGAGTCCAAGGTACATAGGACCGTATGAGATTGTGAAAAGGGTTGGCCCAGTTGATTATCAGTTGCATTTGCCATCCGAGCTAAAGAAGATACACGATGTGTTTCACGTTTCGATGCTCCGTATGTATAGGTCAGATCCATCACATGTTATGCCTGTAGAAGAGATTGAATTGAATCCGGTTTTGACTTATGAAGAAGAACCAGTTGAGATCTTAGCTTCTGACAGCAAGGTGTTGCTGGGTAGATTGATTGAGTTAGTAAAAGTGCGGTGGCAACGTCGAGGGGTGGACGAGGCCACTTGGGAGACGAAGGAGGATATGGAAAGGCAGTTTCCTTATCCCTGTCAGTCAGGTAATTTCGGGGACGAAATTCCTTAAATGGGGGAGAGTTGTAACACTAGTGTTTTGGGGTTAGGAGTTTGGTACGTATGTTGGGGTTGTGTCGTCAAAATCGGTTTAAATTAATTAGGCATTGGTTTAATTTAAATGAGATTTAAAAATTGAAGGAATGCCATTTTTGTAATTAAGTTGAAATAAAGAAAGACAAGCTTTTTGAACCAAAAAGAAAAAGAAGAAGTCATCTTCTCCCCCCATTCTAGTCTCTAACGTGAAAACCTCCCAAAAGCCCTAAATCAGTATTCCATTAATTTTCTCCATCAATTCAAGAGCTCCTTCGAAGGTAATTTCATTTTTGAACTTTCCTCATCATCCCAAGCATTTCCATGGTTTTAGATTTCAAAACCATCACCATTTGTGTTTTTCAAGTTTTTCAAGTTTGATGAAAGTATGGATTTTTAATGGGTTTTCCACTTGTTTTTGGTTTGTTGAGTTAGGTTTTGAGTTAATCTCACTTAAGTACACCTAATATCTTAAAATGGAAGGATTTTGGGAAAAATCCCGAAGTGGGTCTTTGGGGCATTTTTTAAAGTGTCAAAACTTGAATTTTTAGTGTGTTTTTGTGTTGGGTTGAAGGGCTGATGATATAGGGTTGTTAAGAAGGTGTTTTGGAAGTCTTTAGATGCCATTTGGGTGTTGGAAATGGTGGATTTCAGCTGGGTATTTGGGGAGTACGAAAATGTGAGTTTTGTGGTTAGTTGGGTTTGAAATTGTGAAGTTTTGGCTTGTGTTTGTGGGTTGAGATTGTGGCTGAGTTTAGCATTGATTTGGTGAGTAATACTTTTCTTTTGATTGGTTAGAAGCAAGAGGAAACATCAGAGAAGGTTCGGGATCGAATCCGGGAATTGTGGAGGCTTGACTAGCTTTGCTTGGTTTGCTAAGGAAGGGTGGTGAGTGAAACTTTCAAATTTGTTTAAATTGGTTCAAGTGTGTGTAGTGGAGGTTTTGGAATGAGCTTGGTAGGCCATTCCTAGATAGAAGTTAAATTGGTAGTTTAACTTCTTGTGTGTTTATAGCTTTAAATGTTGATGCCTATTCTATTCTTGTGAAGCATGATTTGGCTATGTATGAATATACATCGATGTGTGTGATGATGGATGTGTGCTATAAATGATGGTTGCTATGATGTGGTTTAAAAGTAATTGGCACTAGTTAACTTACCGGGTATAAATGATCGATCATTAGGATTAGTATGCACACGGTTGAGTCAAATTCGTGCGTGGCCTTGGTGGCGTTAAGTCATCAAGGAGGAGTACGGTGATGTAATATTCTACCAGAAATGTTTATATATTATACGTGATGATGAGTGGAATCCCATACGTAGGGCATGTGATGATGAGTGGAATCCCATCAATGATAGGTCCGATGATGAGTGTAATCCCACTGAGGTAATGTTGTTGTTGAGAGTAATCTGCATATCCGAGTAAACTAATAGTGGCCAATATACTTGTTCATGTGGTTATGATGTTGAGATAAATTCTTTATCTTGTTGAGCTTAATATGAAGTAAGATGCCATATTATTGACTCTTGTGATGCTAGCTAGTTTGCTATGTTGATGCTTATGCATGTTGTGTGTGATGCTAAGGATTATGTGCTTGAACCCTGCATTGTCGTTGTTTTTGGTTTTAGAGCATCCTCACTAAGCTTCTAGCTTACGCTCTCATTTTCGACAATGCAGATCAGTAGCGTGGAGTTAGCAAGGAGCAAGGCGAAGGGCCATTCCAAGCTTTGTAGTTGCTCAAGTATGGTTTAGTAAATAAAGTAGTAGTTTAGCAATGAGGCTACTATGTGTTTGTATGAGCGTTGTATGACTCATAATTGTTGAATGTTGTTTATGCTTTTCTTTGGATTTGTAAACCATGTTATGTGTTGGTTGAATGCTTGTGTTGAGAGGTGATGCTTTTGGATGACTATATGTGTTTGTGAGCATGTAAACCTATGTATGAAGACTTATGCCTTTTGGCTTTTAAGTTTTAAGCATGCCTTGAATGATCTTTTGAATGGATTTCTTATCTTATGTCTTATGTGTTTTGAGTACGCCTTGCAATAGGATGCATGCCTCTAGAGTGTGGTTGTAAGTTATGTTCGCTTCATGGGGTTGTCGAGGGCTTTTGGAATCATTTAAAGATGTTTAAAATCGATTTTAGAAATTTGCAGACTGCATGTGTTTCGAAGCGGGTAGCCCAGTTTCGAAACGGGTGTGGTTCCAGGTCCCCGTATTGAAACGTGTTTCAATACTTTTTGGCTACTGTGAGCCCCTGTTTCGAAACCAATTTCGAAACACTTTGGCTACTAGAATTGCCTGTTTCGAAACGGGTATCGAAACGACCAGGCAAAAATGAGACCATGTTCCGAAACGGGGTGGATGCATTTTGAAACGGGAGTCTGGCATTTAAAACTGGAGCTCGTGTTTCGAAACGGGCTTTGACAGTTTTGAAACACAGACCTGTAATTGAGCTTTTTGACATTTCCAAAGGGTTTCGAGGGTTCGGCTTAGGCCCCGTTTGTTGTTGGGCTTCTCGTGAGCCTTGTTTCCGCTGTCGTGATCACTTAGGAATTAATTATGCCTTTAGACAAGATGTAAAATAAATGAAATAAATTTTAAGGTTGCTAACCGAGGTGGAGCCTTAATGGGTTTCACATTAGTTTTCCCAGTGTAGCCTACTCGAACTGGTCAGTCGACCAGACCGGGGCGAGGGGGTTACACAATCGGGGCATTTATTCATCTCTTGTATGACTTATAACATATGCTTACCAAGAGCCAATCATACCATTTGTTCACCATGAGCCAATCATCATTTCATAGAATTCATATCTTTCTTTGAATTCTTAATAGATGCTATATATTCCATATCTTTTATCAATTTGCCTTAGATCGCAATTGGTTATGATTAACATTGGTCCTGTTTTGACCATATAAGTCCAAGCGATACTTAGCTCAAAGCAAATAGCAATGGCTAATATCGAAACATATCAACAGGTAATGTTAGTTTAGTACCATCGAAGCATATGACCTATTTCAAATCATTAAGGGGCACTTTAGTACCTATCAGGGGACCATAGTCCAAATTTACCATGCATCATACCAATGCATCCAAGGACTTCCATTGTAGGCAACTTAGGCAATTTAACTTTGCTTGTTTCTTATTTACAATAGCTTATTGCATAAGTCGAGCTTTCTTGCTCCTTAAGTCTTTAGAATTTAAGGTACTTATAACTTTAACTTTCAATCTTTTATAGGAATCTTATTGTTTATAGGTCAGTATCAACTTCAAGCTTTATAACAAAGTTTTTAAAATCTCCATCACATGTATATCATAGCAAGGTATAAAAACACTCATGTAATACATACATAACTAAGATGCTTATCAATGATGCCATGCTATGAATGCTTCACATGTCTTTCTCTAAGGGAGCCATATGCATATGCTTATGAAAGAATTAAATCATTTCTTAAAACAAGAATAGGGATGACACTGTGTCACCCGAGACAAAATCTACTACACTCACCTGTTATTTCAATATTATGGAATACCCGAATCCTCTGTACACAGTCTACTTTTCAAAAGTTTCCTTCCTTAGCTATCCATCCTTAATATATCATGTACCTCAATCAAACAAATAACAATTCATTACTACTAGTTCAATTCATTCCATTGGTTTCATATGTTCATACGCAACATACATGTTAACACAATAAACTATCATAGTAGGATCCTCAAACAATTTTAAGGCTTAATGAACTACATTCCTTTTTACAAACTTACTGCACAATTTAACAACATAAAACTACCTAATCTCATAACATTAAATCTGCCTGCTATGTGTAACATAAAACTGCACACAAACTGTCCACAAAACTGCATGTTAAACAAGACTGCATTTATACAAACTACACTTTAAAATTGTATATTATATTGTCTTCCAAAACTGCACCAAACTACATAATATTAATCCTAAATTCTGCACTGTACAAACACTTAAAATTCTGCACAGTTTTAATACATTTCCTGCACTGTTATCATACTTAATTCTGTACAATTTACAAATTGGTTTTACTATGTATTTATTTATCGAAACTACACTTCTATATGTACTTAAACAATTTCTAAAATGATCTCAAAACAAACCTTTATAAATTCCAGTTTATAAATTAATTCAATGTAGGTATAAAACAATCCTCAATCTCCTATCATATACAGATCGAATATTACAATTTCTTATTAATATAACTATTATTAGACATTAGTAATCGCTTATCCATTTTAACATGCTTAAACAATTTCTCCCAGATTTTGAATTCTATTACTACTTCCACAAGTGACCATTTTCTTATCTCATTCTATCAGTTTATTTACCGCATTTCCAGCCTCAAAAGCAGCTCATAATAGGTGCATCAATTCATTTCTAATTATGGTCCTTCATCACATTTTCATAGCATTCACATATGAAAACAAAATTCTGATTTTTATAACACACATACCATTTGTTTTCTATACAATTTGTACACCAATACGTAATAGTTTTAATCCATCTATTAGGTTCAGCTAATAACTCATAAAAGTATAAAGTTTGTATCTACATTGTTCCAACAATCCAATAATTTAGGTAGTTCACAAATATAAATAAATTGGTACTCAAAATAATCCCTCTTAAATACTAGAATGGCATCGAAACAGAGCATTATAAATTTTCTTAATCTCAATAGTTTAGAACCAGTTTAATTTTGATTTAGACTTTCCACAAGCAATAACTTCATGTTCGAGCAAGATCCATAACAAACATGGAACATAGTCTAAGCTTTCTAGAAAATCTATTCATATCAAATGTATCAAATTATAACCAAATTACCATCAAGATATAAAATTTCTAAGGCTTTTCCAAGCTTCTATTTTCAAAAGAAATACAATGAATCAACAAAGAAACTTACTCTTTTTTCGACACAAACAACATGCAAAGTAATTTAACAAGCTCCTACGAGCATCAAGTCTCCCTTTCTTCAAGTTGTTCGAAATTAAGACTCCAAAACATCTGATTGTTCCCAAGTTTTTTTTCAATACCGAAAGCTCAAATAAATTTTCTCCCTATTCTCCACCATGCAATTCAGTTAAATCTCGAGGTAGAAGATGATGTTCTCTATCTCATTTCCCTTAATCAATGCATAAACACACATGTCTCTCTAAACGAGAGACAAGTACGTGAGTCCTCAATTTTATTTGGAAATTACATGCAACTCTTCCATTTATTAAACCATTCTCTTTAGTCCATTATTAAGAGCCTTCAATTTTTCCTTTTTACTCAATTAGGTCCCATCACTCAGTTTATTTTATTTCCTTAATTTTAATCTAAAAACAATTCAAATAATTAAGTTCATTTTCGATAACAAACCTTATCATACATCTAAGCCAACTTCTTAAAAGAAATTCGTCCTCGAATTTCTTCGTTGACAACAACTTAGTGATATCAATCTCAGAACATTTCCATATATTCTGAGAATCAAATAGAGAAAACTCTTTGTATTGGTTACCAATTGCCAATACAAAACAAAAGTTAAACTCCTAGGTGGAACATGCACAATGCATACACACAATAAACTTTAGTTTAGTCCGAGGATCGGCTAAACCATGCTCTGATACCAAATTGTAACAGCCTCAACCCAACTTAGAAGAAAATCTGGAATTAAAGATGTTACTTAGAAAAACCATATGACACTTCTAAAACTTTGAACCTTTTCTTATAAAAGAAGCAAGCTAACAAAAATTTTCATAACTAATTTATTTGCTAAGTTAACATTCATTGATCTCGAAAGAAATCTAGCTTGCTTCACAAGTTAGAGCTCGATAAAATTAAGGTATAAGGAGCACTTAATTTCTTTTGATTCCATGCTTATAGAAATTTTACCTTATCATTACAAATGTTTGACCCCCCATGTTATCAGTTTCTTACTTAAGAAATACACAATCATCTAAACAATTAACGTCGTAATCCAATTTCAATAACAATCTCAAGGAAGGTTATGAATCAAAAACCAATTACATAAGTCAACTTCAATTATCACATATATAATATAAGTAAACCAATCAATATTCAAACAAGACATAATCTTATCCCCTCATTTATCAACCGATTGCAATCCAAATAATATTTGCATGTTCATAGTCTTGGCTAGTTAACAGTTAACTTAAGACTTCATGAGTATATAACTAAGAAAGTTCAATTGATAATAGATAGTTTATTTCACTGCCATGGTTCATTTAACTCAAACATATGCCTCAAACTAGGTCAATTGTCTATGGACCAATTATGAGATTACATTATTCATCCTTCGAATTACCTAAGCAATCATTCAATTACTCTTAACACATAGTTCATTCTACATATTATTCATTTTAAACCTTAGCAACATCCCATCAATAATTAGTTAACTATACATCAAATATACTTAACTTAGTCTTCAAACACTCAACCAAGTTTTAGAAATACAACTTTACAAACATTTAACAATAGACATTTTAAAACATTACATATCATAGGTTCATTACATGCACCAACTAGAACCTTGTGCCACCATTTTAATATAACTTAAACCACATGCCATGATTTCGATTGCATTCCAAAGTAACTTGGTAATTAGGAAACCATTATAATTCCTCAATACATAAACCACTTAGCATTCGAACCTCTAACCATCATATTTTAAACCATTTATCAAACTTCTAATCGAATATTCTACAACAATCATGAATATTTAAACTAACATTCAATTCAATAATTCCTATGCGGATCATCTTCTATATAACTCATCAAACATATTAAATAGATATAACTAGTTTTTTAGACAATATAAAGTGCCACCATCCTAGGAGTTTGACTAAAAGAAGTATACATTAAGCAATGTCTTGTAGAATAACTGGTCACCCTTGTACCCTATCGATTATAAACTTCTAAAGTAACCTGCAATGCATGAAAATGAATGCATTAAGCTTATATAGCCTAAGTGAGGTAGTGATGTCCAATATTGACAAAACATTTAGATACATGAATTTCAATGAAACCCACGTTCAAATATACAACTATAGGTTAGCGTTTGTTAAAAATGTCTTAAATGAGCTTTTGTAAAATTTAGGGCATTCAGAAGCTTCTTTACAAACTATATCGATCTTATTAAAGATCAACTTATCACATTTAAGTCTCTCTGAGACTTAATAAATACGCATTAGCCTTTGGATTCCTTATTAACTTATCAATTGTTTGTCACTAGTTCAATTGAATGTTTGTTTCCTTTTTCAATCGGGGCATTTATTCATCTCTTGTATGACTTATAACATATGCTCATCAAGAGCCACCGTGAGCCAACCATCATTTCATAGAATTCATATCTTTCTTTGAATTCTTAATCGATGCTATATATTTCATATATTTTTATCAATTTGCCTTGGATCACAATTGGTTATGATTAACATTGGTCCATTTTGACCATACAAGTCCAAGCGATACTTAGCTCAAAGCACATAGCAATGGCTAATATTGAAACATATCAACATGCAATGGTAGTTTAGTACCATCGAAGCATATGACTCATTTCAAATCATTCAGGGGTACTTTAGTACCTATTAGGGGATCGTAGTCCAAATTTATCACTCATCATACCAATGTATCCAAGGACTTCAATTGTAGGCAATATAGGTAATTTAATTTACTTTTAAAGTTAATGGAGATACTCTTAAGTTATAGGTAACTTATTGCATAAGTAGAGCTCTCTTGCTCCTTAAGTCTTTAGAATTCAAGGTACTTATAACTTTAACATTCAATCTTTTATAGGAATCTTATTGTTTATAGGTCAGTATCAACTTTAAGCTTTATAACAAAGTTTTCAAAATCTCTATGAATGCTTCACATGTCTTGCTCTAAGGGAGCCATATGCATATGCTTATGTAAGAAGTAAATCATTTCATAAAACAAGAATAGGGATGACACCGTGTCACCCGAGACAAAATCGACTACACTCACCTCCTATTCCAATATTATGGAATACCCAAATGCACTATACATAATCTACTTTTCAAAAATTTCCTTCCTTAGCCATCCATCCTTAACATATTATATATCTCAATCAAACAAATAAAAATTCATTACTACTAGTTCAATTTATTCCATTGGTTTCATAAATTCATACGCAATTTACATGTTAACACAATAAACTATCATAGCAGCATCATCAAACAATTTTAAGGCTTAATGAACTACATTCCTTTTTACAAACTTACTGCACAATTTAACAACATAAAACTGCCTAATCTCATAACATTAAAACTGCCTGGTATGTGTAACATAAAACTGCACACAAACAGTCCACAAAACTTCATATTTAACAAGACTACATTTATACAAACTGCACTTTAAAACAACATATTATAATATACTCCAAAACTGCACAATTTTGATCCTAAAATCTGCACTGTAAAGACACCTAAAATTATGCACAGTTTTAATGCATTTTTTGCACTGTTACCATACTTAATTCTGCACAATTTACAAAATGTTTTTACTACGTATTTATTTATCGAAACTACACTTCTATATGTACTTAAACATTTTCAAAAATGATCTCAAAATAACCCTTATAAATTCTAGTTTATAAATTAATTCAATGTAGGTATTACACAATCCGCAATCTCCTATCATATTCAAATCGAATTTTACAATTTCTTATTAATATAACTATTATTAGACATTAGTAATCACTTATCCATTTTAACATCCTTAAAAAATTTCTCCTAGATTCTTAACTCTATTACTACTTCCACAAGTGACCATTTCCTTATCTCATTCTATCAATTTATTTACAGCATTTCCACCCTCAGAAGCAGCTCATAATAGATGCATCAATTCATTTCTAGTTATGGTCCTTCATCATAAATTCATAGCATTTACATATGAAAACAAAACTCTGATTTCTATAACACACATACCATTTGTTTTCTATACAATTTGTACACCAATATGTAACAGTTTCAATACATCTATTAGGTTCGACTAGTAACTCATAAAAGTACATAATTTGTATCTACATTGTTCCAGCAATCCCATAATTTAAGTAGCTCACAAATATAAACAAATTGGTATTCAAAATAATCACTCCTCAATATTAGAATGGCATCGAAACAGAGCATTATAAATTTTCTTAATCTTAACAGTTTAGAACCAGTTTAATTTCGATTTAGACTATCCACAAGCAATAACTTCATGTTCGAGCAAGATCCTTAACAAACATGAAACATAGTCTAACCTTTTCTAAAAAATCTATTCATATCAAATGTATCAAATTACAACCAATTTACCATCAAGATATAAAATTTCTATGGCTATTCCAAGCTTCTATTTTTAAAAGAAATTCAATGAATCAACAAAGAAACTTACTCTTTTTTCGGTGCAAACAACAGGCAAAGTAATTTAACAAGCCCCTACGAGCATCAAGTCTCCCTTTCTTCAAGTTGATGGAAATTAAGACTCCCAAATATTAGATTGTTCCCAAGTTTTTTTTCAATACCGAGAGCTCAAATGAATTTTCTCACTATTCTACACCATGCAATTCAGTTAAATCTTGAGGTAGAAGATAATGTTCTCTATCTCCTTTCCCTTAATCAATGCCTAAACACACATGTCTCTCTAAACGGGTGACATGCAATCGAGTCCTCAATTTTAATTGGAAATTACATGCAACTCTTCAATTTATTAAACTATTCTCTTTAGTCCATTATTAAGAGCCTTCAATTTTTTCTTTTTACTCAATTAGTTCCCATCACTCAATTTATTTTATTTCTTCAATTCGGTTAAATCTTGAGGTAGAAGATGATGTTCTCTATCTCCTTTCCCTTAATCAATGCCTAAACACACATGTCTCTCTAAATGGGTGACATGAGAGTGAGTCCTCAATTTTAATTGGAAATTACATGCAACTCTTTCATTTATTAAACTATTCTTTTTAGTCAATTATTAAGAGCCTTCAATTTCTTTTTACTCAATTAGTTCCCATCACTCAATTTATTTTATTTCCTCAAGCTTAATCTAAAAACAATTCAAATAATTAAGCTCATTTTCGATAACAAACCTTATCATACATCTAAGCCAAATTTGGGGGTATTACAGTGATTATTTCGAATCACCTTGTATGAGAGTCTGTCTTAAGATTGTTGTACAAAGAAGGTTAATTCAAAATAATAAGAAAATAGGTTTGAAATAAACCGAAATCAGATTGTTGAGTCTTGCAGAAACGTACTTTCCTTAAGACAGATTTGACCATTTCTCGGTGCTTGAGATCTTAGGCCGTCAGTCTCCCAGGATACAACAACGAATGATTTTCGACAGTTGCAATTCTAAAGAGATCACGAACAGAAACTTGCCTTTGACTATCACCGAAAACACAATAAACTTTTGCTTTTTGAATGCTTTTTTGTAGTTGTTTTAAACTGAAGTGAAGCATGGTATCTATAGGGGAGAATTAGGTTAATAATGTGAGAAACAAATATTCTGAAAATATGGCCATTAATTCTCCATTCGATTTAATTCGAAAATCTTCAGTTAATACCATATTTACTCGGATATATTTCCGTGAATTACATGCATTATCATTTTAATATTCGAATTTAAGGAAAAATAGCATCCCTTTAAATTTTGAATATTCTCAAAAAGATATGCTAATCTTAAGGAAAAAATTATTCGAAGTGCGTAAAATATTCACAAGCCCACGAAAGGCTCAACCGGTCCGGACATTCGCGTCGCCCTCGTTGTGCGGGTACGCCCCAACCCAAATGGAATTGATTCACACCCCCTACGCATGAGGCACAATAACCATGCCATTTTCCCATCCATGTGGGATAAGGGTTTTTTTCCTTCCTTACTCAATTCATAACTACCTTACTTTGAGCATCAATTTCTCATCAATACTCAATCATTTTGAGTATATGAGATACCATTGCAAATGTCTCATGGAGTAGAATAGGACCCAATAAAATTCTTATTCGAGTCTCCACCTTTACCTTCTCAAATTTTTGCTCAAAGTTTCCATTTCCTCATAGTTTTCCAACATTAGTGTATTGAGAAATATATAATTATATAAGACTCATTTACAAGAAATGTTAAGTAATTAATAAGAATTATTTAAGGGAGAGAACATTTATGATTAAAGGTGTTTATAATTGGGTACCCGCATTTTTAGCCACCTGAAGATCTAGGTACCCGATTTTTTGGGTAGTAGAAAAAGCAATTTGTGTCTTAGTCAATAAAATTTGGGTGTCCGCTAGTCATGTACCTGTAAAATTCAGGTACATGTTAACCGAGTCACATTGTAACCAGTTCATATTTATTTTGTTAAAGTATAATTTAGAACAATTTAAAAATAACTGAAAAATCTAAATTACTTAATAAAAACATACTTAATCAAAACTAAAGGAAAGGAAATATCATTTTATCAAAACAAAATTTAATCCATGTTATCTCAAACCTAAATTTTTAGTGTAATAGTTAATTTGGGATTTATTTTTTAATTTAATCAAACTTCATTAATTAGGGATTTATTATGTTAGGGTCAAATAATTTGTGAATGAAAAATATGAGCATTCATGAATAAAAATTTAATCTAAAATGAATAAGAAATAAGAAATCGTGTAGCATATGAAAGTAAATAAAATAATTGAATTTTTTTAAAGGTGGTATCATAAGAGTTCAATGTCAATATTAGGTTTATGTGTTAGTAACACATTAAATATAAATGTATTTTCATATGTTTTATATACACATATCTATCGATTATATTGTGATGCTAAAATTTTTCAAATCTCTCATCGGAGATGTACTTGGCGACACTTATAGTTCTGTTACAGATTCTTAGGTTGATTCTTAGGGTAATATATATTGATATTAATGTGATATATTACGTTACCTAGTTTAGCAATATTCGAATTGTATATATACCTCTATATGTTTGACGAATAATACATAAGAGAAAACATGTTCTCTACCAAGTTTACATGGAATTAGATGTCCTAGGTATATTCGAGTGGTCTTAACATTTTTTTAATTTTTTGGGTTGTTGGGTATCAAAAGAAAGGGGTTTTTTTGGCCGTTCTTCATCGGCAACCTTTGGAGGCTCTTCTATCAACACCGCCAACACCAAGAGGATGGTTATGTGCCAATCTATCGATTTGAAGATTCCGGTCACCAAAATCCTAGCGCGTGAGCCACACATGCCGACACAAGTTCTCGCACCTTCTTCACGCGCCGGTTCGTGAGACCACGTGGTTGCGCGTTTCATCGTCGCATTCTTCTGCTGACGTCATTGTTTGTTTCTGACCACACCCTTGCCGTCATTCCTTACTTCAGACTCGTTTTTGGGTTGAGCGTCTCCTCTTTGGTACCGTATGGTTACCAGTTTAATTTCTTTTGTGGTTATTTACTTAGTTGCACTTATGGCTGGCAAGAAGGTTGTGTTTATGTCTGATATTGTTCCGGCTACTTCTAAACTTACCGATCATAAGTTAAATGGTTTTAATTTTCTTGATTGGAACCATACAATTGAGTTATATTTGGTAAGTCTTTCTATGGACAGTCATTTGACTGATGATCCTCCTACGGATGATTCTCGACTTCCTTGGATGGGAGAAGATGCTTGCTTGTATATCTAGATCTGCAGCTCCATTGATAGTGAAGTGGTGGTTCTGGTTAATTATTGCAAAATAGAGAAACAATTGATGAGTTATTTGCCATTTAAAAATTTCGGTAAAAGAAATTTCTCTCTTATTTATGATGTTTGTCTGAGCTTTTACAGGGTTGATAAAGAAAACCAAACTCTCACCAGTTACTTTATGGACTTCAAAAAGACATATTAAGAGCTTAATGTGTTGCTTCCTTTTAGTGCTAATATAAAGGTCAAACGGAGCCATCGAGAGAAAATGGCGGTTTGAGCTTTCTAGCCGGTCTTCCCCCAGAATTTGAAACTACCAAATCTTAGATTATTTCTAGTTCAGAAATCTCCAGTTTAGACAATGTTTTTCAGAGGGTCCGTCGTACTGAAAATTCTTTGCCTTCCTGGTCTCATAAACATACCAGTGTTTTACTTAGTCGTGTTCCCACTTCCAACTCTAGAAAGTAATATTCCATAGGTGGTGGCCCTAATAGATACATAGGGTATGTGTCCAACAAATTTGTTCAATGGTTTGGAGTTCATGGACAAGAGCATAGAGAAGTTATGTATTTCTCAAATTAGGAGAATGAAAATAAAATTCCCTTACCCATGTGATGTTTTCCAGTTCCGGTTGATGGCAAAAGATTTGTCACTTTTGGTGCGCTATTACCCTGAAGATGAATGGTTCGAGGCCAAAATCTTGGTGAGAGCTGGAGTACTCAAAGCCTTGTTCTTCGCAAATTTTCGACTCTCGAACTTGGAGAGGAGTCGTGCTTCAAACGTCTTTGTAGAAAACCTACTGTATTTGGGTTCTTGGGATGAGCTTGGATGAGAGAGTGTTTTGAGTTTCAAGGCCATTGTTGATTTCTTTGGTTGTGAATCGGTGAGAAGGGGAAAAAGAAAATATTGAATAAACTTTAGAGTAGCAAGAAGATGAGAGGAGTTTGAATCTTGGAAGTGTAATGGTGATGGGAGATAAAAGAGAATGAAAGGATGGGTAATAAAGATGGGTGGGTGGTGTTGATGGGAAAGAAAGTGAGCAAAGATGTGATTGGGGTGTTTGGGCGGCACACTATGATGGAGAAGGGGAAGGGTTTCTTTGGCCGACTATGTAAGGGGATTAGGGTAAATTTGGGACTTAAAATAAGCCTTAAATTTTGCCCATAGTTTTTCTTATTGACTAATACTTCCTTCATGAATCCAATTCTTCTTTATCTTGAACTCTTGTCCTAAAATTCAAAAACAAATAAAATAAGAATTAAAAATAAAAATAAAATAATCAAATAAAAAGAAATAGATAAAGATGTGGAATGATAAATAAATAAAAAACACTCAATCCTAAAATTAAAAAACAACTAGATAAATACTAAAGAAAGATAAAGTATAAATCCTAAAAGAAATAAATAAATATATCCTAAAAAAATAAGTTCTAGAAAATAAAAAGATTTGAAAGGAGAGCATGATCATGCATCTCCTAATGTGACCACTTCTTTGTTGCGCTCCACATGGGCACCGTTATAGTGCTTCAATCTTTGTCCGCTAAATTTGAATTCATGTTCGTCGGTGGTGGACTTGATTATCACGACAACATGGGAGAATGACTTGACTACTTCGAATGGTCCAGACCATCTTGATCTTAGTTTTCCTGGGAAAAGTTTCAGCCGAAAATTAAATAGAAGTACTAGTTGCCCTGGCATGAATTGTCGCGGAAACAGTTTATTGTCATGCCAACGCTTTGTTTTCTCCTTGTAGATTCTTGCATTGTCGTAGGCTATGGCACAGAATTCTTCAATTTTGTTGAGGTCCAACAGACGCTTTTGCCCAACACTTTCCCAATCCATGTTAACGGTTTTGATTGCCCAAAATGCCTTGTGCTCGATTTCCACCGACAAGTGGCAAGTCTTGTCGTAGACAAGTCGAAAAGGAGACATACGTAAAGGTGTTTTGAATGCATTGCGGTATGCCCAAAGTGCATCATCGAGTCTCAATGACCAATCCTTTCGAGAGGGATTTACCACTTTTTCGAGGATACCCTTTAATTCCCGGTTGGAAATTTCAGCTTGCCCGTTGGTCTGTGGGTGATATGCCATGGCAACTTTGTGGGTTACGCAAAAGTGTTGCAACATCTTGGCAACGAGTTTGTTGTCAAAGCCTTCCTTCATCACTGATGATTGCTCTCGGCATTCCGAACCGTGTAAATATATTCTTCTGTAGAAATCTCTACATGGTTTTCGAGTCGTTCCTCGGAGTTGCAATTGCTTCTACCCATTTAGACACGTAATCGACGGTAAGTAAAATGTAGAGATTTCCATATGACAATGGGAAAGGTCCTATGAAGTCGATCCCTCACACATCGAACAACTCCACTTCAAGGATATTTTGTAGTGGCATCTCGTGTCATCTAGAGATATTGCCCGTTTGTTGACAACGATCACACTGTTTGTAAAATTCTTGGGCATCCTTGTAGAGTGTGGGCCAATACAAACTGGATTGTAAAACTTTGGCCGATGTGCGAGTTCCTCCAAATTGGCCTCTGTATGGTGAATCATGGCATTGTCTGAGCACGTTTTGTTGTTCTTCCTCGGGAACACATCATCGTAGAACCTGATCTGCACATTGTTTAAACAAAAGAGGCCCATCCCAATAATAATGCTTAGCATCATGCTAAAACCGATTCTTTCCTTGGTAAGTAAGGCCACATGGTAAAATACCACTAACTAGAAAATTAACTAAATTTGCGTACCATGTTATTGTCGAGGCATCAAGACTTGCCAAAGTATGTGTAGTTGGAGTTTCCAAGGCATGCGCTATTTTGGTTGCTGCGGCATGCGCTATTTTGGTTGCTGCGGCAAGCGCTACGGAAGTTGCCAAGGCGTGCACACTGGAGTTGTCGAGGCATGCGTTACGGTAGTGCCACGACATGCACTATGGGAGTTGCCGAGGCAACTAGCATCTGCTCATCTAGGAATGCATCGCATATCTCCATCTCCATTTTCTCTTCTCTGTTATGTTCCAAGCGTGACAAGTGATTGACAACTTGATTCTCTGTCCCTTTCTTGTCCTTAATCTCGATGTCAAACTCTTGTAATAATAATTTCCAATGAATCAAACGAGGTTTGGAATCTTTCTTAGCGAAAAGACTTAATTGCCGAGTAGTCAGTATGAACGATTACTTTAGATTCAATCAAGTAGGAGCGAAATTTGTCAAAGGCAAAAACTACGACTAGTAACTCTTTTTTCATAGTGGTGTAGTTCAATTGGGCATCATTAAGAGTTTTACTAGCGTAGTATATAACATGGAAAATTTTACCTGTTCTTTGGCCTAGAGCTGCTCCTACTGCAAAATCACTTGCATCATACATGATTTCGAAAGGTAAAGTCCAATCGGGTGGAACGACAATGGGTGCCGAGGCAAGTTTTTCTTAAGGGTTTTGAATGCTTGGGCACAAGAATCATCAAAATTGAAGGCCTTGTTCTATTCAAGCAAGTTACACAAGGGTTTAGTAATTTTAGAAAAATTATGTATAAACCTTCTGTAAAAACCTGTGTGTCCGAGGAAGCTTTGAATTCCCTTGACTGAATTTGGTAGAGGTAATATTTCAATCACTTCCACCTTGGCTCTATCAGCTTCAATGCCCTTGGATGAAATCTTATGGCCGAGCACGATTCCTTCATCCACCATAAAATGACACTTCTTCTAGTTGAGGACTAGATCGGACTCTTCACATCTTGTTAACACTTTCTCTAGGTTGCCGAGGCAACTATCAAAGTCATCATCGAATACCGAAAAGTCGTTCATGAAAATTTCAAGAAAGTCTTCGACCATGTCTGAAAAAATTGCCATCATACATCTTTGGAAGGTTTCTAGGGCATTACATAATCCAAACGGCATCCTTCGAAAGGCATAGGTGTTGTACGGGCATGTGAAGGTAGTCTTTTCCTGGTCAACTAGTGCTATGGCAATTTGGTTGTAACTTGAGTAACTATCAAGAAAATAATAAAAGGGTTTACCTGCAAGACGGTCAAGCATTTTATCAATAAAGGGTAAAGGAAAGTGATCTTTCCTAGTAGCTTTATTAAACTTACGGTAATCCATAAAAATCCTCCAACCAGTCACAGTCCTAGTTGGGATTAGTTCATTGTTTTCATTACTTACAATAGTGATACCTCTCGTTTTCGGCACATATTGTACCGGGCTTACCCATATACTATCAGAAATAGGATAGAAAATACCGACATCTAGCCCCTTGATGATTTCTTTCCTCACAACTTCCTTCATGACACGGTTAAGTCTTCTTTGTACCTCAATCGTCGGTTTATGATCATCCATCAAAAGGATTTTGTGCATACACATTGTCAGACTAATACCCTTCAAATCGGAAATTGTCCACCCTATTGCCTTTTTGTGCAGCGTTAACATGTCAATCAACCTCTTTTCCTGTTTAGGTTGCAACTTAGAAGAAATAATTACGGGCAATGTATTTTCGGTTCCCAAATAAACATATTTCAATTGCACTGGCAATGGTTCAACTCAAGAATAAGAGGTTGTTCGATTGACGGTTTCTCGAGTTTACCTTACTTGAACAGTCCAATGGTTCGAAGTATGTACCCGGTCGAGTTGTTATCCAATTTGCCTCGTCTTGCTCTTCGTCGATCGGTTCTTCAAATTCCTCATGCTCCTCTGGTTTGGCAATAAAATTTTTGAGGCAGACACACTTTGAGATACCGAAGCAACTCTTCTTCATGTCAAAGTCTATCTCCGTCGTGGATTAGATGATTTGACATTCTTCTACATCATCGACATGCTTTAGGGTGCTGAACACGTTTAGTTTTACTTGCTGGTCGTTCATCCTCATTGTGAGTTCTCCCTTTTCGACATCGATCAAGGTTTTCCTGTTGCTAAGAAAGGTCTCCCGAGAATAATGGGTGCGTGCTCATCTGCTTCACAATCTAAGACGGGTTTTGGCCTAAGGTTTATGCTTGCTCCAAGATCGCATAATGTCTTCCCGACATAGTGATTTCCGATTGCACATGGTATTGTAAAACTGTCGGGATCTTTAAGCTTGGTGGCATCAAGTTATGTAGCATTGCCATGCATCCTTCTGTCACAACAACCGTTTCGAATTCTTCTAACCTAGTCCTCTTAGAGACTATGTCTTTAAGGAACTTAGCATAATTCGGTATTTGCTCGATTGCCTCAACCAATGGTAAGTTGATGTGAACTTTCTTTAAGATGTCGAGGAACTTCTTGAATTGGGACTCTTGCTTTTGTCACTTTAACCTCTGTTGGGTGGATCGCTGAATCGATTAATACCAAGAGGAGGTGAATTGGATTTTTAAAATGTTTGGTAGTGGAGTGGTAAAATAAAAATTGAAGACAAGGCACTTATAGTGGTTCAAGTTCCAAATGAACTCTACATCCACTACCTTAGCTCCCACTAAGGATTTTCAAACAACTCTACTAGTTGATCTTCCCCTTTTCTAGGCTTAGGAGGAAACCTTTACACAAATGGTCAATTTTTTACCCAAAATTAACCAAACCCTCTCACAAGGTTACAAAGAAGATTTTGGCAAATATAAAGTATCTCTCAATACAAAATGTTGCCCAAATTACAAGCACTCAACCCAATTGAATTTAAAAGATGGGAAATACAAAGAATGACAATTGGGGTTTTACAAAGAATATTGAAATTAAGCACTTGAGCTTGGATTTGATGTTGAAATGTTTCTCTTAGGATCAATAGTTGTTACTGGTTGTTTTTGGACTTTCTTTTATATCTTCTCATTCAATTCTAGCCATTGGGGTTGTTGCCATCATAAATATAGCCGTTGCGATGCAATCTTCCCACCATAAATGCACTTCTGCAACTACCCGTTTCGAAACACATGTACTTGTTCCGTAACAAACCAAAATAGAAATAGTCGTTGGGGTGCAATTAAGAGACCGTATCGAAATGGATACGATCATTTTGATATACTAAGAGCCCATTCCGAAACGTGCTTGATGTCGTTTCGAAACAATTTGAAACTGTCAAAACATGTATCAAAACGTGCTAAATCGTTTCAATACACCTTAACTATTTTCTAAAAATCAGTTATAAAATTGCAACGATCATATTTTTAAATCCAAGTTTAAATATCGTTTCGAAACGTTTGATGTCGTTTCGATATAGTCGTATCTAAACAGATATGCTTGTTCTGTTGTTCTTCATCTGTTTCGAAACATAGGGTCATGTTTTGATACTACTGTATCGAAACGACAGGACTCGTTATGAAACACATGTTAACAGTTTCAAAATGTTCCGAAACGCCTAAGGGTAGTTTCAAAACGGTGACTCGAAAATCACTTTTTTGATTTAGAAATTTTGTATGAACATTTGGTTTTGACTTGACAACTTTACTAAAAAATTTTGGGAAGTTTTTAAGGACTTAAAAATTTATTTTCTATTTTCAATTTAGTCCTTAAATCCTTTGTTATATCAAAATCAATTCTTTAGTTTTACAACCTCTGTGGGAAAGGTGGTGGAAGTCAGATATCCTCAATCTTTTCATTAGTTTGGAACTTGATTGATGACATTGCCGAGGCATCAGGTCTTGCCACGGCATGAGCAGTTGATGTTGCTGAGGCATCTGTACTTGTAGTTGCCTTAGCATTTTCCAATTCACCATTTTTCCAGAAGTTTGGTTGCTGGATATATCCTCCTAAACAAGGGATTGCTCTTTTGGTTGAGTGTTCTCCGTTAAATGGGTTTGAGCTTCCTTAAATTGTCGACCAATATAAGTGGTGATTGCTTTGCATTGCTCATGGCCAATTCCCCTCGCGACCTCAATATCGCTAGGTAGACCTCCTTGTGGTCTTGTATTCAGATTTTGGGCGAACGGCCCAACTTGAGTTTCCAATAACTTCGGGGCTACCTCCTAATTCTGCAATCTCATCTCAGTCTTGTTAATAAAAGCATCAGTCCTTTTCATGAAGTTACTATTCTCAACCATATAAGATTCAGTTTTTAACATGAAAGCATTAAGAGAGTTTTCCAAGGAACTATATGGGGTTTGTTGTTGCTGCGGCATCGGTTGCCGAGGCATGTTCTGTTGGAATCCCAATGCTGGTGCATTCTGATTGTTCTGATTGAGGGCATTGTTGGGATTGCTCCATGAGAAATTTGGGTGCTTCTTCCAAGCTAGATTGTAGGTGTTGAACATCACGTTGTTGTTCCGGTTGTAGTTTCCAACATAAAAACTGGACTCTAGGTTCTGTAGACACTCAGAAGAACCATAGTTACCATTATATAAATCACAAAAGGAACCTACTACCTTGACCTCCTGTGTGTTGCTTGGTCGTTGCAAGTTCTTAACCAAATTGGTTAAGGTAGCCAATTGTGTGAGAATCTAATCCGATGACTCAAGCTCGTTTATTGTAGCATGGCGTCTGACTCCTCCTCTTCTGGTAGTTGGGAACTGATAATCATTTTTAGCAAGCCTTTTCAAAATCTTCATTGCTTCTTCTGGTGGCTAGTCTAGAAGTATGGCATTTACCGAGGCATCTAGTATCATCCTTGTCGGTGTGTTTACCATGTTGTAAAACATTGTCACTTGTGTCCATACTGGGAATCCGTGTAGGGGACATTTATGTAACAATTCTCTATATCGATCCCAAGCCTCGTACATGGATTCATCATCCGCTTGTCGAAAAAAATGATTTCGTTACGTAACTTATTAGTCATATTTGTAGGATTAAATCGAGGAAGGAAATTACGACATAAATCACTCCAAGATCCTATAGATTCGGATGGAATACTATTCAACCACGTTTTCACCCTATCCCTCAGTGAATAGGGGAATAATTTTAGCCTCAAAATATCCTCATGAACTCCTTGTAGTTTGAATGAACTACAGATCTCTAGGAAAGATTTGAGATGTTGTTTAGCATCTTCAGTTGCCGATTCACCAAATTGACCAATTATATTGATCATATTGAACATTATTGCTTTAATTCAAAGTCAGCAGCTTCGATTTCAGGTGTGACGACTCCTGGGTTCAGGCCTTTGAGATCCTCCTCTAAATAATCTCGAATGGTTCAGTTCTGTGCAATGATTATTCCATCTCCCACTGCGGAATTCTGATTGCTGTTGACATTCACATTGCCGTTTCGAACAGCAGGTGGGCGAGCAATTGCTGCTCTCAGTCTTTGTCTGAGTCTCTAACAGGTACGTTCAATTTCTAGATCAAGGGGATATACTAGAGTTGTTTAATTTGCCCTGGTCATACACCAACGCAAAACCTAATTCTGTTAGCCCTTGAGAAACTGAAAAAGTAAAAAAATAAAAGTGCAAGAATATAAAAACAAATTCACTATTGCCAATCCCTAGTAACGGCGCCAAAAACCTGTTGCGCGTAATAAGTACTTCGTAATTGGTGTAAGTGTACACGTCGCAAGTTATAGTATAGAAAGATATCGTCTCTACAGAGATTGGTGCTACTTTAGGAATTTAATTTCTCACACTATAAAATAAAAACATAAGTAGGTGATTGTGGTAGTTCTAATTAACAACTAAACTAAGATCAATAAAATAAAAGAAAGATGTAATCAAGTAAGAGAGAATAGGCTGGGTTATTGTGAGTTGAGGAGTGATAGTCGAATGGACTGTCTTGGTAAAAGAGTGCAACGGAAACTCAATTGTCGCGGCAATTGGTAACAATTAGGTTGCCAAGGCAACTACAATAGCGGTTGTCGGGGGGTAACTAGTATAACGATGCCTGGGTAGTGATTGCCAGGGCAACAGCTTGGGCAACTGAGCGGCAACCTCCAAGATTCGGCGAAGCAGTCTTCAATGGTTCCTCCTTATTTATAAGTCAAAATTCTAGTTAACTATGCATGCATTGATGATACATCCCTGCGTGAATCAAGGGTGAACAACAACCAATCTTGCGCTCCTCTTAGCCGTTGAAATTTGTAACTTATTCATAAGCCGAATTAGTCTTCATCGATTTGGACAAAAACCATACTCATTCATTTCTTGAATCTAACTCTCCCGATATCAGATAAATAGATGAAATTACGAGATCCTCTCTCAATTCACTCGCAAGAGATGTTAAAAGCCAAGAATGAGCAAACCTTGGATAAAAAGTGAAAAATCTAGTACCTAAACAAAATCCAATCGTTTCTCACAACCACAAAACACCATAACATTATCCAACTGGATTTAGTTCATGGCTAGGTTCCAAAGAAACACAAAACAATGTTTTCCTAACATAAACCTAATCGAAACAAGAAGGAAAATATGAAGAAGATGTCGACACCTCTCTTGGTCTCTCTCTCAATCAAACATCCTTGGCATGGTCGGCTTGGCCTTCTTTATATAGGAGATGGCTAGGTCAAAGTCTTTCTTGAGGAGGAAGTTAAGTTGGATTCAAATTGAGTAAAAAAATATTATATCTCTTTTAATTTTAATCCAACTAAAACTTCTCCTATTTTCTTGATGTTTAATCTCCTCTTGACCTCTTGATAGACCTCTAACTTTCTTTCTTCACGCCACCTATCTCGATTAGGTTAGATTTGTCTGCTCATCACTTCGACTACACTTTGCCTCATCATCTCTTGTCGACGGTTTCCGCGACAACTGGTTCGGCATGTACTTCTTGGGTTGCCACAGAAACTTGCTCAGCAGGTCCTTTTAGGTTGCCATGACAACTTCCAACTTTTCCAGTGCATTAATCATGCACACACAAAATAGCCTCCGGCGGTATCATTTCCCACCAAAACTAAGGAAAACATAAAATTAAACACGACCACCAAGGAAACAATGCAAACATGTATGGATGGCTAATTATGCAACTAATATGAGCTTAAGTCTAACAATAATAAGAGTAAAAAAGGGCAATAAAATAGGACTATTGAACACTTAACTGTCATAAACTGGGACACATCAAGCGTTATTGTCGGGAGCTGCAGTCTAAGAAAACTCAATTTGCTCATATTGTTTCTAGTGCAGACACTTCTTCACCAATTGTTACAATACCTGCAAATGAGTATGTCAAGTTCCTTCAACTTCAAGAACCTGTGAAACAACCTTTCAGTCCTGTTTCAGCCCTTTTTGAGTCAGGTAAACCTAATACATGTCCTGTTTCCACCTTATCAAAATGGGTCATTGATTCTGGTGCTACAGATCACATGACATGTAACCCACTCGTCCCAGTAAAGTCGACAGACCGATCTGAACAGGTTACACGGGGAAAACTGAAGCGAAACCCGTTAAGGCTTCACTCCGATTAGCAACCCTAGAAAATTATTTTAACCTTATCTTGTCTAGATGTTTAATTATATCCTATGTGATAGAATACACAGCGGAAACACACACGGATACAAAACACCCAAGACATGCAATCAAACAAACCCCTTTTTAGCCTTTACAATAGGCTGTATCGATACGCTATAGGACCGTATCGATATGCCTGCACTTGGTCAACAATCCAAAGCCAACTTAGGGAGACTGTATCGATACACTGGAAGACAGTATCGATACGCCCCCAACGGTCAACTTCTCATAGTCAAACTACGAAGACCATACCGATACCCCTAGGACTCGTACCGATACACCAAAATCTCGTCAATTTCTCAGATTTCCAGAGAGCTTTTGGTGTATCGATACACCCCCGTGTACCGGTACGCATAGCCTAAAAACAAGGTTCAAGCATAGGACCGTATCGATACAGCCCTTGGGCGTATCGATACGCCCTGCACTGCAAACATGTTTTTAGCTGTCAAAACACAAGGGACTTAACATGAAGACACTTAACGAGTATTTAAGCAACATATAAGCATACATGTGATTCAAGGCAAGCAAAAAACATCCATTTAGGTCATTCCAACACATGCCAAGGCACCAAGCCATCAAACATGATATATATGAGGCAATAAAGCATACTTAACATCCATCGAAGGTATCAAGGCCATAACAAGGCATACTTCAACATCAAAACATGTTAACAACTTTAACAATGACAAACTTAAGAGTTTGAGCACCAACTCCATACAAAGCCTAATATTCCCATTGTCTAAGCATTATTACAAAACATAAACCATACTTGAGCTACCCGAGAACTCCGAGAAACTCCTCCCTTGCCCACTTGCCTCCCAAACCACTAACGATCTGCATTGTTGGAAAAGAAGAGAGCGTAAGCTTAATGCTTAGTGAGCGAAGCTCTAAAACACAACAACAATGCAGTTTTTAAAACATAAGTCTTAGATTTAAAGAAAAACCATTTAAGGAAAGACGTAATGAAACACAATCATCACAAATACAAGGTATGCACATGCATAACCCAAAACCCGATGGGACTACACATCACCGTTCAACTAGTAGTTTTCTGATGGGACTACACATCACCGTACTCTTTTACTAATCACTACCGGTGAGACTACAAATCACCGTAGTAATGACTACCATCACGCGAGGCTCGACACCAACAACGACTACACAACAACATTAAACGGAGAGTAAAAAAAACATCATCACATCACACATATCAGGAGAATCGAAAATCAACAAACAAATGAGATTAGATGAACTTACTCTTGGGTCTAGGTTAGTCTCTAAGACTCCACCCAAACCCCAAACCTTCGTTGAACATAAATAAGATTCCAAAACAGTATCCACTCACCGATGAACCCAAACGAAAGCTGAAACATCAATCTCAAGCCTTCGTAGCACCTGGTATCGCACCCGAAGCACCCAAACTCGATTCCTCTGTTTAAAGCAATCCAAATCATACTATTAGGACACTAATACACTTATAAACTAGTAGCAACCCGGAAACTCACTCTTGCAACCAAAACACATCAATTCGAGTCCAAATTTCATCCAAACTTCACCATTTTCGTTCTAAACAAACCCCACACCGAAATCATCAATTCCAACCATCAAAACACATCTAAAAACATCTAGAAACACTCCCCAACATCAAGGGAACCACCAGCCACGTTTTCAACCTAAAACCAACCAAAAAACCCAACCTTTTCAACCTAACAATCTTATTTTTATACCCATTTCGGGTTTCCCACCAATACCCATCATTTTAACATTTTTAAGACTTCCAAATATAATCAAAAATACCCTTAAACACTTCATTAGAAACCCACACGAAGAACCCATAGAAATACCCATTTTCTCAAACCACATACCAAATCAAAATACATTTTAATGGCTTTTAAAAGAGGGTTTTCAAATAACACAAGCTAGATAATGTAAAAACTGAAATATGAAAGAGATTACCTTCAAAAGTCTTGCTTGGATGAGTGATTTGAGCAATGGAATAATGATTTAGGGTTTTAGAGAGGTTTTAGTGGAAAAGGGGATTTTGGAGAAGATGACATATTTTTCAAATTTCTTTTCTTTATTCCCTTTTACTTAAATTCCCATTCTCAATTTCATTAATGTCATTTTAGTAAATAAATGTAACTTTAATAAAATCATCATCTTAAATCCCATTTAGCCCGAACTAATTCCAGATCAAAACCGATAAACTCTCGGGCCCTAAACCGGGGCGTTTCATGACAGGTAACCCCAATCTCCTTTCTCACTTTAAAACCCATCCATCACCCACTCTTGTTACTTTAGCCGATGGTTCCACATCTAATGTTATTGATTCTAGCACCTCGAATCCTACTTCATCTCCTACTTTGTCATCTGTTTTGATTTTACCACAATTATTCTTTAATCTGATGTTAGTTAGTAAGCTTTCTCGTACCCTTAATTGTTATGTCTTATTTTTTCCGGTTATTGTTTGTTTCAGGATCTTTTGATGAAGAAGATTATTGGTAAGGGGAATGATTCTGATGGTCTCTACATCCTTGACACCCACGAATTAGAACCTGTTACTTGCACTAGGATTATGACTCCTTTTGAAGAACATTGTCGATTGGGTCATCCTTCACTTTCTTCTTTGAAGAAACTTTGTCCTCAATTTTCAAATTAAAGTCTTTAGATTGTGAGTCTTGTTAATTTTCTAAGCATCATCACTCAAGTTCGAGTCCTCGAGTCAATAAACGAGCCTCTACTCCCTTTGAGTTAGTCCACTCTGATGTTTGGGGTCCTAGTCATGTTATCTCTAAACATGGTTTTCAGTATTTTGTTACTTTTGATGATGATTATTCTCAAATGACATGACTCAATTTGATGAAATCTCGTTCTGAATTGTTTACTTTTTTCTCTTCTTTTTGTACTGAAATTCGAACCCAATTTGGTATGCTTGTACAAACCTTGAGAAATGATAATGCAAAAGAGTATACCTTAGGTCCTTTTTAAAAAAATACATGCTTGATCAAGGTATTCTCAATCAAACCTCATGTGTCGACACTTCTCAAAACAGTGTTACTGAATGAAAAAATATACATCTCCTTGAAACTGCCTGTGCCTTGTTATTACAAATGCAAGTTCCAAAATGCTTTTGGGCTGATGCTATGTCTACTGCCTGCTTTATAATCAATCGTATGCCTTCTCATGTTCTATTGGTAACATCCATTTCTATACTCTTCTTCCAACTAAAAATTTGTACCTCATCTCACCAAAAAATTTCGATTGTACTTGTTTTGTTCGGGATGTTCACCCTCAAGTTACAAAGCTTGATCCTAAATCTTTGAAGTGTATTTTTTAGGGTATTCTTGTAGCCAAAAAGGGTATCGTTGTTGTTGTCTTAGTCTGGATAGGTAACTTGTGTCTACTGATATTACTTTTTTTGGAACAAACACCATTTCCTTTTTCTTCAGGTTCTATGCATCAAGAGGATGATGATTTCTTAATTTATCATGTCCCATCATCCTTGGATTTGTCTTCATCTACATTAGTTCGACCTTCATTTGTTAAACCTCCCATCAAAAACATCTACACCCATCGGCCACTCTTACATAGCTTCGACCTAGTTATACATGTTCAAGATTCATGTCCTAATGAGCCAATATCTTCGTACTCAGATTCTCCTACCGCTGATGATCTTGATCTTCCTATTTCTCTTCAAAAAGGTAAATGTACTTGTACGTCCCACATTTCTTTCGTTGTTTCCTATAATAGTTTATCTTCCTCTTCTTGTGCTTTTCTTACATCCATAGATACTATTTTTATCCCTAAAACCGCTCGAGAGGCATTATCTCATCATGGATGGCGTACAATTATGCTTGAGGAAATGACTACTCTAGATGTCAATGGTACGTGGACCTTGGTACCTTTGCCCTATTAATCAATTGAAATATCGTCTTGTTGCCAAAGGATATGCTCAAACCTATGGCGTTGATTATTATGATACTTTTTCTCGTGTTGCTAAACCTACTTCTATTAGGTTATTTATCTCACTTGCAACCATTTTTTATTGGCCTTTTGCACCAGTTGGATATAAAGAATGCATTCCTCCATGGGGACCTTCAGGAGGAAGTATATATGGAGAAACCACTCGGTTTTGTTGCTCATGTGAGTATGGGAAAGTATATCGTCTAAAGAAATCTCTATACGACCTAAAACAAAGTCTCCGACTTGGTTTGGAAAGCTTAGTTAGGCTATTGAGAAGTTCAGGATGCAGAAAAGTGAGTAAGACCATTATGTTTTCTTTCCAAAGTTTGATGGAGGCGTTATCCTATTAGTTGTATATGTGGATGCTATTGTTCTCATTAAAAATTACACTAGCAGAATTTCTTCTCTGAAGTTTTTTCTCCATACTCAGTTCCACATTAATGATTTGAGGATGTTAAAATACTTCTTGGGAGTTGAGGTGGACAAAAGCAAAAAAGGAATCTTCCTATCCCAAAGGAAGTATGTGCTTGATCTATTATTGAAGTCGGGAAAATTAGGTGTTAAACCTTGTAGCACCCCAATGGTCCCCAATTTAAAATTAACCAAAGAAGGAGAATTATTTGATGATCCTGGAACACATCATGATATTGCTTATCCGGTGAGTGTTCTAAGCCATTATATGCCATCACCAACTTTCGATCATTAGAAAGCAGTAGAACAAGTTTTGTATTATTTGAAAAGTGCTCATGGACATGAAATTTTATACAACAATCATGGTCATACTAGAATCGAACGTTTTTTAGACTCGGATTGGGTAGGATGCAAGGAACATAGAAGATCCACCTCAGGATATTGTGTGCTTGTTGGAGGAAACTTAGTTTCATGGAAGAGTAAGAAATAGAATGTTGTCTCACGATCAAATGCAGAAGCCAAGTATAGAGCAATGGTCAATTCCGTATGTGAAATCATACTGGTATATCAGCTCGTCGATGAGGTATGAATTAAAGTAACAATACTTGTAAAACTTTGGTGTGATAATCAAGATGCGCTCCAAATTGCTTCAAATCCAATTTTTCATGAACGAACGAAACACATTGAAATTGAATGTCACTTCACTCGTGAAAAATACAACAAAGTTTGATTTCTACTGGTTATGTGAAGACCGGAGAATAACTAGAAAATATCTTCACAAAGACCCTCAACGAAATCCGAATCAATTATCTATGTAACAAGTTGGGCATGATTAATATTTATGATCCAACTTGAGGGGGGAGTGTTACAGATTCTTTGGCTTAATCCTAGGGTAATTTATATTGTAATTAATGTAATATATTATGTTACGTAGTTTAGGAATATTTGAATTGTATATATACCCCTATATGTTTGATGAATAATACACAAGAGAGAAACATGTTCTGTACCGAGTTTACAAGTTCAAAAAATATATTTTAAAAAATTGTGAAAATATATTTTCTTTTAATAATTATTCTAATCCCTTAATTCTATATTTGTTTCCCTTGATAACTCAAATTATTTATTCTTCATTTTTTAATTACAAGTAAATAAAAACTAAATTCAAAAATTCTTGGGTCGGATCGAGTACATGGTTAAGCCTAAATCACGGCTCGGGCCCGAATCAAAATTTTTATTTTTTTAGGAAAATACATGGTTATTTTCTACCGGTTTGGCATGCTAACATGTCAGATATTTTTGAACAACCTTAGTTAGGACAATAGTGTACATATGTGCGCCTACAACTAGCATGTGTAGTTAGGTTGATGATTTGTATATCTTGCACTAAAATGTTATAGCGAATTTCTCACTAAGCAAGACTCTGTAGATTATGATCGTTAATTAATTTGAATTGTGTAAACAAACTCTCTTATGTTTTACTTTACGTTTTGTTTTGTCAGTGATTCATCCAACACAATATGACTTAAGCACTACTCAATGCATCTAAGCTAACATATAACATATCTTACGTTGGCTAAATAGAAATCATATGCCCTTTTTTGGTGCCTTCATATATGCCTCAACATTAAAAAATGAGTTTATGGTTAGAATTTAAGGTTTTGAGTTAGTGTTTAGGGTTTACAAGTTAATCTATAGGGAGTAGTAATTTAGAATGAGAGATACATTTTATTGGTGAATAACTAGGCTATTTATATACATATAGGATAAGATCTAGTCAATTTTCAATTAATGACTAATTGCCTAATCTATGTAATTTATAAACTAAGTTAATAGAATTGCCCAATCTATGAGATTTGT
This sequence comes from Hibiscus tridactylites, assembly GCA_958450335.1. Classification (NCBI taxonomy): domain Eukaryota; kingdom Viridiplantae; phylum Streptophyta; class Magnoliopsida; order Malvales; family Malvaceae; genus Hibiscus; species Hibiscus tridactylites. Next base: position 78,005,896 of record OY288276.1, read on the forward strand.
CAATGTACATAATTACAATCATTTACATAATCAATTATCATATTTCCTCCAATATGCCCCCTCAAGATGGAGCTCTGGTGGAGAGTTTAATCTTGGTTGTCAAAACCCTAGTTAACCGTGTGCATGCGATATGGAAAACGGAGAAAATTTTTCAAGTGATTGACTTGGATAATAATTATTTCCTGGTGAAGTTTGAATCAATGGATGATTACACTAAAGTGCTAACGGGTGGTCCGTGGACTTTATTTGGATGTTATTTGACAGTGCAACCATGGTGTAGGAATTTTTCGACTGCAGAGAAACATTCATCTCAAGTTGTAGTGTGGATACGTCTTCCGGGTCTTCCTTACAGGTATTATTCGAAGGCGTTATTCCGGCGTATTGCGGACGTCATTGGTCGTGTGATCAAAATTGATTATAGCACGGCGCTGGGTGAGAGGGGTCGTTTTGCTAGACTCGATGTGGTGGTTGATCTCAACAAGCCTCTATTGTCATGTATCGGGATCGATGGTTTTGTGCAGAAACTGGAGTATGAGGGTCTCAATGTGATTTGCTTTAACTGTGGCAAATATGGGCATTTAGCGGATTTGTGTGTGACTGAGATTGGTGGTGGTGAGACGGATTCAGTGCTACGTCCGGTTAATAATGAGTCGCAAGTCTCATCCAAGATGGAGCTATCGAGGGAGGAGTTGTTTGGCCCATGGATGATAGTGGAAAGGAACCATCGACGGATATCGCGGGCGAATGGTAATAGAGAAGGTGGTGGTCGGCCGGTTCGATGTGGATCTCGTTTTGGAATTTTACAAAACTTGAGTGAAGAGGATGGTACTGTGGCGAAAGGTGAGCTAGCTCACGATACGAGAGCACGCCAACATGGGTTGGACGTGCATGGTGTTGCACAAACAGGGGCAAAGAAGGGGACCGTGCGCTCCACTATTGGAATTCCACAATCAAGTGATAAGGAGGGAACCAAGCTTTCTACGCATGGGAACGTGGCGCGCAGTTCTACTTCTAAAGGGCCAAGTGACGCAGGAGGTGTGAAATCTAAGCTGGGTGAGGTACCGGGTAATATAGGCGGTGGGAATAAAGGTAAGGGGATTGCTTTGGAGTTGGCTAGTGTAGGGGATCCGGATGTGGGACGTGCTACTGAACAGGTTCTTTCGGTTAGTGTGGGGGATCATGTTGTGGGTGTTGTTCCATCAGTGGTAGGTGTTGATCCGCAAGCGACTATGTATACACCGGGGATTGCGTCGGGTTCTCACAAGGCTCTCTCGATAAAAGAGGGGAGGGGGAATTTAAATCTACTTCACGGTTTCGCAATGGTGGTAGCTTCGGTAAAGGCAGAAATAATCTGTCTGTTGTGCAACGGAAGAGTTTAAAAGTCTCAAAAAAGTCAGAGTCTCGAGTACCACCGCGGCCAGTGTTAATGAAATGGGTCTCGAACCTCACGTCGAAACTCGATAATTTGCAGGATACGGGGCAGCCGCAAGTCCCGTTGACGGATACATGTATGCGGGAACAAGTACAGTGTTTAAACAAAGATAAGGAGGCTGGATAGGAAGTGGAAGCGGGGAAGGAAAATCTCCCGACTTCACAGTAAGGTTCCTTCTCGTTGGTTTTTTTTTAATTTTATGATGAATATTATGTTTTGGAATACACAGGGCGCGGGAAGTGCGGAGTTCCGACGCCATTTCAAAAATTTTGTCCGAGCTAATAATCCGCAGATGGTGGCGTTGTTTGAGCCACGAGTGAGTTTTGGTGAAGCTGATAGGGTAATTTAGAGTTTCGGGTTTCCGAACTGGTGTGGTTTTAGTGGTGGCGTTTGGCTTTTGTGGCGGGATGGTGTGGAGGTTACGATCCTTACTGTAAGTAATTAGTTTGTCCATGGGAAAGCTCGTGAGATTAGTTCGAATCATTGGTTATTTTTTACTGTAGTTTATGCTAGTCCTAATGTTTGCATTAGAAGATATTTGTGGGATAGTTTGAATCGTCTTAATCCTGGGGTTGATGTTCCATGGGTGTTGGGAGGGGACTTTAATGTCATTCTTCGTAAGGAGGGGAGATGTGGTGGTTCGAGTGAGGCTCTAGGGGTTAGTTCTCTTTTCCAGAGTTTTCTTGACGATACGGAGTTAATGGAGATTGACTATAAAGGGGATGAGTTTACTTGGTGTATGGGCAATTTATATCAGCAGCTGGATCGGTGTTTGGCGAATAATGCTTGGTTTGTGGCTTATCCGATGTCGATTGTAGTCCATTTGGATCGGGTGGGCAGTGATCATTGCCCTCTCCTGCTTAAACCGAATGGTTCCCTAGTCCCTATTCCGGAGCGGCCTTTTCGGTTCTTGGCGGCCTGGCAGGATCACCCTGAGTTTCGGGCGTGTCTTGAATCTTCTTGGGATGCTTCATCATCGGTGGTTGTTAATGCTCAGAACTTTCAACATGTAGTAAAGCAGTGGAATGTCGATGTGTTTGGTCATATTGGGAAAAAGAAGAAGCGTATTTTGGCAAGACTTAGGGGTATTGAGAAATCGCTGCAACGATCGCACTCGGAGTTTTTAATTGCTTTGAGGAGTGAGTTGCGGGCTGAGCTTTATCTTATTCTTGAGCAGGAGGAATCTATGTGGTTTCAGAAATCACGGAGTCAATGGATCGTATCAGGGGATAAAAATACTCGGTATTTCCATGCATCGACTATGGCGCGACGTAGAGCTAATTTAATTGCAGGTCTGAAATCAAGTAAGGGCAGTGGATTACGGATCAAACGTCTTTGCGAGCGGAAGCAATTGCTTTCTATAGGCGGTTGTTTACCGCGGATTCGGATTGTCAGGGACAATACCGAATTCGTGGTTTGTTCCCTGGTTTGAGTGATGTGGCTCTGACGACTCTAGGTGGGATGGTTACGAATGAGGAAATTAAAGCTGCGATTTTTTATATGGGGCCGTGGAAGGCCCCGGGGATTGATGGACTACATGCGGCATTTTTCAGCGTAATTGGGATGTTGTGGGAGATAGTGTGTGTCGGTGTGTACGGAATATTTTTTGGGGGAGCCGTTTCCGGTAGAAATCAATAAGACTATTCTGGTTCTAATTCCTAAGGTGACATCTCCTGAGACGATGAGCCAATTCCGGCCTATCAGTCTTTGCACTGTTACTTACAAGGCCATAACTAAGGTGGTGGTTAATCGGATCAAGCCGTATCTGTCAGATTGGATCTCCGAGAGTCAAACTAGTTTTGTTCCTGGGCGAGCTATCTCTGATAATATTATTATTGCCCAAGAAATTGTCCATTCTATGAATCGGAAAACCGGTAAGCGTGGGTGGATGGCGTTGAAAATTAACTTAGAGAAAGCTTATGATAGATTGGAGTGGGGTTTTATCGATGATACTTTGAGAGATGTTGGTATCCCGGATAACCTCTGCGAGTTGGTTTTAAAATGTGTTTCTAGTGTTTCGACTCAGATTAGCTGGAACGGATCTTTAACTGATTCCTTCACGCCTTCGAGAGGTATCCGGCAAGGTGACCCTATATCGCCGTATTTGTTTGTGCTATGTATGGAGCGACTCAGTCAGGCGATTAATCAGAGAGTGGCAGCAGGTCAGTGGAAGGGCTTTTGTACATCTCGGCAAAGTCCGGTTATTTCTCATCTAATGTTTGTGCATGATATGGTGCTTTTTGCGGAAGCCTCCTTGGAACAGTTGGATGTGATTAGGGAGGTATTGATTGACTTTTGTAAGTTTTCGGGTCTCAAAGTTAATGTGCACAAGTCCAGTATTTTTTTTTCAAAGAATGTTGTGAGGGAGATGCGCCATTCTTTGGGTATGACAGTTGGTTTTTCTGAGGTTTCAGACCTTGGCCGATACCTTGGAGTTCCGATGCTACATAAACGGGTAACTCGAGCTACTTACTCTTATTTAATTCAAAAGGTCTGAGATAGGTTATCAGGTTGGAAAGCTCGATATCTATCGTTTGCGGGATGGATAACGCTTGCAAAAGCAGTCTTGTCGGCCATTCTGTATTATGCTATGCAATCAACTCAGATTCCTATAGGAGTATGTGAGGACATTGAGAGGTTAATTCGCAATTTCGTTTGGGGGAGTTGTGCGGATAAGCGGAGCATTCACTTGGTAAATTGGGATGAGCTTTGCAAGCCGATTGATCTTGGTGGTTTGGGATTTAAAAGGTTGAAAGAACAAAATGATGCTTTCCTCATGAAAATTGGGTTTCATTTGATTGACAAACGGGGACAGCTTTGGGTACGTTTCTTGCGTGCTAAATATAAGTGCACTGGGATTATGCCAGTATCTATTAGTCGAAGTAATTGTTCACATCTATGGCGAGGTCGTCGACAGTTTGGGATGAGGTTAGAGCGGGCGTTTTTTGGAGAGTAGGTAATGGTGAATCCATCGACTTTTGGCGAGATAATTGGGTCTGCGGTATTGGTCCGCTTGAGTTGGCTGTTACGGATCCAAATTTTATTCTGGCAGGCTTTGTCCCCTTACAGCAATGTGTGAGTGCACTGGGCAGTGGAATATGGCGCAACTTCAGCGCTGTTTTACTCCAGCTGTCGTGGACAGCATCATGGCCATCCGTCCTCCTCTTGGCGACGGTGTCTTGGACGCGGTGGGATGGCGTTGGAATGACAATATGTGGTTTACGGTGAGGTCCGCGTATGCCACATTTCAGCCGCAAAATGGTCCCAATGGCGATGTGGTTTGGCGGTTGGTGCAACGGTTTCAAGGGCCGCAGCGGATAAAATGTTTCCTATGGTTGGTATGTAAGGGACGGATCTTAACTAATGGCGAGCGTGTGCGGAGGCATTTGGCGGACTCGGCCGCGTGTGTATTGTGTGGAGCAAGCAACGAAGATGTCGATCATCTTCTACGTTATTGTTCAAAGGCGAAAATGATTTGGCGAAGATTGGTGCCGCCTGCGCAGTGGGGCTGGTTTTACAGGGGATCGGTGGTTGAATGGGTCAAAGCCAATCTGCAGCATGGAGATGCATTTTGGGGTGGTGTTGAGCGTTGGGACTTGATGTTTGGAGCCGTAGTGTGGTACATGTGGCTTGCGCGCAACCGGGCAGTGTTTGCCGATGAGTGTACGGGGGAGGAGGAAATTGTTGAACGCGGTAGGAGGCTAGTGCAGGAGATTTTGCGTGCACTCTCTACCGCACGAGCAGGGCAGGTACTTGATGGTACCGCGCGAGCAGGGCAGGTACCGCGCGAATAGCAGCAGCAGCGTTGGCTGCCTCCGTGCTTTCCAAGTTGGAAACTAAATATTGATGGTGCATGCAATAAAGGCACGGGCTTGGCGTCATGTGGAGGAGTGCTCCGAGATGGTGCAGGTACTTGGGGCGGGGGTTTTACGAAGTTTATCGGACGGTGCAGTGCAATTGAAGCGGAATGTTGGGCGGTACATGAGGGTTTGATGTATGCCCTCTACTGTCATATTGAGGATGTCATTGTGGAATCAGATTGCTTAGAGGTAATTCGGATGTTGCGCAATGGTAATGATAGGCGGGGCGAGCCTTCCTTGGTGAGTGCGATACGCGCCTTGACTCGTCAGTTTCGACGTTGTGGTTTCCTTCATGTCTTTCGGGAGGCTAACCGTGTTGCGGATGCTTTGGCTAAGTTGGGACATTGGTCGGGCTATGAGGTGACGTATTTGGAATTTCCGCCAGATGTGGTATTAGATTTATTGCATGATGAGTTACCCGAGTCGGGTTATAAGTATGTTTTACGTTTTGAAAGTTCATGATGTAATGCTATGGTGAGTACTCTTTTCCTCCATCTAGGTTAGGGAGGTTTTTAATGAGGCTCGCCATGGTATTTCTTTCTCCTTGATTAATCAAAAAAAAAAAATCTTGGTTGTCAAAAGTTGAAAGCGAGATTGTGGAAAAGGCTTAGTTAAGATATCAACGAATTTATCTTCCGAGGACACATAAGTAACAGGCAAAGCCCCACTTTGTACTCGATCCCTAATAAAATAATAATCTATTGTGACATGCTTCATTCGTGAATGAAAAACATGATTGAAACAAAAATGAGTTACACCAACATTATCACAATAGATAACTGGAGCAACGGGAACAAAAGTGCCAAGCTTGGTCAAAAGTGAACAAATCCAACTTAACTCTACAGTTGTGGAGGCGACATGAGGCGATATCACGATATTCAGCTTCAGTGGGGAGCGTGAAACCGTGCGTTGTTTTTTGGATGACCAATTCGACCCAGGTAAACAATATAAGCTCTTGTAGAGGTTGAGTGGGTAAGAATATCACACTTGGGAAGAGGCGACGATATTAATCTCACATCGAAAAAGAAAATGAGAAGTCTTGACACATAAATGCGGTGACACTACACATCCTATCAGATATGTCTTTTATAAAGAGAGTAATAATTCCGTGACAAGATAATCAATTATAATCATTTCCTTCAATATAGGGTTTAGAGTTTATAGTTTAATATATAAGATTTAAAATTAGAGTGTAAGATTTAATATTTTAGTGTTGAACATATACAGAGACACCAAAAAAAAAGAAAACAGAGGATTTTTGCTTCTGACTATGATGACTTTTGGGTATAAAAAATGTTGAAATGATTTGAAAAGGTGAGCGACTTGGTCACTGAACTGCTTGGATCGTTAGTTTTGGGCATTTTTAGCACGCCAGACTCCAACAAAACTCAAAGAGTGAAATATGCTTTTCTCCCAAACAAAGATTAATTAAGGGGACAAAAAGTTTAAAGATAAAAATGTATTTAAATAAAAAAAAGTGGGAAGATACCTAATTTAATTAATATTCAAATTATTAGGGTCTTAAAATCAAATTAATTAAGAAAGTTTGAGGGATTTAGATCTAGGTTTAAAGTTGGTTAGTGTGGGGTTTTGATGGTTAGAGATATTTGCCAAAGGTGGAGAGTCACAATCGCTTCGTGCAGTTTGCCACTCTCACACGAGGGTGTATACATGAAATTTAATCCCTATATTTTTATTTTTAGGAATTTAGTCTCTTTACTTTTTAGATTTAAAAATTTAAGTATATTGTTAATATCAATAGAATTCTTTTGTTAAATTCAAGTACGTTAAAACATCATCTTTTTTGGTTACACGGTTGCCAAGTTAGTATTATTTTTATAAAAAAATTCAAAATATAACAACAACGAATTTAGTTGAAGAATTTTAACGACATTACCAAATGGACTTAAATTTTTAAATCTGAAAGGTGAAATGACTAAATTTCCGTGAATAAAATTAAGTGTTAAATTTTAAATGTACGAAAAACATAGGGGGTTGAAGCATATTTTAACCTTTAATGAGCATCTTAATTTTTGTTAACCTAGCTTTGAAGTGGAAAAGTAAAATTGTAAAAGACAGTACTCAACATTTATGATTACCAACCTAATGTGTTTCAAAGTGATATAGAAAAGAAGTAAATAATTTAATCATTATGATGTTTAAATAATACTAAAGTTTTTATATAATTATTGGTATTTGATTCGGTCGATTTTAAATTAGGTAAATTTATTTAATTCACAACATTGTTAGATTTTTTTCATTTCACTTTAAAATATGTGAGCATTTTTTAACATTCAAGATTATAGCCTTTATTAAAGTTTTACCATTTTGCTCTTTTCAGTTATATTGAAGGAATTTGTTTTCTAGTATTCATAATTCAGTCTCACATAAGTATTTGTCTACTTTTTAACTCTTAATAAACTCAAGTATACATTACAAATAAAATTATTTGAACTCGAATTTTTAAGAAGAATAACATTCTCTTTTTCATTAGAACCATTCTTCAAAGTTCATCGTTTTCTCCTATACATTTTTTTATAGCATGTATGTAATTATTTATTTAATTCGTAATGAAGTCATCAATAAATATTAATATGGAATAAAATTGAAATTTAATTTTTATAATGTGTGAATTCTTATTCAAAATTTATTTTGATTTAAGCCTCCAAGGGTTATTCTGATATAGATCTATTATATTCTTATAATCAATCCATTCGTTTTTGTATTGTAATGATTAATTCTTTTTTTAATTATATTGATGTATTAATTATATATAATGTCATTTTGAACCTAACAAGTAGTGTCAATGGAAAAGTGGATGTTGCTCATCTTAAAAAACTCGGGTTCAAATTGTTTTGTATGCAAAGTATTTGTGCATTGTCAAAGGGTTTGGAATACGTATAAACATATACTACTTTGTAATCACCTTAAAACTATTAAAAAATATAATGTCATTTTGATATTAGGCATACAAATTGTATAATTTGTAATAATAAATATACTTCAAATATATACACATATATAGAAATTATAAATTGTAATTTTATTTTTAAAATACTTTAAATGCCCTGGTTATATTGCTTCAAATTCAATAACGATGATTAGAGTTTGGAATGTTAATTATACTTTGACTAACATCCATGGGGAAACCCCTTCAACAATATTTGTAGAAAAGAATAATAAGGAAAAAGGAAAGGTTTCTTCTCGACATTTACATGCAAACTCTCTTGTCTCAAACGAATAGAAATCCCCTATAACGTTCGTGTACTGTGTAACTTTCTATGCTTCACACTAAAAAAAATAAATTTAGAGTTTAGAGTTAAGGTTTAGAGAATTAGGGGTAGTGTATATTTTTATGATTTAGAGTTTAAAGTTTAAAATTTAAAATTAGAGTTATAGCTAATAACTTGACTTTTTAGTGTTAGAGCATATAAAGAGAAATTAAAAAAGGCAAGTGATTTTTGTCCGTCTTAGACTGAGTTGGTTAAAGAAAGAACAAAAATCATGTGTTCTTTTTCGATGTCTCCATCCATGTCACACTATTGAGTTTAGTCCTAATCATGAATTCTTAACTCTAAATCATAAAAATTAAACCCTAACCCTTAATCCTAAACCTTAATTTTAATTTTAATTAGTATTGGAACATAGATAGGACACCAAAGCAAAAGCTATATATTTAATTTTTTTAACAATTCTAATATGATCCCACATATCATCTGTTCTGTTTTTTTTTTGTTAGCTTTGTTAGCCATGTATATAGTTCAAGCACATCTTACTAACATAATTGTTCGAACTCAAGTCATTTAAGAGAAACAACATGTTTTTTTCATTAAAATCACTCATTAAGTTCGAATATAAATTTAATTTAAGATATAAAATTTTAAAACAAAGTCTCCTCACCACCAACTTTGACAAGAAGAGCGTTGTTGTTGGAGATTAAAAACTACATTGATCGGTTGCGATGTTGCTTACAAATTGCATCATACTTTACTTGTACACACACATCATTCCAATATAATACTAATTACTAAGGCAGTAGGCAGCCCCTTTTTGGTAATTTACTCACTAAACAATCCTATTAGATATTACTAGCATACTAATCAATTTATGGATGTATATATGTGGTAAATCATGTCACATTTATATGTAAATGGTATCAATATAAACCCAATATAAATTATTAAATCTATAATAATATCAATCGTGAATACGACATATGTGTTAAACTAGTCAATTTAATTGTATATAACACATCAATTCTGTGTGTAATAGGGTTTTTTATATTTATTAGAAATATATATATAATATACTATCAATCAACAATAAGATGTTTAAGAGATCCATCAATCGATCTAGTAGTCAATAATACTCATATTGTATCATTTTGTATGAGTTTAAATTTCAACATTTTTCTTAAGCATGTAATTATATCTCTTAATAAAAAAAGATGTTTAATAAATTTAATTTAAATATTAAACAAATAATTATTAATATTTAGTTTTAAATGGCAAATCATAAAACATCTATATAAGTAGGTATAAAAAATTGGATTTTTATCTCTTATAAGAAATTTTATAAGGAAATTTTGGTAATTCAAATCTAATTATATCCATATTATATATTTTTTATTTTAAATATCATTATTTTTCTTTTATAATTATTTTTCAAACTCATAAAACTCTAATAACATAAATATCTCTACATCTAAATATAAAAAAAACAATCATAATTGTTAGAGTTTTGATGATATATCAAGGAACCATAAAACACTAGACATTAAAAAATAATTGAATCAGAAGATTCAAGTGAGAAAGTAAGGGTTTCTCTTACTTTAACCCGTGATCAAAGTTTGATTTTTTATTTTAGATATGAAACAATTTTAAAACTTATGATCGGCATCTACCTATATATGAGCCAGCAGAACACATATAATTAATTATCTTGTTTACTCCCTTGAATAGCTTGGGAAAACACTTTTAAATGATTTATCATGTATATTGAATTACTCGTTCTATTTGAACAAAAATCTTCTTTCCATTTTTGGTTACCTATCTATTCCAATCCTAAAAAAATTAAACCTTGTATATTAAACTTAAAACCTTAAATTCTAAATTTATTTTTTAATGGTCTAAAGGTGATTACAATTTAGTATCTATTTATACATATTCTTAACCCTTTTACAATGAGTATATATACACCTTGTAGACAAATCAATTTAAACTCAAGTCTCTTAAGTTAAACATCGTCCACTTTTTCCACTGGCGCACTTGTTGAGTTACTATTCCCTCCATTGCGGCTGTTGTTGACCTCAACTTCCTACCAACATAAAACATCTATATAAGTAGGGTTTACAAAGCACTTGTATGTGTTTTCTTCTAATTGTATTCCTCCATTTCCCCCCTCAGTTTCATCAAGATTCAACACACACAAAATAAAAAATCCTCCTCACTTTGCTTACTTTCCATGGTTTCGTCTTCTTGCTCAACCAAAACCAATAGCATGAAGAAACCCCGGGCGGTAGTCGAAGCAGCCTCGTGGTACTGTACCGTAGCCTTGTTGGCCTTGATATTTATAGGTTCCATCAGGGCAAACTCTGTATCAGATGTGAAAGGGGGGCAGCTCCTGAAGCGACCCTGTGATGAAATCTACGTGGTCGGAGAAGGGGAGACCCTCCACACCATCAGCGACAAGTGCGGCGACCCTTTCATCGTGGAGCGCAACCCTCACATCAACGACCCCGATGATGTTTTCCCCGGCCTTGTTATTCACATCGTTTCTTCAACTGCTACCAAACTATAGATGTAACAACCAAATCTTGTTCAAATTAATAGACTTGTATCATATATATATATATATATAGGTTCTAGACTTGTAGTCTTTGTTTTTCTATTTCTTTTCTTCTTTGTTATGTAATAGGAGATAAGTTCAAGGCTCAAGCCTTTTCAATATGTGGAGATTGGATTCTTCAACCGAATTTAGACTTTTCTGCAAATCCTTTGGTAAACAAACAAATAAGGACAAACTGTGAAGTCCTTTATGCAATTAAATTACACTTTTTATTCACCTGGAAACAAAAGATTTGTTATTACGTGTTGTGAGGTTATGTTCCTCTATTCTCTCCTTGCTGGGAAGATACTGTTAGGTTGCCGGTTTGAAACGACAAAAGCCATCAGCTTTTGCATTTTCTCGTCTCTTGTGGAGATTAAAAAGGAAGCAAAGTTGCTGCCAATTCCATCTTGTTTATACACGTGGTCCTGGAGTTTATCTTTTACTATAATTTTTCATGTGGTTAAGTTAATCTGAGGTTACATTGGACCAAATATATAAATTTTTCTAAAACTAAGCAAACCCAATGAATTTTGGATTTTATCACAGAATTTTGCTAGTAATCCAACCGCACAGAACTGACAATTGAGGAGACTGTGACAAGTAGAATTAGATTTACGTTTAAGAAATTGCTTTTGCCCGTAAAGTGTAAACGGATCAAACATTTACGTCTTCCAAAATTTCATTTGTTTCACGTACGACTGTGTCTCACTCAACAGAAAACGTGATGAGGAATTCTAGGGCAGCCAGTGGAGAGTGGAATAGTGGGGGTGGTGGATCCTTTTCTCTTATCCAATTTCCCGATACATATATCATAATTAGGCTTTTAAGCCTTAAGGACTAATAAGGAATAATATCAATATGGACTTTTTTTAAACAAATTTTAAACCTGTATATTCTCGACAAAAATCTCGAACCTCTTACTATGTTCCAACACTAAAAAATTAAATTATTAACTCTAATTTTAAATTTTAAACCATAAACCCTACAGAATATACCCTACCTATAATTTCTTAAACCCTAATTTTAAATCTAAAATCTAAACTCTAAACTTATTTTTTTAGTGTGTGGCATAAAAAGAGCACCGAAAAAAAGACATAAAATTTCTATTCATATATTCTCAAATCCCGATTTTTTTAAACAATTGACCTAAATCAACAGGCCTAAACCTTAAATTGTAGAACCAATATTATCATCTACAAGACAATGCTGAAAATTCTATCATTCATTTAAAATCGAATGCGACTTGCTTTGCATACCTCAATGTCATATAAAGATTGGAGTAGTATTTGAAATTTTGGATTTATTTAGACGTCATTTGCAAAATGGCATTTCGAAAACATAATTATTTTTTTCGGTATAAACTCTAGTTTATTTTTAGGGTAAACTACATAAAAGACTACTATATTATTAAAAGAGTTGCAGTTTGACTACTTTATTTTTTTCGAAGCAATTAAACCATCATATTATTAAATTGGGTGCAATATGACCACCAGCCGTTAGAGATTAACGAAAGAGTAATGTGACAGTTAAAAAAATAATGGTATAATTACACATTTGGTAAACTTAAATTTGACTGTTTATCACCATCGACAACGATTTGAAGAGTAGTCGTCGACTCTTCCTTATCTCTATATCCTTTTATCAACGTTCTCTTCCTCCTCCATTTCCTCTTTCACACCTCCCTATGTTTTGTTTTATAAATCTGACGTTTTTATTTTATTTAATAAGTCAATTCATTTTCTTATAGCACATTTTTTTATTATTTTTGTATGGGTTGTATTTTTTTGTCGTCTCTCTAATTACTCTTTATTTGATTATTTTGTTGATTTGTCCTACTTTGAACTAGAGGCGGATGTATGTAGGGCAGGGGTGGCAATGGGGCGGGTCGGAAACGGTTTTGTATTCTCTACTCCGTCCCCAACACATGTGGTTACGGTTTCGGGGAAAGCCCATTAAACGTTCGGGTATTTTTTCGTCTCCATACCCATCTCTTACGAATCCCCGCAGTTTCGATTAATCCTCGTACCCAAAAAAATAAACAAAACTTAATACATTAAAACAAATATTCAACATTAAATCTCTAAAATTACAAACATAAATGATAAATTTAATTTTACCAACAACAAACAAATCATTTCAAAACTATAAAACATGAGTAAAATATTAACTATTGAAACATGACATCCTGCACTACATTTAAAAGAAATATGTAACTAATAATCTACAATTCCAAATTATGATCTGTTTGTTCTAAAAAAAACTAAATTCGATAATCTTTCCAACCATATAAATTACCTCTGCAAATTTTACTCGTACAATTATTTATGGTGAATTTCTGAAGTCACTGTCCTTTTTGTTTTTGGAAGCAGTCTACAGTATTTTTTCTGACATTTGCTCACTCAAAAATTAATAACTCCTAATATATAACTCGAAATCAAGAATTGTTTTGTTTTAAAAGAATCTAGACTTTCCGTATGGTTATAGAAATATAAGGCTCGCTTCCTGATTTATCTTGTAGAATTTTTGGTGATTTTTTTCAAAATCACTGGTAGAACTATTTTCTAAGAAATGTGCTGCCAGATTTTTATGACCTTTCAACATTCAAATATTTATTTATTTTTAAAATACATATCGAAATCGATCACCTTGTATTTTAAATAAAATTAGACTGAATCATGTTTACAACGATGTATAGACAACTTTCTAATCATTTTTAAAATTTACGGAAAATTTTCAAACTTACTCTAGTTGGCCATAATTATGGGAGATTAGATTTTTTATGAAAATTGGTAAATTACCCTTATGGCCATCCAAATTTTTAAATATTTTGGGATCCAAGCCGATATTTTTTGGGGATTCCTACGGTGATTTATATGGGTACGGTTTGGTTATCCCCACGGTTCGGATATAGCAATTCTCATCCCATTTGAGCTTCGGTGATAAAACTTCCCCGATCTTCATCCCCATGGGTGAAGATTTCGGTTATTCCTCATACCCGACGGTTCAGATTCCCACAGTTTCCGGTTATTCCCCACTCAATTGCCACCCCTAATGTAAGGGCATGACCCACCATTAATTTTTGAGGTAAACTACAACGGAGGCAGGGACGGACCCAGGACTTTAGGTTAGGGGGGGCGAACATATAAATTTCTAGGGGGGCGAACTTATTGAAGTTTAGGGGGGGCGGAAATACATTTTTAATAGAAAATACATAGAAAAATTTTAAATTTTTTTTAAATCATATATGATTTTCAAAATTTTAGGGGGTGCGGTTGCCCCCCCAGCACCCCCCTCGGTCCATCCCTGAACGGAGGTAACTAAATTATGGGTAATGTTATATTTGGGTCATTTAATTTTTAAAAGTTACATTTGAGTCACTCAAATATTGGTAACGTTACATTTGAGTCACTCAAATATTGGTAATGTTACATTTGAGTCACTCAATATGGGTAAGGTTACATTTCAGTCACTTAGTTATGGGTAAGGTTACATTTTGGTCACCCTTCATACTTAAAAAAATATTGCTACAAAAATTACATTTGGATCAATCCTCAAATGCTCGAACTTTTGATAACCTTTGTCTTTGAAACATGGAAGGACTTTTACGATATCACACTTATCTCTTTAGACGTTCTATTCGACAAGAAAAAAATGGTTGATCTTGAATTTCTCTACTCATCCCTTTATCAATTCAACTTTCTTGTCGCTTTTATCAATTGGGGTTGTTATTACTTTTTTAATTCCTTTTTCAAGTAAAGAGATTTCTTTAACAATGTATTTTTTATGCTTATTTAGTTTGTTATAGTTAAATTGTTTGTCTGGAGGGATTCGAGGCCTTAAACATCTAAATAAGGTAAATAGGTAAACAATCAAACTTAAATTCTTGGATCTGCCACTGCTTTGGACCATTAAGTTGATTTTCTCGTATTGATAAATGCTTATAATCATCCAAAATGTGACATGTTTGAGCTGTAATAAAACCAATTGTCAACGTGTTGATATGGTCTTATTTTTCATTATTCAACTTCTATCGTACTTTTTCTTTATTTATTTAATAAAATCAGCTACTATTATTAAAAAAAATAAATTGTACAATAAAAATTAAATTTATTAAGTATTTTAATTAACTAAAATGATAATAAAAATATATTAAATTAAAAACTATAAAGATTAAATCTTAAAAATGGTCTTAATAAAAGGACCAAAACTAAATTTGACTATTATCATAAAATAAGGAAAAGGCCAGCTGTCAGTTGTTAAGATAGTCACTTCTACGGTGCTACTATGGTTTTGTAACCACGTTTTTTAAAAAAAAAAACTCCTCTAATCCCCTCGCTTTTTATAAAAGAATTAAATTTCGGGGGATTTCATTTGAAAACTCGTGTTTTGGAAAATAACGATGACTTGGAGTCGCCACCGGCTACTAAAGTAGGTCGGACACCATAAAAAGCATTGATTCGTTTTAATAAGGGTTCAAGAGTTGGTTACGTGCGATGAAGGATTAGCACCCCATCACGCCCGAAAATCGGTACCAAAATATTTGTTGTTTTTAATCGATGAAAATTATTTAAAATTTAAAGTGAATCTAATTAGGTGTTCTTAATTGAAAATTGACTCTAATTGTACGGGCTTTATCAAATTAGTGGGCTCAAATTAATCGGACATTTAATTAATAAGAATGACGATACATTGGACCATAGATTAAACCGACATCACATAAGTCTGACTGTCGTGTTAATTTACGGTTCAACTTTTGTACGTCACTTTTATGCATGATGCAAGCATTTAGCTATGATGTCATGATGTTGTCGATTTTAAATTAATGTTTACTTTTGGATGGTGAGAATTAATTCGAATATTTGGCCAACATCTATTAGAGCAGGACTATTACGACGAAAATATCAGAATTAATAAATACCTCCTTTTTAGGGTTTGAATTGGTTAATTATCATGTCAAGTTAAATATTAAAGGTTGTATGAATGACAATAAGGCATGCCACATATAAACATCATATTAAAAGAACATAAGCAAACATATACTATGTACACATTAAAAAACCATATATTAAAGTATACATTAAATAAGATAACATACATATATAATCACTACACCAAGTTTGATATATAGCGGCGCTTTTCACAGCGTTTTAGGAACAAACGCCGCTATAAAATGATATATAGCGACGTTTTACAACAAACGCCACAATAACTCGTACATTAGTGGCATTTGTGTTACAAACGCTATAATATGTGGGTTTTTAGCGGCATTTTTTTTAAAATGCCGCAAAAGATTTTATTCTTTGGTGGCATTTTTTCAGAAAACGCCGCAACAATTGTAGTTTTGGTGGCATTTTTGAAAAAACGCTGCAAATTTTTTTTTCTTTGGTGGCGTCTTCCCAAAAACACCGGGATAGGTTAAACTCACTGTTCCACTTCCACGTTTAACACTCCCTCACCCTACGATCCCCAAATCAAATTACCCAAAATCTCTAGCTTCTACAGCGATCTCTCCTCCGCCTCCCTTCTCCTCGTCTTTGTCTTCCTTCGTTTCATTTGGTGTTTGTTTTTGGTGCTCTAATCAAATCGCCGCCCTTCTCCGGCCTCCGTCTCCTCCCTTAGTCCAGGTAGGCACTCCGCCTTATCTTCCTTTTCTCTTTTTTCTTCTTCTTGTTTTCTAGCTTATCCAGCTCAGTCAGTTTCTGTACTTTTATCAAAAGTTGTCTGCAATATTCTAAGTGCTTTATTTGTTCGCATTCAATGTTGGTTCAACAATTACATGAAGCATTTGCATAAACAAGCCAAACCAAAGGGTGTAGAGTTAGCTGGTGATTAATTTATATTGCATGTCGAAGGAACGACCACCTCACAGAGAGTAGTTCGCCATATTGGAGGAACAAGTTGGCTTGGTTGGTGTTTGATTTCATTTTTTCGGTTTAGTAAGAATATGCAGGCATTCAAGGAAATATGTATTTTATGATCATTTAAGTCATTGCTACTTTGAAATTACTTACTTTGGATGTTACTTTTCTAGGTAGGCTTACGCTGACAAATTATGCTCTCTACTTTGAGGCCTCTGGAGTGTTAACGTACAAAGATGCATTTAAGATCGATCTTTCGAGAGATATAGAACACAGTGTTAAATCGGCTTCAACTGGTCCATGGGGTGCTCCACTTTTCGACAAAGCCATAGTCTACGAGTCGCCTGAGTTGTAAGTATATGGTTTTAAAGAATTATCAGTGATATTATCATTAGTATGACTATCATTTCAATGTCGGACATTATTGCGTTCATATTGTTACTTTATCATTTCAAAGTCGCCTAATCCCTTTTACATGCATGCTTTGAATTAAAAAGGAAAGAGGATATACCTCCGAAGGCTGTGTTTGTATTGATATGAATCTGATTTTTCTTCCGATTGACGCTTTTTTCTACAATGTAGGTTTGGGCTTTATATAACTGAAAATTACAATGATTTTACGAAAAGAAAAAAACCTAAAAAATTTATTATTGGTTCGTCTAATTTTTTGGTCGGGTTCATGTATAGCTCTGCCAATGTTAGCTCTGATTTGTTGCTGAAATATGTTGTTCCCCTTCTGACATCCGTGTTTTTTTTGTTGTGTATGCATGTGATGCGAGAGAGGAGGGGATCAGAGGAGAGCCGAGGGAACGGCGCGGCTTCGAAGCCAAGCCTCTAACGTGGACGTCTTCGTGGGAAGGTTGCGCGAACATGGTACTCGATCCGTGGCTCTTTCGACCAACGTGGATGCAGAGTTGGAAGGTCAACCGGCGCACGTGGCCTCAACGCAGTTGATGAACCGACGTTCATGCGCGCGTTTGAAATTTAGAGAGTAGCGCGTGGACGCGTGGGCTATACTAGAGGAGCGCCCGTGGGTGCGTGGCCATTCTCGAAGCTTCCCCGCTCAAATCTAAACTGCATGATCATCATCGATCCAACGCTCCATATTCGGCTGCACAAAGGATGAAGGGCCATTACATCAGGGTTTTAGGTTTAATTATTATATTAGAACTTGGGCTGATTTGGGCCTTATGTAATATATATTTAATTTTTAGATTTTTTTTATATAATTGTAAATAGACTCTAATGGGCAGATTATTATTATTTGGCTTATTAATGTTTTGACTTTATAATTATTTATATATTGGGCTCTTGTTTAATTTAACATAATTCATAGTTGTTGTTTTTTTCTTTTTCTAATAATAATAATAATAATAATAATAATAATAATAATAATAATAATAATAATAATAATAATAATAATAATAATAATAATAATAATAGCCGAATACAAATATAGTAATAATAACAGGATATAAATGATATTAATATAACATACTAATTTTTTGGGTTTTCAATTATATAATAGCATGATAATAAATAGCAACCTACATAATACTAGTAATAATCTTTTTTGGTTTGAATAAGAAAACATATACATATATAATATGAACTAGTTAAAGTTAAGCAAAGTCCATTATTGCAAGATAAAATAAAAAAACGAGTCTACCCCGAACAAAATTAGTGATTACAGGTTTTTCCTTTTATATGTGTAATAAATATAAAAATGTTTTTTTAATAATTAATTCAATTTAAAAAATCATTGATTTCATACCTGAATAATGGTTGCAACTATAAACTTTACAAGCCCAATTCAGAATATGGGCTACACTAAAAAAAGGGCAAAAATCTAACTGAATTAATAATTAATTCAATTAAAAAATTCATTGATTTCATACCTGAATAATGGTTGCAACTTTAAACTTTACAAGCCCAATTCATAATATGGGCTACACTCAAAATAAAACGGCCTAAAATCTAACTGAATTAATAATTAATTCAATTTAAAAAATCATTGATTTCATTCCTGAATAATGGCTGCAACTATAAACTTTACAAGCCCAATTCAGAATATGGGCTACACTCAAAATAAAACGGGCTAAAGTCTAACTGAATTAAGAACCCATGTGCCAATCTCATTGCGTACGGAAGTGGAAACTTGCTATGGCCCTTCTTTTATGATTATCCACTTAGTATACTAATAGACATAACAGTAGTGTATTCTTTCTATTAAAAAAAGACAATAGTGTATTCTTTAGTTTGTTTTATATTTTATCATGTTAGAATTATGATTAATTGTACCAGGTAACATTGAGTTTTAGACGTTGTATTGTTTATGTTATTGTATTAAAAAAAACTTGAATCTTGATTGGAATTGATTCAAGAACTAGTAGATGAATAGAATGAATGTTCAAGATGACGTGATGAAAATGACAGTAAGTTGATTTTAAGATGGTGTTTTGGACTTACTAAATGAAGGACGTCGTAGGAATAGATTCGATGTCATAAGAACCCTTTAAATCCCAGTTGATATAGTAAACTCCCTATGCTTTAATCGACTTCCAAGACTTGATTATCTTGACAAACCAAAGTGTGATACACTTCCAAAAAGCATAAGAAAACTATCTTGCAAAGAATAAAATCTTAAAACTAAGAAAAATTACAAACAATTATATTTGAACTAAACTACAAAATTATTAAAATAAAATAAATCTTAATTTATATAAATCTCTTAATAAAATAAAAGAAATGAAAAATCCGATCCTAAATCATCTAAAATACAAAAATCTTATGTTAAATTTAATTACAAACAATCAATAAAAATATTAAAAATTCGTAATTATTAAAACATCTCGTATTAAACTCTTATGGAATTTTCTGAATGCACTGTCTTGGCTAAAATAGACGTATTTTTAGTTCTCGATGTCCGATTGAGGAATTTCAAAATGCGTTAAAAATGTAATTGACATCCGATCATTTGGTAAGAAGACATCCCGATCAAAAAAAATGTCTGACCCATCCAAAAAGTCACCAAAAATCAACTGATATTAGCATCTTAAAAATAGCTTCAATTTATTGTCTAAAATAACTAACTTTACCTATCACATTCTCATATCAGTACGGTCATCTTCTTCCTCCTTAGATTTACAACGAAAACAAAAACTAAGGGAAAATTCAGAAATTGGTTAATTTTAGAAATCAAACAATCATAAGTTCTACAACATTTCAATTTTGCGAACTCATCTATTTTCAGTGCATAATTTTGATATATAAGTTTTCATTCTTATTTTTTTCGAAAATAAAAATCCTAAACCTAACCAATGCCTCAAAAATACATCGATTGCAAATGTTCATCTATGCAAAAAGTGAAATCAACAAACCAACTATAAAATATTAGTCCAAAAAGACTTCAATTTTGCTTTTTATGACAATCTGGGTAAAAAAATAGAGCTTAAATAACTCATCAATGAAAAATTATTATATGGTCCCAGCTCAGCACGTCATACATCATACATGGTCTCGTCCACTAAAAATCAGTCAATTAATTTCTTTTTTTCAAAGATGAATCTTCATTTTTATACCATGTAAATATGAAGTGGGTAGTTACATAGATGTGGCTTATGAATGGAATTAGTGACATGAAAAAAATTAGTTGGCTTATTTTTAGTGGATGAGGACCATAGATGGCGTGGTGAGCCGAGTCCATAAAATAATTTCTCTTCATCAATGGAAGATAATAAATTTCTAATGGGCGACCTGAAACTTATTACAAAATAAAACATTAGACATCTATTTTAGCTACAAAAAATTTAGACACCTAAAACAAAATAATTTAAACAGTTGCTTTGTAATAAAACCAAAATAATATATCATAATTGTTGTTTATATCTTTCAAAAATTATATATATATATATATATATATATATATATATATATTAAAATTCAAACAACTTTAACTACAATTCAAAATATCTCTCAAAATGGATATATATATATATATATATATATATATATATATATATATATATATATATATATATATATATATTGATCCACTTAAATTGTGTGAAACTCAAATATTTTTACATTTTTTTGGACCGTTGGATGAGGGTAACAAATGGCTAACATTATTTTTCTTATTTTTTTACAAGTGATAATCTTCACATTTTCTATTGTTCATCTCAACCATCCATTTACTATCATCCAATGATCTAAAAAAGGTATAGAACTTTTATTTTAGATCAACGAGCCTATTTATAATGAAGGTAAATGGATGGTTGAAATTAATAGTAAAAAATGTGAAAATTACACAAAATAGAAAATGTAAGAGATTATATTCTTAGCCGGGATTCAAACGATGGAGCAAGATAAATAGAAAATGTAAGCGATTATATTCTTAGCTTATTTACAAACTGTTAATCTCAACCATTCATTTACCTTCATCCAATGATATATTTTCTTATCTTTTAACTTTTTTATTGATTAAATAGTGTATTATATTCTCATGCCGGGATTCGAACTCATACAAAATGAGAAAATATAAGTATTCTTAGCTACTAGGCCGATTAGTGGATCTCTAAAAGTAAAACTTTTTAGATCAACAAGCCTATTTTATGCAATATCATACATAATTACACAAAATATTATACAATTACACAAAATAGATTATTAATGTTTTTATAATATTTTGTATAATTACACAATATTATATACAATTTATAATGATTTGCGTAAAACGAATTAAGAGAATATATTATACCAAAAAATCAAGAGATAACATAATTGCGTAAAACGAATTAAGAGATTATATTATACCAAAAAAATCAAGAGATAACATAATCAAATAAAATGAATATCTAATATTAATATATCTTTTAGCAATGGCAGCGGGGAGAGCAAACGTCAAGACGAAGAACGTGGGTATATGTCGGCTGTTAGTGTTGAGTGTGTAAAAGTTCTATAATTTACACTCTTTTTAACCTATATTTCTACTGCATTCAAGCATCATTGCATTGCATTTAGGTCAGTTTACAGTAAAACATCACAAATATATTAAAGGCACGGATTCTACTAAAAGATGGCTGATTTTGCAGGTTGCTGCCATAGTTGACGAAGAAGGCAGGCGCAGGGCAGAGAAGCAGAAGAGCTGAACTGGACAAGCAGACGATGAGGACGAAGCTGCCATGGACCTGTCGTGACAGCAAGTTGACAGCAGCCTGATGAAGAGGAAAAGTAAAGTGGACCTCGATAGATAGAGAAAAATCTGCTCGTCTGTCGTGTGAAAGACAAATACTTTTCCAAGCCCCGGATCAAAAGATATGTCAAGCCAAAGCTCAAGGAGAAGAATTCCCATGAAACAAGGAGGCGGCTGAAAAGTAGGAATCCTTAGAGATTAGACATTTAATAGAATCTTACTTTTCATTAAAGTTGTAATCCTTGTTAACTTAGAATACTTGAGTCCAAAGCTTATATAAGGCATAGATTTAACCTAGGAGGAGAAGACCCCATAACCGATAACCTAAACCCCTCCGCCGTTTACCCGTCGTCGACATGTTCTAAAAACCCCCTAGGGCTACGGGTTGTTTTGTAAAGTAGTTGCAAGGGTTGTTTTGTTTTAGGATTTTCCAAGGTCAATAAAATAAACTTCAAGTTCTCTTATTTTGGTTATTAATATCTTGCAAGAGCATCGGGAGAGCATTGTGAGGTTATCCATTTACTTAGCATCGGGAGAGTTAAGTATACGAAAGAAATAAGAGCGAGTTCTCTAGTTTATAGTTGAACTATCTTGTGCCTAGGGATAGGGCAAGGTTAAGTGGCTAAAGAAGAATTCATACACATCGGTGTTCATCCTTCGAATCACGCCGGGAGGTATCATCAAGACGTGATCATCGACAGACTTGGACCTAGGGATAGGCCAAGGCAGATATGGGATTCTTGCCAAACTTGAAGTACGGAGTTGGTGTGTTCACTGCCGCGACAGCTAACGGACAGCCGCCGCGACAGGTGCTATTGGCGACGGGCGCGACGACAGAACTGGATTTCCTAAAAACTGCAATACCTGCACTACTGAGCAATTCAATACCAGCCCATTCTCTCTATCTTGATATTCCAACTCTTTTTATTTACGTTTACTTTATTATTCTCGTGACAACTTTCTAAACTATTTTCTTTATTTCGTGCAGTGAAATAAGGTGAAGCTATTAGCCTAATCACTGTGGAGACGATATCCGATACTTCGTATCACTTTACTACTTGCGTCGTGTACACTTGCACTACAATTGCGATAGACTCTTTTACACGCAACAAGTTTTTGGCGTCGTTGTCGGGGATTGGCAACATAACTACACCTTTCTTTTGTTGCACTTTTCGTTTTTATTTTTATTTTTGTTTTTGTTTTTATTTTTCTTTAATTTTTCTGTTGTGCTTTCAACTCTCGCTTTTCACAAGGTTTTCTTGTTTATGCGCAGATTGAAAAGAGGTGAAGATCCTAAGTATCCATTAGATCCAGAAGTTGAACGTTCCTTCAATCTCAAGAAACAACTTCGCCAACTTTTAGACAGAAACGAATACCTTGAGGAACAGCTAGAGAAGATGGCCCATAATCCGCCCGCTGGTGATGGTATACCGCCTGTCGGCGACCTGCCCGCAGCAGCCGGACGACGGTCATGTCGTGACTACATGTTAAACGATCATGTGGAGTTGGAGACCACGCTGCCGGATATTGATGTTGATAACTTCGAGCTCAAACCTGTCATGTTTAGTATGATCAACAATGCCGGACAGTTTAGTGGTGCTGTGACAGAAGATGCCAGGGAGCATCTCAAGACGTTCCAGGAAATCTGTGGTTCGTTTAGACTGCCAGGAGTTAGTCCGGAGATACTGAGGCTTCGGTTATTCCCCCATTCATTGAGGGACAGAGCTAAAACTTGGTGGAATAAACTTACGTCGGGTTCAATTATGACTTGGGCAGATTTATCTCGTGAATTTTTATCTCGTTTTAATCCTTCGCATTTATCTGAGCGATTACGTAACGAAATTGCTACTTTTCAACAGGAAGATGACGAGCCGATGCACGAGGCCTGGGACAGATTTACTACTCTTCTTCGAAACTGCCCAATGCATGGATTCCCCATCTGGAATCAGGTTACAAAGTTCTATAATGCTGCCAACCTACAAACTCGCATCTGAATTGATTCCGCAGCAAATGGGTTACTATTGGATAAGGATCCGGACGAGGCTTTGCAAGTTTTGAAAAATCTGGCCAAGAATGAGGAGCAGTTTCTGACTACGAGAAGAGGGGGTAAACGGGTACTTGCTGTCAAGGACTACGAAGCCGACAACACGATGAAATCACAGGTAGCCTTCCTTACTAAAGCAATGAAAAGGTTATTGAATGATGATGGTTTACAAGGATTTGCTGTTGAGGAAGTATGCGATATCTGTGAGGGAAATCATAGTAGGGATGAATGCCCAATAAATGTAGAAGAGGGAAAATATGTTGGAAACTACAAGCCAAATTATAATTCCAACAACTATAATCCCAACTGGAGGAAGGATCCTAAATTTTCATGGAGTAATCCTAATAATGCCCTGAATCCTCAAGCACATAATCAGAATCAGGGAGGTCCTAGATTGCTGACGCGACAGCAATAGCCGCAGAATCTGCCGTCGCAGCAGCAACAGCAGCCACCAGCTGCCACGAGCAGTATATTGGAACAGACTCTGGCCACCTTTATGTCTCAGACCGGTACTTATATTGAGAATATGAATCAGTTTGTCAAGAAGACAGAGAATTTCATGGATAAGACGGAGATGAGGATGACAAATCATGAAGCTATTTTGAAATCTCTGGAGACACAAATGGGTCAGGTGTCACAACACATTAAGCCAAGGCAGAATGGAGGATTTCCTAGCAATACTGAAAATGCTAGACCACCTACACATGAGCAGTGTAAGGCGATTACTACTAGGAGTGGGAAGAAACTACCAGGGCCGAAAAAAGAAGCTGAAACAGAAAAGGAACCTGCCTTAGATACACCTGCTGAGGAAGCTGCCCCGACAGGTGATAAAAAGACTGCTGCCGATGAGCCTGTCACGACAGCAGAATCGACAGAGGAGAAAAAGATGATTATCGTCCTCCGATTCGCATGCAGTGGGAAGGACGCATTGCTGACTACCGCCCCCCACCACCCTTCCCTCAACGGATACAGCAAGCTAAGCAAGAATCTCAACTTAAAAAGATTTATGATATTTTTAAGCAGGTTCATATAAATATTCCGTTGTTAGATGCCGTTAGGGAGATGCCCGGTTATGCTAAATTTCTCAAGGATGTTATGTCAAAGAAATCTAAACTTGGGGAGTTTGAAACGGTAAAGATGACAGAAGGTTGCATGAGTATTCTTCATCGGTAGCCACCCCAGAAAAAGAAGGATCCGGGGAGCTTTATCATACCTTGCGTAATCGGAAATAAATTCGTGGGTAAGGCACTTTGTGATCTTGGTGCTAGTGTTAATTTAATGCCAAAGTCTGTTTTTCAGAAATTAGGTATTGGAAAGGCGCGGCCCACGACAGTAACTCTGCAGCTGGCAGACCGCTCTTACGTTCATCCAGAAGGAAAAATTGAAGATATTCTGGTAAGAGTGGATAAATTTATTTTTCCTGCTGACTTTCTTGTTTTAGACTGTGAAGCAGATGAAAATGCACCAGTCATCCTTGGGCGACCCTTCTTAGCCACGGGAAGATCACTGATTGATGTGGAGAAAGGAGAACTCACCATGCGAGTAAACGACCAAGAGATTAAGTTGAATGTTCTCCAAGCAATGAAACATGCTGATGTGGACGAAGAATGCAAGGCTATCTCTGACGTTACCCTTGATCAACCCTGCATCAGGTCAGGCTGTCATGATATTCAATTCGGTCACTGCCATGGCAGCCACCTACAGGCCTGTCACGACAGCGACGACGACAGCACCGACGACAGCAACTTCTCTGAATCCGATTCGTCTGATACTGAAGATCAGGAGGAGGTAAACTGGATTGGCAATCATCCAGGTAAGTTATTCGAACCCTTAAATTATACTTCGGATAACCATTTAATCCAAAAGCCATCTATTGTTGAACCACCTGCCTTAGAACTGAAGCCCCTACCAGGGCAGCTTAAATATGCTTTTCTTGGTTCAAATGATACGTTGCCCGTAATCATCTCTTCAAAGCTGCCGCAGGAACAGGAACGACAGCTAATTGACATGTTGAGGCAGCACAAGAAGGCGATTGGATGGACGATTGCTGATATACAAGGCATTAGTCCGGCGTTATGCATGCATAAAATCCTTTTAGAAGAAGATCATAAGCCGACTATAGATGCCCAAAGGTGGCTAAACCATGCGATGAAGGAGGTAGTGCGTAAGGAGATAATCAAATGGTTAGATGCTGGTATTATTTACGCCATCTCCGACAGCAAATGGGTAAGCCCGGTGCAATGCGTTCCCAAGAAAGGAGGAATGACCGTGGTGACCAATGAGAACAATGAGTTAATCCCAACCAGGACTGTGACCGGTTGGAGGGTTTGTATGGACTATCGGAAGCTTAACAAAGCTACCCAAAAGGACCACTTTCCTTTACCCTTTATTGATCAAATGCTTGATAGACTAGCGGGTAAACCTTACTATTGTTTTCTTGATGGTTACTCAGGTTACAATCAAATTGCTATCGTACCAGAGGATCAAGAAAAGACGACTTTCACATGCCCCTATGGAACGTACGCATTTAGGAGAATGCCATTTGGATTATGCAACGCATCCACCACCTTCCAAAGGTGCATGATGGCCATATTCTCCGACATGGTGGAGGACTTCCTTGAGATCTTTATGGATGATTTTTCCGTCTTTGGAGACAATTTTGAGAGCTGCCTCGGCAATCTACAAAAGGTACTTGAAAGATGTGAAAAAGCAAACTTGATCTTAAATTGGGAAAAATGCCACTTTATGGTGGATGAGGGGATAGTCATTGGCCATAAGATTAGCTGTCGTGGGATAGAAGTCGACAGGGCAAAAATAGAAGTAATTGAGAAGCTGCCGCCGCCGACCACAGTCAAGGACATTAGGAGTTTTTTAGGGCATGCTGGGTTTTATCGGAGATTTATTGCTAACTTCTCAAAAATTACGAAGCCCCTATGCCATCTTTTGGAGCAGAACCAACCCTTTGACTTTAATGAAGAATGTACTGAAGCATTCAAGGTTCTGAAGGAAAAACTAGTAACAGCCCCTATAGT
The DNA here is from genome assembly GCA_958450335.1 of Hibiscus tridactylites. NCBI lineage: Eukaryota > Viridiplantae > Streptophyta > Magnoliopsida > Malvales > Malvaceae > Hibiscus > Hibiscus tridactylites. The sequence continues at coordinate 78,033,145 of OY288276.1, forward strand.
ACAGCCACCAGACTGGACGCAGCCATTTGAACTTATGTGTGATGCTAGTGACTATGCTGTCGGGGCAACACTTGGGCAGCGTAGAGAAAAGCTGTTTCATGTCATATATTATGCCAGCAAAACATTAAATGACGCCCAAGTGAACTATACCACCACAGAAAAGGAGCTGTTAGCTGTGGTGTTCTCCATTGACAAGTTTCACTCTTATATACTTGGGACGAAAGTAATAGTGCACACAGACCATTCTGCCCTTAAGTATTTGTTCGCAAAGAAGGATGCCAAGCCTAGATTGATACGGTGGATCTTGCTACTACAAGAATTCGACCTTGAGATCAAGGACAAGAAGGGGATAGAAAATCAGGTGGCTGATCACTTGTCAAGGTTGGAGATGGGACAGAGTCTGCCAATAGATGAGACACACATACTGGAGACCTTCCCAGATGAGCAGCTCTTTGCTGCCGCAATCGCTGCCGCGACAGCCATGGCGGCAGGTAAGTCTTCCGAACTTCCCTGGTATGCTGATTTCGTTAATTTTATAGTTAGCGGAGTACTTCCTTCTGATCTTAATTATCAAGCCAGGAAGAGGTTCCAAAATGATGTTAAGCATTATTATTGGGACGAACCTCTTCTTTTCAAAATGTGTGCAGATCAGGTTATAAGGAGGTGTGTACCACAAGAAGAGCAAGAAGACATTCTCCATCACTGTCATGCTTCACAATATGGAGGCCACTTAGGAGGCAATAAAACTGCTGCCAAGGTGCTGCAGTCAGGGTTCTACTGGCCGACACTATATAAAGATGCACAGGACTTCTACAAGAACTATGACAGGTGCCAGCAGACAGGTAACATCTCAAGGAGAAACGAGATGCCACTGCAAAACATTCTAGAAGTCGAGATCTTCGACGTTTGGGGGATCGATTTTATGGGACCTTTTCCATCTTCATGTGGAAATCTATACATCCTTCTAGCAGTGGATTATGTCTCTAAGTGGGTTGAAGCTATCGCCACTCAAAAGAATGATGCCAAGACGGTCCAAAAGTTTTTACACAAAAACACTTTTTCTAGATTTGGCATTCCTAAGGCGATCATCAGTGATGAAGGGAGACATTTTGATAATAGGGTAATTGCTGCCGCCTTGAAGAAATATGGTGTCAAGCACAGGATCGCGACAGCATACCACCCACAGACCAATGGACAGGCTGAGATATCCAATAGAGAAGTGAAGAACATTCTTGAGAAGATGGTTAAGCCGACTAGGAAAGATTGGTCTTTACTCCTGATTGATGCATTATGGGCATATAGGACAGCTTTTAAGACTCCATTGGGCATGTCTCCATACCGTTTGATTTATGGGAAAACCTGTCATCTACCTGTCGAGATAGAGCACAGGGCATACTGGGCAATCAAGGCAGTGAATATGGACTTGGATAAGGCAGGCCAGAAACGGCTGTTAGATTTGAACGAGATCGATGAAATACGGACAATGGCCTACGACAATGCAAGAATATACAAGGAGAAAACAAAGAAGTGGCATGACAAGAAGTTGCTGCCACGACAGTTCTGCCCAGGGCAGCTTGTGTTGTTGTTCAATTCTAGGTTGAAACTCTTCATAGGGAAGCTAAAATCTAGATGGTCTGGCCCGTTCCAAGTGGTACAAGTTTTTCCCCATGGTGCCATCACTATCCGATCATTAAAAGACGGGCACCAATTTAAAGTCAATGGACAGCGCCTCAAGCACTATCAGGGGACTGAAGCCCCAGGAATACAGGAAGTGGTTACCTTAGGAGATGCCCCACAAGGCATCCCTAATTTAACCTAAGTTTTTATTTTTATTTATTTTTTATTTATTATTTATTAGGTAATAAGGTTTATTTTTATTTGAATAATGTTTTTATTTTTCTGTCTTTAGGAAATAAAGGAGTCAAGAAGAAAAGGAGAAGTGACCCAAGCCCATCATCCATCCATCAGCCCAACAGAGCCCATTTATTGAAGCCTGTCGTTTCGGTTGCCGCCGTAGACGGATAAGACAGGCTATCAACAGACTGACACGGCAGACGCAGAAGCATGTGACAAACGCGTAACAGATGCATTAATGCGTGGCAGACGCGTCAGACACGCCAAAACTCAACAGTCGCTCCGTTATTCACGCCTGCCGTTACGGCATTAAATGGGCAGATCCTCGACCGCTATAAAACCCCGTTTTCACTTTCATTTTTCCTCACTTCTGCTTATTCTTACTTGCTTTCTCCTCTCGTTTTTATTTGCTTTCTTTATTTTCACAACCCTTGCAACTAATATGTCGTCTAGACAGACCCGCCGTAGTGCTGCCTCAGCCTCTTCTTCAGCAGCAGCATCGCCCTTCACAACCAAGGAATTATGGGAGGAAAGAGGCTTCATCTACATCCGCAAATCACCGAACATGAGGCTCCGACCATTTATCGCGAAGGCGATAAGGAATTTGCTATGGGAGCAGTTCGCCGAACAACCGGCAGAACTAAACGACACGTTGGTGAGGGAGTTTTATGCTGCCATCGACAGCAGAACGGCAACGTCAGTCACCGTCCGAGGGGTAGAGGTGCCATTTACAGCTGACAGCATCAACCACATGTATGGCCTATATTTTGGTCCCGACGATGACGCCCACCAGCAATTTTTAGAAACCCTCAATTCTGCCGCCTACGGTGCTGTCATGGTGGAGGTAACAGAGGAAGGAACAACATGGACCACGAGCAAAAAGAACCCCAACTCTGTCAAAAGGGGGCAGCTGCTCCCAGAAGCTAAGCTATGGAACGCTTTCATCAAGAAGCGTATCCTGCCGTCCTCCCACCACACGACGGTGAACCAGCAGCGGCTCGCTCTCATTCACTCGATCATGCACGACCGGCCTATAAACGTGGGCCGCTATATGAGGGAAAGCATCTTGGACTGCACATTCCGCTCCTTCTCCCGTCTTTGCCTACCGTTCACGATCACTCTCCTTTGCCGTTGCGCTGCTGTCCCAGAGGCCACCACCGACAAACTAATCAAAGGCCGAGGCTGGACAGAAAACAACATTACAAGCCTCATAGAGCTGATAGTTGCAACACCTATCAACTCCTTCAACCCAGCTGCCTCCCCCGCAGACTCAGATGAGGAACCTGCCCCTGAACCTGACGCCGCCACCACCCCGACAGACCAATCTGCCCACATCCTTGCCGCCATACAACGGGTGGAAGACAGACAGATGGGGCTGATGACATTCATCCGGGATTTCGCAACTTCCACGGTAAATTTCATTACCAATAATTTAAATTATCCCGGTGTTGTTTTCCCCACTTTTCCAGACCACTATTTCCATATCCCTACCTCTGTCCACACACCTACACCACCTGTCTCCCCACATACCCATTCCACCGCGTCCACCCCATCACCTGCCCCGACGGCAGCCGCAAGGCCTCCGGCCGACAGCCCCGCCCGTGGAACAAAGCGGCCAGCCACAGCCGACAGCGAGGAGGAACCTCTGATTAGGAGGAATTTGGAGAAGGAGTTTACGCCTGTCAAGAGGCAGAAACACGTGGCAGACAGAAAGCTAATGCCCAAGGCAAGCACCACCACCAGCAGCACTTGGGACAGCGGTAGCAGCTCCGACATCCAGCTCGTGGAGCAACCTGCCCAACCTCCCCCACAGCCCAGACGCCGCCGTCAGATCCGTGTCAGCAGCAGCAGCGAGGACAACGATTAAAATTTAAGTCTTTTATTTTTCTTTTCTTGCTGCCTACTATATCTTTATTTTGTGATGTACCTGCCATCATTTTATCTGTCATTTTGCATTGAGGGCAATGCAACCCTCGAGTTTGGGGGTGGCACCCTCCATTTTAATGGAGTCATAGTACATCTTTAATTAATTGTTGTGTCTTCTTTTTAATTAATTTCTCTTAAAAAATCAGAAAATATAAAACTGTTGGCTTAAAACTGTGAAGTTAGCTTACCTGTCATGACAGCTCTGTCGTGGCAGCATCTTTAGGACAGTTTAAGGAGAAGTTTAGAGCCTTTCTATAGTTCTGAAAATTTAAAACACCATTGTGACTGTTATATTGCTTAGACCTCTTTTAGCCAAACTAGAATAGAAAACTTAGCACTTAGAGTAGAAAAGAGACTAGACTCTCAGGAAACCTAGAGGTGCCCAACACTGGCTCTAGGCAGATAACTAGAGAAAAAAACTTCTAGAGGTGCCTATCACCGGCTCTAGACAGTTAACTAGAGGTGCCTGAAATACTGGCTCTAGTAAAAATGAGAAGAAATTAGATAGAAATCAACTAGAGGTGCCTTGTTCTGGTTCTAGTAAAGGAAAGAAAGAAATCAGTCTCGTAAGAAAAACTCTAAACAAGCTAAAGTATAATATTCTAGTGAAACTAAGAGAGTCTTAGCATATAATTGTTCACAAGCATGCACACACTGCACGAGGACTATAGGGAGATTCCGGACAGATCCTAATCCTTCCGACAGGTTGCTGCTGCCATAGAGAATGAGCGACGGGTAAGGGACAGTTCACTGTTTGAAAGCCAACGCAAAAATTCATTTTTCTTTTAGGTCTTAATTGCTTGAGGGCAAGCAAAAACTTGAGTTTGGGGGTGTGTTGAGTGTGTAAAAGTTCTATAATTTACACCCTTTTTAACCCATATTTCTGCTGCATTCAAGCATCATTGCATTGCATTTAGGTCAGTTTACAGTAAAACATCACAAATATATTAAAGGCACGGATTCTACTAAAAGATGGCTGATTTTGCAGGTTGCTGCCATAGTTGACGAAGAAGGCAGACGTAGGGCAAAGAAGCAGAAGAGCTGAACTGGACAAGCAGACGATGAGGACGAAGTTGCCATAGACCTGTCGTGACAGCAAGTTGACAGCAGCCTGATGAAGAGGAAAAGTAAAGTGGACCTCGATAGATAGAGAAAAATATGCTCGTCTGTCGTGTGAAAGACAAATACTTTTCCAAGCCCCGGATCAAAAGATATGTCAAGCCAAAGCTCAAGGAGAGGAATTCCCATGAAACAAGGAGGCGGCTGAAAAGTAGGAATCCTTAGAGATTAGACATTTAATAGAATCTTACTTTTCATTAAAGTTGTAATCCTTCTTAACTTAGAATACTTGAGTCTAAAGCTTATATAAGGGCATAGATTTAACCTAGGAGGAGAAGACCCCATAACCGATAACCTAAACCCCTCCACCGTTTACCCGTCGTCGACATGTTCTAAAAACCCCCTAGGGCTACGGGTTGTTTTGTAAAGTAGTTGCAAGGGTTGTTTTGTTTTAGGATTTTCCAAGTTCAATAAAATAAACTTCAAGTTCTCTTATTTTGGTTATTAATATCTTGCAAGAGCATCGGGAGAGCATTGTGAGGTTATCCATTTACTTAGCATCGGGAGAGTTAAGTATACGAAAGAAATAAGAGCAAGTTCTCTAGTTTATAGTTGAACTATCTTGTGCCTAGGGATAGGGCAAGGTTAAGTGGCTAAAGAAGAATTCATACACATCGGTGTTCATCCTTCGAATCACGTCGGGAGGTATCATCAAGACGTGATCATCGACAGACTTGGACCTAGGGATAGGCCAAGGCAGATCTGGGATTCTTGCCAAACTTGAAGTACGGAGTTGGTGTGTTCGCTGCCGCGACAGCTAACGGACAGTCGCCGCGACAGGTGCTGTCGGCAACGGGCGCGACAACAGAACTGGATTTCCTAAACACTGCAATACGTGCACTACTGAGCAATTCAATACCAGCCCATTCTCTCTATCTTGATATTCCAACTCTTTTTATTTACGTTTACTTTATTATTCTCGTGACAACTTTCTAAACTATTTTCTTTATTTCGTGCAGTGAAATAAGGTGAAGCTATTAGCCCAATCCCTGTGGAGACGATATCTAATACTTCGTATCACTTTACTACTTGCGTCGTGTACACTTGCACTACAATTGTGATAGACTCTTTTACACGCAACAGTTAGGATTTGCAGTCTTTGTCGACAACGTAAGCAAGCAGATTCATCACTCGATATTGAAAGAACATTCCAGGTTTATGATTTTATCGTCAACGTTTTCATAGCTCACATGAATTTGAGAAGAAGATTTAAACCAACCACTTTTGCGTTCGTGAGGTTCAAAGACGGGGAGGAGGCAAGATATGCAGTTGAGAAAGGTAATAGTAAATTAATGGATGGCTACCACATAAAGGTTTTCCTTGCTAAGGATAGAGAATCTAGTGTGGCTATGGCAAAAGTGCAACCTGCACAGCCTAGGCCAAGGTGTTGGTCTCTAAAGGATGAAAGGTCCTTTAAGGATGTATGGCAACTCAGGAGATTGATGGTGATGAAGGTCGTTATCTCAACTCTAAGTTGGTAATCAAAATATTTATGGTGGAAGACGAGGGTGGCGACAAGAAGGTTTGGGAGGACATGCATGCAAATGTAGTTGAAATTAACATAGCTAATTTGGATTGGAGAAGTCGATGCTTAGTTGGACAAATTAAAGGGATGTACAACCCGAAATTGGTGTAGCAAGCATTGGTGTCAGATGGCGTCGATGTAAAAGTAAGCCCATAATCCGGGTTACTAGAAGTAATTCAGTTCCAATCACTTGACTCTTTAACACAAGTTTGGAATAGAATGGTGGAAATTTTGCAGCTATGGTTCGATGAGCTTGAGAAGCTAGAGGGTTTTGAAGGGAAATGCAAAGTAAAAGTTTGGGTGTTAATGCAAGACGTCCCACACTCTCAACTGGAATCATTTTGACAAAGCAAGATTTCTCATTACTGTTCATAATGCATCCTTAATTCCAGATAGAGTTGCAATCCTTCACAATGGTAGTCATCACAAAATCAAATTGCGTACCGAAGAGTTCAACAGAGATAGGTGCTTCCTCGACAGTCGATCATCGTTTGAGTTCAACGATGTTGTGGAGAAGAACACTTTGAATGGCAGTCCTTGCATGCAGGAAAGAATTAATGAGGGACAGCTGTCGGATGATTGTCGGAGTTGTTATGACGACACTAATGGTTCAGGGGTGGAAATGCAGAATGAAATCAATATTACCAAGATGGTCCCTACTCATGGTGCACAGTCGGATTCTAGTTGGGTCGGTCTGTTTGAGGTTCCTATTATTTCGGGAGATGGATCGACGTACCCGGGTAATTGGTATGTCATTGGACCAAAAAATGCGCTAGAGCCGATAGATATTAACTTGGGCCCATCTATATCCAATGGTTCAAGGTTTCAAGAGGTCTCGATTGATGTGCTAGAAGGTATGATCAATCTCCTGATGGCAAGTCAGTGTCAGTTTTTTTTCTTGAGCCCTTCCCATAAGTGTTTTGCTATGAGTTCATCTCTCAATGGTAGAAATAATTTAAGCTTGAGGGCAGGAATTGATAAACTAAACTGGTGGATGAATTCCTCAAAGGGGAGAAGCAATGCAAAGGCAAATGATAAGGCAAGAGGGGGAAAGTAAGAGGAAACTAGTTGGGCAATCAGTTTCTAGTATCTTGGGGCCAAACCAATTAATTGTGGAACTAGGGTCATCAAGATTGGGGTCCCGAAAATGAAACTCTTTGGAGGCTGAGTCTAGTTTCTTAGTTGGGGAACAATTGGGGATGAGCTTCAACGCTTCCAAGAGGATGGTCGTGAATTGGTTGGAGGAGGTGGAGGATGCGGAAGCTTGTTGATTCTAAGGGTACATTCTAGCCTAACTGTGTATTTTTCATTACTTACTTGGAATGTGAGAGGGATAGGAAAGCGAGAAAAGGTCAGAGTTTTGAATCGTCTCATGATGGCAAGTAAAGCTCGTGTTGTTTTTTTTTTTGCGAGAATCGAAGTTGGAGTCCTTGGAATATGCCGTTTCAAAACGCCTCAGGGTAACAAGTTTGGGGATTTAGCATTTGCTCCGGCGGTCAATTCTGCTGGGGGGTCTAATCTCACTATGGGATTTGAGCTTTTTATATGTCGAAAGCAAAATCATTCAAAGGAGAGTTATTATCCTGATCGGAACACTCCCACAATGGAATCTTAAAATTAGTCTCCTGAATATATATACACCTAACGACCAAGGTGAAAGAAGTGAATTATAGTTAAATTTAAAGAGTACGATTGATTTACTGGGATTCCTGTTATAATAGGGGGAGACTTCTGAAACACCCCTTCTCGGCCTGGTCGAGAACCAGGTCGGAGCGTGCTACCGATGAACAATATGGTGTTCAGTGGGATAAAATTTCATCTTATTATCAACACTTAATCAATATTACACAAACAAAACATTACCAATATGCATTTTAGTCCAATTCATTCATAATAAGGCCACAATTAACCATTTAGGACCAATTCGTAATTATTACAAGTTTTAGGGACTATTCTGTAAAATTGACAAATTAAAGGTTCTTCGATGCAACAGACAATACCACTATGAAATTCAGAGCAATATTAACTAGCCTGTAAATTTTCATACAATTTGGAGCCCTTTAACTCATTCAATTTAATCTGCCAAACAATGTTCAAATGGAATGAAACTTTAAACACAATATTTCAATGCTATAAGCTATTGTCATGCCAAGTTTCATCATCATTCGAATACGTTTACCATGTTTTCACCTTTTAGAGCCAAGTATGCATTTTAGGCCATTTTCAAGAAAACATAACAAGTCATTTAAGACACATTATCCATATACAACACATAGCCTTTACACACATAAACAAAATATCATCATCAACTACTTAAACTATTTTGCCGCCATTCTAGGAGTTTGTAAAGTGTCCAAAAGTCCTATCTTTCATGCACATTCCAACTCTTATTATTACTGTTTTTAAGCACATTTTGGACATAAGTAGGTGCATGCATAACATTTTACAGTATTTCTAGTTTCTGCCTTGCTTTTATGAGTTATTATTTATTTGGTCAACAAGAGATATTGTTTTAGTGTATTCTTGTATGTAGGTACTAACAGCTGAAAGAGGGAACCGAGGAGCTGAGGGCACAAGGCTGAGGAAGCTTACCTAGGAGCTGTACTGAAGCAGTTCCAGCTGAAGACAAGTTGTTGTCGAATACCTGCCGAGTAGAGTTGCCGCCGACCTTGCTGCCCACGGCAGCTGACTATGGGAGTTGGAAGAACCGGAGCGCGATTTGTAGAGCTAAAACTCCTGAATCTATCGCCCGCGTTCATGTGATTTCCTGACATCTGTAGCAGCAGCCAGTGCCACCGAAGCGAAATTCTCAAGCTTACTTGCAGACTAAGGCAAACGAGATAGAGTCCATATTCCACGCAAAGAAGTCGGCATTTAAAGCCATATTAAAGATAGAAAGCTACTTTTGAGGACTTTTACTTTAAGGGGGACTTAACCTAGTCTTAAGTCTATAAATACCCGTTGTACTCCTAGTTCAAATCATCCTAGGTTTTCTATAGACTTTTCTTATGTTCTTCATTATCGCCATGTTCTAAATTTTATTTGGGTTAGGGATATGTTGTAACTAGTGTGAAACATTTGTTTTAGGTTTTGAGTTATTTTTCAATAAAATATTCCGAGTTTACTTAATCCATTGTTCTTCATTCTTTTAATCATTCTACACCAGTCGTTTGAGAGAATCCATTTGTTGGGCATGAAAGTGTAAGGCTCACGAAAGGGTTAAGTACGGTCACAATGTGCTGAGGCGTGACTAACTTGGTTCAACACTAGTCCACAAGTTTCAGTGGCTAAAAGGGATTACCAACCGAGATGACTAGCCCATGTTAGGTTGACGCTGAGATTGCTAGGTATTGCCTATGTCACGTTAGCTCTCGAGCATCCTAACCTAGAAATAGGAGGGATCACTGTCGACTATCCTGCCGAACTTGGAGTATCTGCCAGACTTGCCGCCAGAACTTCTTTCCATTCCACCTGCCGAGGCAGTGCACCCTTGCAGTGGCAGTGACCTGTTGCGGCCGTGTGACAGGGTCGTAGTTTGCTGCCCGCCAAATCCGCCGAGGCAGCATATCGTGGCAGTACAAAATAACTCATACCTTTTACAAAGCAGTTTTCACACTAAGTGGCAGCATAACCCTGCCTGCCTTATCAACTTGATTCACCTCTTCTCTATTACTTGTGTGTTTAACTACTATTCTATCTTAACCAATTATTCACTTGTGCTTTTACTTTACCTTGTGCAGGAACTACGGAATGAGATAAGTTGTCCAATCCTCGTGGGATTCCACATCTTTTATACTATAACTTGGCAGGAGTGTGCACTTGCGCTCTCACAAAAAAGGAACACCTACATGCCCTACAGAGTTCAAGGGACAAAAGTACTTTACATTAAGCATGTGGTGACTTGCTAACTTCCAGCTAATCCCGTTCTCGATCCGATACTTTATTTATCCTGAAATGTATTGACAATGCATGCATTAGACTTACATAGTTTAAGTTAGGTAGTCAATAACAAAGAATACGCATGGTATATTATCATGCTTTAATGACAATCATTACATCAACATACAATGATCATAGCATACTCTCCAATCTTGTTGAAGCATAGTTTCAATAATCAAATCATCAAAGACAATATCTCAATATCATGACAATGCAATATCAATGATCATATCATCAATGACAGTATCAATAATCAACTTCCTACCTTGGATCGATTTCAACTTTATTTGGATACATGAATCCCACCACTACACCAACAATAAACAATATGGTCCAATATCCTCCACTACACCGTTTTGACCAACACAAATCACATCTCTCCACTACATCGTATAATCTTCGTACCACTGAGCTCATGAATTCTATGTCATGCCAATTGTATCCAATACTTCGATCCCAAGGTTCGATAGCAATAGCTCAATACCAATGACAATAATTCAATATAAATGATTCAATGACAATAGTTTGATATCAATGGTTCAGTGGCAATATCTCATCAATCACATGGTCATAGCAATAGGCAATAGAAATAAACATATGACAATGATTTCTACATGTTCATGCTTCAATGATTCCCATAACAATAATAGCAATGCGATGGACAATGAATCAATGCAATACTTACCACTTACCAATATGGTTTTCAATGATACTTTATACAAAGCCCCTTTAATTCAATAGTTAGTAAATCATATAAAATCAATAACGGTAAATTCGGAAAGGCTCCTTGCCCAATTCCAAGACTTTGACTACACTCACCTTGACAATTTGAAGCTTCTAAGGCTCTAAGATGGCGATACCCTTATTCCTAGCTTTCGATGGAGACGATGGATTAATCTTTTCCACTTCTTGAACTAGGAAGAGCAATAAGGGATAATTAGAATCAATATGACAATATCGATGCTTGAATAGCCATTATCTATTAGACGAAGCTTATCTTTAAGCTTGAAATTGATCATCTAATAATCAAGAGAATCGATGATTAACTTAGGGCTTTCACTTACTCGATCGATAGCTATGAATTGATGTTCTTAAATCAAGGAAAGCTTAAGCTTAAGGTTTACAAATGGAGAGGTGTATGCTTAGGAGCTCGAGGTTGAAGATGACAATGGTGGTGCTTGCTTATTATCTTTGAACAAAAGATGGTTTTTGTCTCGGTGAAACTCAAAACAAAGATGAGATCCTTTTCCTTCCCCTTTATTTATTTTAACTTCAATCATTTTCCCACCTCCCTTGCAACCAATGAAAAGGTTTCCCTTAGCAAAGGGAAAGCTTAAAAATAATACTTATCGATTTTATATCTTATCAATACTAAACGATGACTACAAATCATCATCTTAAACTACTTCCATGTGGCGAGGGACATCAATAAGCATGTGAGTCATCACCTTATCATTTTTCTTTATGTTTTTCCTCTAAATATATTCGAAACAGGGGACCCATTTTGAAACGAGTGAAATCGTATCGAAATGGTTAAGCAAAAGTCCAAAAGTTAGTTAATTCAGTTATACCGTATCAGAACGCCCATTATCATTTCGAAACGCCTAGCTTAAAAACATTAATTTGAGCATTCTCAAAGCAATCTTAATTAAGGACTTGGTTCAATTAAGTTCCTATAACAATATAATCTATAACAAGGATTCAATATTTCAATATTTAATATCAATACTCCGATCATCGGAATCTAGTTCCGATTAGACCAGTTTTCGGGGTGTTACAACTCTTCCCCTAAGAAGAATTCGTCCTCGAATTCTTATCTGAATTAATATGTTGATCATCATCACATTCCTCAGGCTCGGATTCTTTTGGCATTGAAGGATTTTTCCTTCCAAAGCCTATTGGCCAATCTCTTTTAGCTTTAGCAAATTGAGTAGATTTGAAATTAAGGGGGTTGTTTGGACAATTATGGAGGAAGTATCCCATTTTATCACACAAGAAATTGGCTCCAAACTCTTTACGACAATGCTTTTTAGGGTGCTTATGTTGACAAAAGCTACAAGAGGGATACTCCATTTCTTGTTTCGAGCTATCATAATTCATAAAAGGGTTAGACATCTATGAATAAAAGATCGGATTAGCCGACAAGTCACAATATACAGCAATATAACTTCTAGGTGGCAAAGTAACACAATAAACAATACAAACATGCATAGGTTTAGTCGAGAACTGACTAAACTCTAGCTCTGATACCACAAATGTAACACCCCCTTCCTGGCTTGGTCGAGAACCGGGTCGGAGCATACTACCGATGAACAATACGGTGTTTAGTGCGATAAAATTTCATCTTATTATCAACACTTAATCAATATTACACAAATAAAATATTATCAATATACATTTTACTCCAATTCATTCATAATAAGGCCACAATTAACCATTTAGGACCAATTCGTAATTATTACAAGTTTTAAGGGCTACTCTGTAAAACTGAAAAATTAAAGGTCCTTCGATGCAACAACCAATACCACTATGAAATTCAGAGCAATAATAACTAGCCTGTAAATTTTCATACAATTTAGAGCCCTTTAACTTATTCAATTTAATATACCAAACAATGTCCAAATGCAATGAAACTTTATACATAATATTTCAATGCTATAAACTACTATCATGCCAAGTTTCATCATCATTCGAATATGTTTACTATGTTTTCACCTTTTAGAGTCAAGTATGCATTTTAAGCCATTTTCAAGCAAACATAAAAAGTCATTTAAGGCACATTATCCACATACAACACATAGCCTTTATACACATAAACAAAACATCATCATCAACTACTTAAACTACTTTGCCACCATTCTAGGAGTTCAAGGGACAAAAGTACTTTACATTAAGCCCGTGGTGACTTGCCAACTTCTAGCTAATCCCGATCTTGATCTGATACTTTCTTTATCCTGAAATGTATGGACAATGAATGCATTAGACTTACATTGCCTAAGTGAGGTAGTCAATAACAAAGAATACGCATGGTATACTATCATGCTTTAATGACAATCATTACATCAACATACAATGATCATACCATACTCTTCAATCTTGTTGAAGCATAGTTTCAATAATCAAATCATCAAAGACAATATCTCAATCTCATGACAATGCAATATCAATGATCATATTATCAATGACAATATCAATAATCAATGTTCTTCCTTGGATCGATTTCAACTATATTTGGATACACGAATTCCACCACTACACCAACAATGAACAATATGGTCCAATATCATCCACTACACCATTTTAACCAACACAAATCACATCCCTCCACTACACTGTATAATATCCGTACAACTGAGCTCATGAATTCTATGGCATGCCAATTGTATCCAACACTTTGATCTCAAGATCCGATAACAATAGCTCAATATCAATGACAATAATTCAATATAAATGATTCAATGACAATAGTTCGATATCAATGGTTAATTGGCAATATCGCATCAATCACATGGTCATAGCAATAGGCAATAGCAATAAACATATGACAATGGAGAGGTGTATGCTTAGGAGCTCAAGGTTGAAGATGACAATGTTGGTGCTTGCTTATTAACTTTGAACAAAAGATGGGTTTTTGTCTCGGTGAAACTCAAAACAAAGATGAGATCTTTTTCCTTCCCCTTTATTTATTTTAACTTCAATCATTTCCCCACCTCCCTTGCAACCAATGAAAAGGTTTCCCTTAGCAAAGGGAAAGCTTAAAATAATACTTATCTATTTTATATCTTATTAATATTAAAAGATGACTCAAGTCATCCTCTTAAACTACTTACACGTGGGGAGGGACATCAATAAGCAGGTGAGTCGTCACCTTATCATTTTTCTTTATGTTTTTCCTCTAAATATATTAGAAACAGGGGACCCGTTTCAAAACGAGTGAAACCGTATCGAAACGGTTAAGCAAAAGTCTAAAAGTTAGTTAATTTGGTTATACCGTATCGGAACGCCCCTTATCGTTTCGAAACACCTTATCTAGGTCATTTCGGTACGGGTCTGAGTGTATCGAAACGCCTAGTTTAAAAACATTAATTTGAGCATTCTCAAAGCAATCTTAGTTAAGGACTTGGTTCAATTAAGGTCCTATAACAATATAATCTATATCAAGGATTCGACATTTCAATATTTAATATCAATACTCCGATCATTAGAATCTAGTTTCGACTAGACTGATTTTCGGGGTGTTACAACTTCAATATAATGAGATCACCTGAAGAGAAAATTAGGGCGTCGGTTATTCTTCTTCCATGAGAGCTTTTGAGTCCTACATCTTTGACTATAATTTGGTTGATCTACCTTTGTAGGGTGGTGCTTTCACTTGGGTCAGAGAGGGTAACTCAATTTCTGCTAGCATGATTGACAGGTTCTTGCTATCACTAGAAGTGTTGGCATGATTTCCTAATTATATCCAAAATTGTCTTCGTAGAAGTTTAATACCCCAGTTTTGGGCCTAGCGGTTTATGAGTTAATTAGACGGTTTGGTGAATTATAGATTCGAGTCAGATTCGGGGTTGGATATTTTTATGTAATATAAAAATATGGAAAATGGTTAAAAATCCTTATTTAATATGTGTTAATTTATGGTGAAATCAATTTTAGGAAAAACAATTTGGAAATGTGACATTTTGGACGTGTGACTAAAATGTAATTTTGGCAAAATTGTTTTTGGTGACTATTTTGTAAATGGTCAGAACTTTGAATCTTTAAGGAGCAATTTTATTTTAATAAGCTATTTCCTTAATTTAGGCCTTTTTAATAAATGTTTAGTTAAATGATAATTAAGGATGAGAAGGGTTTAAATAAAAAAAGGTTTAGTTAAACAAAACATTTCTTACGTAACTTCTTTTCTCTCAACTTTTCTCTCTACTCTCTTATCAGCCAAACTAGTTTTTCTCTTCTAAAATCTCCAGATATTTATTTCTTTTCATCCAACTTTGATTCCTAAATGATTTCCTTAGATTTCTACAGCAAGCTTCAATTGTTTTCTTGAAGATTTCAATTCAATCTTGCCAATAAAGGGAAAAGCAAGGGATTAGAGGTAATCTTTGGTTTTCTCCTCTAATCAAGGTTCTTTATTGAAATTGTCAAGTTCTTGACTCTTTAAATATGTTTTCTAATGAGGTTTTATGATTTAATTGGGTAATATGATTAAATTAAGGGTTAATTGATGGATTTATGTGATTTTCATATTGGATCTATTTTGCTAGGGTTTTGATTGATTCTAATCATGATTTTGATGTTTAATAATGTTGAAATAATAATTTTAACATTGGAATCTCGAAACTATAAGAATCTCTAATTATTTAGGTTGATAGTTATGTGTTTTGGGGGAGTTATGGTGGTGTAATGGTTGCTGGAAGTATAAGGATGTTGTGAGATTATTTTTAGATATCTTTTGATGTTAATTGATGGTTGAAAGTGTTAGGTTTTGGCTGAGTTGAGTTTGGAGGTAAATCGATGTTGTTTTTGGTTGTTTTCGATGGGCGTTTGGTAGCTTTAAGCAAGGCAACATTGAGGATTTGTTTGCTGGGATTTTGAATTCATTATGAGTGTTTTGAATTTCTTTGGCTATCGTGAAGCTTTGGAGGCTTCAGACGGTTGAATTCGCATCGGCAAATTGAAGTTTTGCATGTTGGTGAGTAAGAATGAAATCTACAGCTTTTAAAAGGGTTGAATGTGGTTTAGGAACTTAGATTTGAGCTTGAAACGTTTGTCTAAGTTCGAAAGTAAGTATAAAATGAATTTTATCTCTCGGTCATGCTTTTACGAAATGGTTTATGCACTTGTTTTTATTACATGGATTTACCTACTGTTTATGCATGTTTTAAGTATGTGATATACTGATTTTAATCATGAAATGATGATGAATGCAGGTGGTAAGTGATCCATGTAAGTATATGTTTTATACTTGAGTTTAAAGCATGGTTTGTTGCTTTGGAAAAATGGTTTTGTAATGATGCATATGAAAACAGTGAGGTGTGTGGTTATAATGAATTATATTGGCAAGTGATTTGGTTTAAAATGTTATCGGGTATAGTTGGTCGGCCATTGTAACACCCCAATTTTGGGCTTAGAAGTTTTGGGTTTGAACCGGACCGGTCGGATTTTCGGTTCGAATATAAAAGGTGGTATTAAGGAAAGCCTAGTTCGGGATGCATTAAAAATATGGAAAAATATCTAAAAATCCTCTTTTAATATATATAAGAGGGTGGTGAAATCAATTTTACAAAATGAGGTTTGGAAATATGACATTTTGAGTTAGTGACTAAAATGTAATTTTTGAAAAGTTCGTGATTGTTTTAAAAGGATTGAAACTTTGAATCTTTAAGGAGCTAATTTACCCAAGGGAGGATTTCTCTAGATTTTTTCTTGATTTTTAAAGACTCATTTAATGATTAATTAATAAAAAGGAAAGAGGGAAAAAGATATTTTTAGTTTCATAACTAACTTTTACCAAAATTTTCCCATTTCATTTTCTCTCAAAATTCCCTTAGCCAAACACATTTCCACAGCAACTTTTCCTTTGATTTTCACACCTAAAGTTGAGATTTCAATTCCTAAATGATTCCTAATCAATTCTACACCAAATCCTCATCATTTGCTTAATGAATTTTCAAGGATTTTGGCTCTAAACAAGGAGAAATCCATATTTAGAGGTATGAACGTCCTTCTCCTCTAAATACCCAGTTCTTTATTGAAATTCTCAAGTTCTCAATCCTTAAATTAAGTTTTATTAAAGGTTTTAATGTTGTGATCTTGATTTTGGCTTAAAATGCAAGATTTGGATTTAATTTTGAAGAAATTCGTATTGGATGATTGGGATCTGTTTTGAGATGTCTTTTTGATGTATTTTGGATGTCTAAATGATGTGTGATTGAGGTTTAATCAATGCAATCCCGAATAGGTTGATTTTCCTAAGTTTTTACTTGTGAAAATGGTGGTTTTTGGGGTGATCTTGGTGTTTTGCTAATGCTGGAGGTATGAGGACGTGTTTGGGATCATTTTGGATGTTAATTGATGTTTAAAAATGGTTAGAAGTGATGGATCTTGGCTGGGTTAAGTTTTGGAAGTGTTTGGATGTGATTTCGGTTGTGTTTGGTAGCCGAAATGTTGGATTTATGAAGAGCAGCGAGTTTAGGTGTGTTGCTGGTGTTTTTAATGCATAATGATGCATTAATCCTCTGTTGTTATGTGCTTGAAACAGGGGAGAATGATCCGTGAGCAATAGAGGTGGCGTTGAAGGTTTCGGATGCTTGAAAGGCTTGATTGGCTAGCCTAGTTTTGTGTATCGGTGAGTGAAGTTGGGTTTTCAGCTTTGAAACCAATGTTTGAAGGTTTTGGGAGCTTAGTTTAAGTCTAAACAACTTAGCTAAGCTCAAGAGTAAATAAATGGAATTTCTCTCTTGGTTTGTGTTATGAATTGGTTTTTAAAGCACTTGTGATTGTTGGATGCAATGCATGTGATTTGCATGTTTAAATTCTGTTTTGAAAGCGTATTTTAGCATGAATTAATGCTGGTTTTGAAAGTCATGTGTGAAGGATGCTCAAGGTAAGAGTTCCTTGGTTTTGTACATTGGAATTGTGGAATTGATGCATAGTGTTGCATGTTATTTAATGGCTTTGTTTAATGCTTCAAAACAGTGAAGTGATGATGGTAATTGGTGGTTTTGGCATTTTGGTTATGCTTGTAAAAACAATGGATTAATGTGGTAAAATGGTTATATTGGCAAGTGATGTAAGTGGTTCTTGGTTACTTTAATTGGATATAGTTAGCCGGCTATAGGATTGGGTGCACCGTGAATTGAGTCGCCTTGGATGTCGAGGGGGTTGTAATTGTACCGTAAACTCCATCCAAGAATCCTAGCGATTGAGGTAATTGGTGTCACCACGATGGAGGTTAGCTCTCGTGGGTGGGCTTGGTTTAGTGCCACCACGATGGAGGGTGGCTCTCGTGGGTGAACCTTGTTAAATGTCACCATGATGGAGGATGGCTCTCATGGGTGGACTTTGTTAAGCGTCACAACGGTGGAGGGTTGCTCCCGTGTGTGAGCTTGGTTAAGGTGATTACAATTGTTGTGGGAGCTTCCATGTGTAAGCCTTGTGATGTGTCCCGGCTCTCGCTAGTGTATTATACAACTTCCGATGAGTGATGTTGAGGGGTTGTGATTGTACCGTTAAACTCCATCACGGGTGTTGAGGGGTTGTGATTGTACCGGTAAACTCCACCTTGTGTTGTTCGGAAGTGTGTATGGAGCGTGTGGGACAACGCTTGTAATCCGCGTATCCGATTGTATCTTGTGTTATGATGGTTTGTGAATTATCACTTGGAAGCCAATATAATGTTCTTGAATGTAATGAAGCATGAGATGCTTGAAATGATGCAAGGTTGCATGGAAAGTGTGTAATGTTCCAAGAATGCATGTATTACTTGTTAGCTTGAACAAGTGTTTATCTTATATTAAGAATGGTGCATATGTGCATGGGAATCTCTTTAGTGCATTGAAGTCTTGTGAGGACTTGTTTTAAAAGGCATGTAGTGCATTGATGTTTTTGGTAGTTCATTTGTTTTGCATTTGTTTAATGCATGAGATAGATTGAAGGAGTAAGTGGGTTTCAAAGGTTTCTTGCTTTGAGATGATTTTCAAGAATGAGAAAAGTATAATGTGATGTGGAAGTGTTTTCCAAGGAATTTGTATTTAACTTTACATATGATGTTCATGCATGGAAAGGTTAAATTGATGGTTTTGCAAGGATGTGCTTTGAAGTGAGTTACTTAGCTTTTCTAAGCTAAGGGTTGGTTTTCATGTTTGAGTAATGCATGATTTAAAGCATGTTGTTTAAAAAGGGGTTTTTAAACACTGCTTTGGTTTATCGAAATGGGTTTACTTTTTAAAGAGGTTTTATGACTCGCTGCATTGATGGTGTTTTGGTTTTGAGCATTCCTCACTAAGCATGATGTGCTTACGCTCTTTTTTCTCCATCAATGCAGATATTTGAAGTTGGGACAGCAAGAAGCAAGGGATTCAAGGAGAGCTCCACTTGAGATGTATGTCTCGGTTAATAGCCATAGATAATAAAGGCAATGGGGGAGAGTCTTTTATGTTGATGTTTAATGAGATTGTGTATGTTGGACAAGTTTGGTTTATGATTTTGAACTATGAGGTTTAACGCTTGCAACGTTTGAATTTTCTTATTCATAAGTCGTTATGCTATGCTTCTTGTTTTAAAAGCATGATTAAGTGTTGGATGTGTTGATAGAGTTGGTGCACCTAGGGGTGGTTTTGTATCTAGATTTTAATGCAATTTGGTAGTTATGATGCTTGGCATGTTGTTGCTTTGTTGAGGATTGATTTGGAGCATGTTCGATGGGGTTTAAATGTGTTAAAACAGGCCTATCTGCTGTTTCTGGGCAGGGTGTTTCGAAACACCCTTGCCTGTTTCGAAACAGGTGCTTGATTTGGCCTGGGTGTTTCGAAACGGGTAGAGGTGTTTCGAAACACTTTGGCTACTGCCAAGCCCCGTTTCTGAACGGGCTAACCCCGTTTCGGAACACTTGACCGTTGGGCACTGATTTGAACGGTTTTGAGGTTTGCAAGCTTTACGTTTTAGTCCTGATTTTTGTATATGCAATTGCTTGAGTTCGAGATGTCCGTTTTAGGTGAAATTTGGCAGAGAGGCATGAAACATGACTAATTTCATAATGGTACTTAAAAATCGGTAAAGTCCTCTTAATTTTCAGAATTTAAAAATTGGTCCCTAAATTCGTATTTTGTGCAATTGGGTCCCTTATTGTTTTCCGATTGCTGTGATTTTTGAGTATGCTTATCTCAAGAGTATGCCTAGGTTTTATGTGCATCTAGACAAGTTTAAAAAGAAAAAAAGGGTCGTTAATCAAGGTTGACTTTCGGGTTAACTTTGGTTTTCCCCGTGTAATCTTCGTAGTCCGGGTCAACCGTCTAGGCCGAGCTAAGGGGGTTACAGCCATAGTATTGAGTGCACTTTAAATAAGTCATCTTGAATGTCGAGAAGGTTGGTGTCCCATCTCCATCCAAGTACCTTAATGATCGAGGAGGTTGGTGTCCCGTCTCTCGTTAGTGGTTTAAGCATCTAACCGATGGTTGGGGTTGATGTCCCCGTTGGTTGTGAATGTAATGTCATTTCGATTAAGATGGCTTGAAGTGTTGGGAGGACATTTGTTGAATCCGTGTATCCGATATGATATTTTGGAAATGGAACTTGGTTAATGATAACTTGAAAGCCAATATAATCGTTGATGTATCATGTTGATGATGTTGTTGTATAATGTTGATTTATACATGTTTACTCTTTAAGCTTTGCATATGATTTGTTATGCATGGAAAGGCTTAAATTGAGGTTTAGCAATGGGACTTGCTGTTTAACTATGATACATGATGCATATGATTTAATATGCTGGTTTTGGAAGGGTTTAAGTGCATGGTTTTTAAGGCATGATGTTTTGCAAATAGATTGAAATGATGATTTGAATAGTTTTGAGAAATTGGTTTTAAATTACATTGATGGTGTTTTGTTTTAAGTACTCCTCACTAAGCCTAGTGTGCTTACGCTCTCCTTGTCCATCAATGCAGAGAATTAAATTAGACTTTTAATAATAAAGGTAATGGGGTTCGTTGTTGATTTGAGAGTGTGTTTGTTAAACTCCTTGTTTTGAGCAAGTTTATATTGTTGTTTTGAAGTTGTAAATGGCCTTTAAATTTTAGTATTGCTTGGGATTAATGTTATGGATGTTGGATGGTTTATTCTCTAGGAAGTATGCCTCTAGATTTCCTTTGAGGTATGACGGTTGATTTTTTATGATAATTCTGTGTTAGATTGGCATGGTTTGGTCCATTGTATGCATGTATTTATGTTTATAGCATGTTAGTATGAGTTTGGAACCTTAAACGCATGAAAAACCAGCAAAATGAGGCATTTAAAGCCCAAGTGTACCGATACGGTAAAAACGTATCGATATGAGTAAACATAAATTGGTTGGGCGTATTGATACATGAGAAGGTGTATCAATACGGTTAAGTGTATTTCAGATGGGCATATCGGTACGGGAAATGGTGTATCGGTACGATTTTGAGCTAATGGAATATGGAATTTATGGATTGTAAAAGTGTATCGATACACTTGCTCGTGTACCGATACTGACTGCTGTAATTTTAGTTAATGTGTTCTTGTGAGTTTCCGATTTCTTCCATTTTAGTCTTTGATCTTTGTGAATGCAATTAAATGAGTTTGAGTGATCGAATTGAGCTGAGTATAGACACCGTAGTATGAAATATGACTAATTAAAGGTTGGTAACTTTAAATTGGCTAAAGTTTCTATAATTTGTAAAATTGTAATTTGGTCCCCGAAATATGTATGTTGTCAAACGAATGTCTAATCGATGTCTAATTGAGTTGAGGTTTCTTTTGCTACAAGTTCAAATCACATAGGATGATAATGTGCATCTAGGTAAGATAAAAAGAAAAAATATGGTCGTTTATTGAAGTAAACCTTCTCGGTTTACTTCAACATTCCCTGTGTGACTCGCTCAGTTCAGTCTCGCGTTTAGACCAGGTCGAGAGGGTTTCAAGAAGCCTGTTGGACCACAACATGATCCTGTTAAAAGAGGTGAGAGGATTCCGGGGGGCAACCCTTCAAATGGTTTAACCATTGGGCCAATGAATCAAGCTAAATTGATTTTGTTAACTCAGTGATTTCTAGGTGCATTGACAACAGTATTGGAATGACTTTGAGAGAAGTTAAAGGAGCATCAAAAGAATGGGTTAAGAAGGTTTGTGCTGGTGAAACGAAATTTGTGGCAAATATTGAAGGAAAGATTGTTGCCTTGGAAGCTTCTGCTTTATCCAGTGGTATGAATTTGACAATTTGGGATGAAATAAAAGCTCTAAAAGCTGGCCTTTGGGATAGATATAGGAGAGAAGAAAGAGAATGGCTACAAAAATCAAGGCTTAAATGGTTTCATGAGGGCAACAAAAACACTAATTTTTTTTCCATGATGGCATCAACTAGAAGAATCTGCAACTCCATTACATCCATTCGAGTGGAGTCATCCTTAGTGAATGATCCAAATGAGATTTCTCAAGCTTTTGTGAATCATTTCCACATCAGTTACAATGAGGTGAATACCATTCCGATTAAATCTTTTGATATGCAGTTTAGCAAATTAAATTCATACTCGGCAAGCAAGATTGAAGCTCCTTTCACTGAGGATGAAGTATGGTCGTCTATTTCCTCCGCGAACAGATCTAGATCCCATGGACCTGATGGGTTCAATTTGGATTTTTTCAAGAAGTTTTAGGCTCAATTAAAAAGGGGCGTTATGGATTTCAGACCTATTTTGCTGGTAAGGTGTTTATATAAAATTTTGGCTCGAGTCCTGTCCAGAAGACTTTCTAGATGTATTACGGAAGTGGTGGAGTAGTGTCAGTTTGCTTTCATTTCGGGAAACAGATCACGGATTGCTCCCTAATTTCTAATGAGCTTATTGACGATTTGATCAGAAATAAACGAGAGGCAGTCATCTTTAAAGCTGATTTCAGATGAGCCTATGTTACAGTCGATTGGAGCTTTCTGGATTTTATAATGGACAGAATGGGGTTTGGTCAGAGGTGGTGCATGTTGATCCAGATTTGTATTTCAACACCATCTATTTTAATGCTGGTAAATGGGACCCCGTCAAACTGTTTCAACATCAAGAGGGGGCTTCGACAAGGCTACCCTCTATCGCCATTGTTATTCAACTTGGTGGGAGAAGCGTTGAGCATTTTGTTACATAAAGCAATAGATGTAGGATTA
Organism: Hibiscus tridactylites; assembly: GCA_958450335.1. Lineage (NCBI taxonomy): Eukaryota > Viridiplantae > Streptophyta > Magnoliopsida > Malvales > Malvaceae > Hibiscus > Hibiscus tridactylites. The sequence goes on from OY288276.1 coordinate 78,056,391, forward strand.
CTAAAGGGTGTAAAAGTGGGGAATAGCGAGTATAAAGTAAGCCACATCCAATTTACGGATGATCTTATCATTTCTAATGAGACTAACGAAGCAGTGATTCGAAATGTGAAGCGTATTTTATGAATATTTGAGATCGCGTCAGAGCTGACTCTAAACACAAAGATATCCAAGCTTTATAAGGTGAATGTTGTGTATAGAACTATTCATGATTGGGCAAAAACAATTAATTGCAGCTGTGATAATCTACCCACATATTATTTAGGGCTCCATCTTGGTCACTCTCAAACTCAGTAGAACTTTGGGATCCTATATTCCACAAATTTCAAAAAAAGCTTGATGGTTGGAAAGATAATTTACTCTTGTTCGGGGGTTGTATAACAATGGTGAAGGTCATGCTTGTCAATTTACCGGTTTATTACCTTTTTATTTTTCAAATGCATGTTGTGGTTGTGGATAGATTAAATAAGCTAATAGCTAGGTTCATCTAGGGGGCTAGAGAAAGGAGTGCTATTCACTGAATTATGTGGGAAAACCTATGTAAACCAAAAGTTATTGGGTGCTTGGGACTGGTGGACTTGAGGACAAGGAATAGGTCCCTGTTGAATAAATGGGTGTGGAGATTTGGATGTGAAACTGAAAGCATACGGAGGAAAGTTATTGTGGAAAAGTATTGGTACGACTCGATGGCTCTAGTGATAAAGCACGAGTCGAACATGAAATTCTCTTGGGTTTGGAAAAATATCACCAAGCCTTTAGCTTTCGCTGATGATGCATTTACTAAAAATATCATATTAGCTTTTGGTAAAGGGAATCACATTGAGTTTTGGGATGAGTTTTGGATTGAAGTTCCTTCTCTTTGAGCGGCGTTTTCGAGAATCTATGTGGTTGCTGTCAAGAAGTCTGGTAAGATTCTAGAGTTCGGATCAATGGTTAACGATATTTGGCAGTGAAATATTTTGCTTTGTAGAAGATTGTTTGACTGAGAATTAAATTTGTGGGAAGAGTTTTTATCATCAACAGGGTTGTAAAATGTTTGCATGGTAAGGATACTTTAAAGTGGATTGGTGACTCATCAGGCCTATACACACCAAAAGCGTTATGTGATTCTTACTTAAGGGGAATAGTGAGGTTGATTGCACTTGGAAGATTATTTGGTTGAAGCTTGCACCCCGAAAGTCAAAGCTTTTGTGTGAAAGGTTATGCATCCAATAATTTCAACATTTGTAGAGCTTGCAAAGAGAGGCTGCTCGAAATCTGAATCTAATCTGTGTGTTTTGTGCAGCAAGGATGTAGAGCTGGTAAACCACATGTTTTGTCATTGTAGTGTTTCTTGGAGAATTTGACAACGATGGTGTAAGGAGTGTAATATCTATTGTATTATGCCAGTAGATGTAAAATCATTTCTACAGGTATGGATAAATTTACCGGTTATGCATTCCCTAAAACAGTTTTGGTGCCTAACTTTCTTTGGTTTTAAGTAGACCATCTGGTTATGTCGTAATGGGATAATTTTCAAGAACAAATTGTGCGATGTGGATCAAATTTATGATCTTGCTATTTTAAGGTTAGGCCATTGGTTTATTGGCAAATGGCCTGAATCAATCCCTTCAGTTTCTAATTTCTTAAGATATCCAAACGTCATATCCATACGAGAGCATCGTAAACAGAGACCTCCGGTGGATTCTTGGGTTGTGTCCACACAAAAAAATTAAAATTTACTGTTGACGGTGTTGTTTGTGGGAGTTTTGAGGACGCTGGCATTGGGGGTGTACTCATGGATCACACTGGAAAAATCCTAATTCAATTCTCCAAATCCATCAGAGTTACTGAGTCAAGCTTTGCTAAATTGAGAAGCATTCTTGAAGCATGTGAGTTGTTTGCTAAATCTTTTGCCTAGGTTTGAGGTACATTTTACCATCCTGTTGTTTGGGGTGTTGTGGATGCTTTTGATTTCTGCTATTACTGTACTTGGGAGAGATTTAAATGTTTCTGCTAATCTTTTAAGGGGTAAAGACTAAGGGTTTTCATATCCGGGTACCCGGACTTTCGGGTACCCTAAATTTCGGGTACCTAAAAGTCGGCCCGTGACCCGGTCCATAAAAATCGGGTACCCGCAATTCGGGTATCGGGTACCCGGTTTACTTTCTTATATTTTTCTGAAATTTATTTTTTTTAAAAAAAAAATATTTAGGAAACACATAAAATTTCATAATATATATTTCAAACACAAAAATTATTGATTTGAGGTTAGTTTTAAAAGAAAAATATTTGGATATATATATATATATTAAAGTTTATCGACAAAAAATATTAGAACTATTAATCTCGATCATGATTTTTCTTTCGACTCTCATATTGACAAATTAATATAAATATTTTTAAAAAATTGCAAACTTAATAGTATATAATACAAATATAAAAAGAAGTTGGGGATTTAAAATTAATTTTAAGGAAAAATAATAAGAAATATAAAATGAAAATAGAATTTAAAATATAATATATATATATATATATATATATATTAAAATTAGCGGGTTGGGTCAGGTACCCGGTTATAAAAAAATCGGCCCTGACCCGGTCCAACTACCCGGAAAAAATTACGGGTCGGGTACTTGGCCCGAAAAAATTGGGTACTTCAATATAAATACTCAGTAAATTTTATTCGGGTAGACGGATCGACAGGTCGGGTAGTAAAGACACACTGTAATGTTATTGTACTTGGGAGAGATTGAAATGATGATTGAGATAGATTAGCTACAGTATAGATTAGTTAATGGTGTTTGTAACCTGTGGTTTTGGGATGTTAGCATTTTTGTTTTTGGGTGGTTATATTACAGTGTGTCTAAGGACATAATAATGGTGTACTTTTTTCCTCCAATTAAGTTAGAGAAATTTTTTTAATAAGGTCTATTTTTGTGTTTTGTATTACATGAGGCCTCTTATTAATATCATACAATTACTTATCTTTCAAAAAAAAACATAATCAAATAAACCAATACATTTTTATGACGCTTACATTATGATAATTACTCTAAAAGTCATTCCCTAATTATTCTTAGAGAGTTCATGGTATAAAATACGGTGCATTGTTTGGTTTTCATCCATGCATTTATTGAAGTGCCCATGGGTGAAGTTTTCCTTTACAACACATTTATTATTTGATTAATTCAGAATTTATTGAGTGATTTTAGTGGTAGAGAGTGACAATGTTCCTCTTAATTGATCTAGATTCGAGTAACATAGTTCGCACAATGCGTGTGCGTTTTTAAAAGACTAAAAAAATTAACAAATACTATCACATAATCACATCAAAATATTAAAGGGTAAATTGCACAGATCATCATTCAACAATCTTCCCACTCCTATTTTGCTCACTCAACTTTCAAAATTTTCTATTTAATAACTGAACTTTATACATTAAACGTTTTTAGTCACCTATGAATATTTTATTATTATTTTAGTATGGCATGACATTTTTATTATTATAATATAAAAATAATTTAAAATAAAAAAGAAAAAATAAATTGTCATTCGGCCACCATTTGCCGCCACCGCCGACGGCCGTAAATGGTGGTCGTTCGATCCCATATTTTACTGAACATTTCATCTCACTTCCCCGAGTCTGAATCTGACCTCCATTTTACCAGAAAGTGCTCTGAAATCCACAAAAAGTAGATCAAAAGTGAGGAAAACGAAATATTTATATCGAGATTCGCGAGTTTCAGAACATTTTCCGGTGAAACAACTACCGGGTTCGGACTTAACGTGTCAAAACGAGTCGCCAGGTGCAATTTGAGGTCAAACGGCCACCAGTTTTGAAGGCCGCCGGTGGCCGCCGATGATGACAAGCGGCGATGAATTTTTTAAATATTTTTCAAATTTAATAATAATAAAATATTACTTTTATTATTTAATTTAAATTATTTTATATTTAATAATATAAAAAATCAAAAATAATATAAAATATTCGTGAGTGACAAAAAGCGTTCAATGTATAAAGTTCAGTTATTAAATAAAAAAAATTGAAAGTTGAGTGACCAAAATAGAAGTGAGAAGATTGTTGAGTGATGATACGTATAATTTAACTAATATTAAAAGAAGATTAAATCAATTCAACGACAGATCATGGTCATAGAGCCGAAAGGCCCAAGAGTGGATGAACCCCTACTGATTTCTCGTCTTTGTATACAAAGCAAGAGCCCAAATCGAAGTCATTTCGGCCATGCCATCAGCCATCAGCCATCATGTTGTGTTTTCGAGAGGCCTATATAATCTCGATGGATCAGCCAGGATTGCGAAGCCGGGAGATAGCTCGAACTAGTAGAAAAGAGCCAGAATTCGCACCCGGAGGACATAAAAGTTACACGACTCGAGCATTATTATATTAGAGTTGCAGAAACTCGAAACCATGAAACCATGCAAGTTGCAATCCCATAATTCAACTTGAAGAGCCGTAAAAATCTCAACAATTTTATTGTCTGAGTAACCAAGCAGCATCATTGCACCGAATGGACCCAATACCCGAGGTCAGACTTCAGAGAGACTGATGCGTTGGTGTTGAGGCAGAACCACCCTTTCGGCGGTGGCTTCCACATAATCGGCTCCCAATTGCGGTTCAAAGATTTTGAGGCCCTATACTATTTATTAAAATGAGTCTTTTTAGTTTATAATCAGTAAAAGATATATTTTTTTATAAAAAAATTACCTTAATACAAAAAATATTAGTAAATATTTTTTGCTCGACAAAATATAATTTTATTAATTGGAACATATCAGTCATAACTCTGAATTGTGAGGCTCATTAAAAACCTACCGAAACCAAAGAAATATCAGTAAATTGTCCTCTTAAGCAAAAAAAAATACTTATAAACATTTTCACTTAAAAAGTGTCATTCTTTTTTTCATATTCTAAATTTTAGTTTATTGTTATATATATATATATATATATATATATATATATATATATATATATATATATATATATATATATATATGTATGTATGTATGTGTATGTGTGTGCATGTATGTATAAATTTATACTTTTTTACAAATATTTAATAAAATTTAATTTAGATTCTATATTTTGGGCTCTTCTTTTTAGGACCTTATACGATCGTTCTTATTGCGCTTGTTCAAAACTTCACTATCGGCTTTGAAAGTGCAGAAATGGTGGAACGACATCAAAATATATTCATTGATATTATATCTTAAATAATTATCATAAAATTAATTTTCATAATTATATTAACATTATCATTATTTTTTATTTATAAGTGTTGATGCATTGGTAAGGCACATTGTACTCCCAAGGAGAAGACTCGAGTTCAAATTTTGGAGAATATATTGTTGGGAACAACAACTTCACACATCGAATAAGAATCGTAAAACCGACATTATATTATCAAAAAACATTATCATTATTTTTAAAATTAAATAAATAATTATTTAATTATTTTTGTACCCGAACGAATGCCGGGAAATAATTCTAATACTATTTACCGATTTCTTTCATCCCATTTTTCAAAATTTAAACCGTGAATTAATTCGTACAGAGACAATTGGCGGCGGATTATAAATTTCTGAACTTTTTTATGTTTTTGTTGATTCGTGTAAGGTACGTGATTAAATAATTATATATACACACATCAGTTAAGAATTATTCAAATTTTATATTAATAAATTTATTATACGTAATATAATATTTTTCAATTTAATGGACACTTATTATTAAATTTTTAATCAATATTATTCATCATAAATATATAATTTTATTTTCTTGAATAGATATATAATTTTATTTTAAATAAAATTGTTAGTATCGACGAACTGCGGCCATGCGAATACCCAGTTACAACCCTCTGCGAACAAACTAGTAGGGCCAAAGTCATTCCATCGCGAACTCGACTTGCGAACACTACCCGAATCACGTGCATAGTCACGTGATTCGTGTTAATATCCGAGTCACAGCAAACCCATCTCACTAACACACATGTCCTCCTCGGTTAACACGTGTCTTCACCTCGTCTAGTCCCTTATAAGGAACTATGCATCCAAGAGAGAAATTCAGACCAGAACCTGGGTAACAAACAACTTGAACCCTAGATCTTCATCCCAAAGCGACCCGAGAACTATCATCCAAAGAGGTTGTACAGATCAGTGGTCAACAATTGGTGCGACGAGTGTAGATCTTTCCCCTTTTCAGTCCGGTCCTCAAGAAAAAAACGAAGGGTGACCCCCGACAGAAGCACAAATGGAGAAGTGGACGGAGATAGAAAAAAAGGGTAAAGAATGAGAAAAGAAAACATCTCTCTTTCAAGCCAGAAACAACCGATCGGCCAGCATACAATATGAGATGAGAACTATAGAGCCATCAGGAGAAGCAACTAGAATGAAAAAAAGGCACATGCATGCAATAAAAACCAATCAATGAGCCAAAACTTGTCGATTAGAAAGGGAAAACAACAAACTACGGCAAAGGAAAAAAGACCCACCACCACATAGAAGTTCGGATGAGAGATGTAAAACTAAGAGCGCCACAAGCGACATAGGGGAGAGTAGGGACACAAGAAGCATGAAGTCTGAATGAGGGATGTAAAGAGCCCTCATGGTCTTTCTTCCCAAAGAGAAGAAGTAATCCATACCGATAAAATTCGAAGTTTTAAACCTTCGAGATCAAAGTGGTTTCCCCTGTAACCTTTTTGGTGGCTTGATGAACGATCAAGGTTGGCGTTTGATACAGAGATGTAGACTATTTAGCAGCTAATCATGGTAGCAATGACGTGAGAGAACGATGACTCGTCACAAAGAAGAGACACACCAAACAGGCAAAGATGTGACCTAACTTACATTGTTCAATATGCATTCCACTTTAACCTTTCATCATTATGTACATCCTATTGTACATTTTATGTGACTATTTTGATTAATGAAAATACCTTTCCTACTAATGTTTTTTCAATCCTCAGTTCCCCGACCGTAAAGATGAAAGGTTCGCTAGCCACTTCCATAGTAAGTGTGCAGAGTAGAGCGAACGCAAAGATGAAAGGTTCTCTGGCCACTTCCATAGTAAGTATGCATAGTAGAGCGACTGTAAAAATAAAAGGTTCACTAGCCACTTCCACAGTAAGTGTGCATACTAAAGCAATAACAAAGATAAAAGGTTCGCTAGCCACTTTCACATTAAGTATGCAAAGTAGAGCGACCACAAAGATGGAAGGTTCGCTAGCCACCTTCACAGTAAGTGTGCATAGTAAAGCGACTGCAAAGATGAAAGGTTCGCTAGCCACTTCCACAGTAAGTGTGCATAGTAAAGCGACCACAAAGATGAAAGGTTTGCTAGCCACTTCCACAGTAAGTGTGCATAGTAGAGTGACCGCAAAGATGAATGGTTCGCTAGCCACTTCCACAGTAAGTGTGCATAATAAAGTGACTGCAAAGATGAAAGATTCGCTAGCCACTTCCACAATAAGTGTGCATAGTAGAGCGGCTGCAAAGATGAAAGGTTCGCTAGCCACTTCTACAGTAAGTGTGCATAGTAAAACGGCCGCAAAGATGAAAGGTTTGCTAGCTACTTCCATAATAAGTGCGCATAGTAAGGTGACTACGAACAAGTATATAATGCTCAAAGATTATTCGACCCGAGGGGCAAGAACCTTCCCAACTCAGGTAGATACACAATGAACAATCCACTCCGAGAGAGCAACGTAATTAAATGCGAAAAGTGACGAACAACAAACACTCCCGAGAGCTATCCTTACAAGGGGAAGGGGTTCACTTATGTTCGCTTTGGAAGATTACAAATATAGGAGGTTTACATTTATGTGTCACCTAGTTCATACACCAGAATATAAGCATAAGTGTATATCTTATTCTCCACGAGTTTTCATCACAAAGAGACGATGTTAATAAACATAATAAAGCTAATTCACATATTCGCACGAAAACATGGAAAAGAAATAATACACAAAGCCCTTCAAGAATAATAACAATGTGCCATTAACTATTACTCTAAAGATAGAAGTTACTATATCATCTTTAGGAAAGAAGCAATTGCGAAGCGCAACATCCCCGAGTTGAATGGGGAAGTGCAACATTATAAGCATAAGCAAACACGCAAAGGAAAAGTAAGTCGTCAGCACAAAAAATACAGACTTTCACTTTAAATGGAAATACGGAGGCAAACCTCTTCTTTACGCTTAGAGATAGCAAAAGTTGCAAACTTTATGCCCTTCAAAAAAACAAAGAAGAAAAAAATACTACAAATATCTTCAACTGGAATCAAATACACGTTAGACATAAATGTCATCGCAAGTTCATTTTGCCAACATGCTGAAATTATGTATTTGGAAAAATAAAGCAACAAATGAACAATTCGCTCCGAGGGAGCGGCCAAAATAAAGCACACATCGACGGCTTCGACACTCCGCTCCACATTGGCCGCCTCCCAGTGTAGCTCCAAACAACTATAGACAATAGTATTTAGAAAATCATGAGAGCAAGGTTTTCCAAATTCTCTACTTGTCAATGTTCATCGCTGCAAATGGCTATTTATAGCCTTCCAAATACCATTATTTGTCGACATGAACAACCCAAACAAACAAACAATATTTCTTCTGGATCTATAAACCGAAGCCTCCACATCCTACTCATCCCCAAAAATAAAGATCCCAACCAACACATATCTTGCTACAAAGACAAAATTACAAAAGAAAGAACATGATACTCAATACTTGGGTTATGAAATTTTAGATCCAAATAACCACTATTTATAATAGAAAAAAACGAATACCAAAGCTGAGCGTCTGAAGTTAAAATCGTGAACACCGCTAATACAACCAGATAAAGCCGAGATTTCGAAATCCTGAACTAACGCCTAAAAACACGCAATCTTGAAACATCCAATTAATAAATACACCAGTCAAAGCGTGTGCCTGCTACAACCAATCCACGTCTCTATCTCCATAGAGGTTGGCTCTCGCCGTCCAATCATTATGAAAATGAAGCAACCACACGCTGCCAGAACTGCCAAACGGACTGTAGAGCGTCTGTGTGTTCTCTATTTATGAGTGCAAGTGCACACTCTTGTCAAGTTATAGTATAAAAGATACCGTCTCTTCCAGGGATTGGAGCAACTCCTATGAATGGTTTCCTGCACAAAGATTTAGTAAATGCACAATTAAATATCACGATGTGGAAATATAAAAACACAAATAAAATAAAGATAGTGATGAGAGAGATATTATGGAGAGATTTGGTCGATAGATTGGGTAAGGCAATTGCAGCTGAGTAGTGTGTAGACTGCATTGTAAAGTCTGAGTATGTTTTGCGCTGCCATGAATTGCTGCCTCGGCGAGTATTGTTTTGGGTAAGGCAATTGCTGCCGGCTATGAACTTGTCACACGGCCGCAGTGGGTCACTACCACTGCAACTTTCGCTGTCACGGCAGGTGGAACGGAATTAGGTTCTAGCGGCAAGTCTGGCAGACATTCCAAGTTCGGCGGGATAGTCTACAGTGATCCTTCATATTTCTAGGCAAGGATGCTCGAACACTCACGTGATGTAGGCAATACCTAGCAATCTCAGCGTAAACCTAACACATGAAGGTCCATTCGATTAGTGATCCCTCTTAGCCGCTGAAACTTGTGGACTGGTGTGGAACCAAGTTAGTCACGCCCCAACATGTTGTGACCGTGCTTAACCATTTCGTGAGTCTTGCACTTTCGTGCCCGACAAATAGATTCTCTCAACTGACTGGTGTAGACTAATCGAAAGAATGAAGTGCAATGGATTAAGAAAACTTTAGAATTTTATTGAAAACAACTCAAAACTAATACAACCGTTTCTCACAAACTACTTTACATACGCGCGCCTAAACCCTAGGAGAGTTGGGCCGCGACCCCCAACAACTCCAACCTATCTAGCTACATCTCCGTTGTGCGGCTGTTCAAGCACGCATCCCCTCATACCTCGTCATGCCCTATACCCTTACAAGCATTGGGTATATATAGGGCTCATGGCCTAAGTTTGAGTCCTCCTTGAAGTAGAAGTTCTTAAAGTATATTACATTAAATACAGACTCCTTTGTGACTTAAATATGGACTCCTTGGACGTTGCCTTCTTTCGCAAGTAAGGATAAGTGCTTCTACTTATCGATCTTGGATCGGCTCTACCGGCCGCTACAGGCTTCAGAAAATTTCAAGATTGAGCTCATTGGGCTTAGGAAATTACCCTCTTTCAATCGCGACCCATCTTGGCTAAGTCGGTGTATCTCCTACCTATGCCGCACTTGGCGGTAATGCTGCTTCGGCAGCATCCTTGGCGGCATCTGAAACTGCTTCAGTACAGCTCCTTTTGTTCCAGCTTTCATGTCCTCTCCTTGCTACAGCACCTGAAAATATAAACTAAACTAAAACAATAACTTTTCTCAACCAAACGTAAAATATTCAATAAAAGCATGGTAAAAGAGAAGCTATTGTTATAATGCATGCAATGTACCTAAATATGTCTAAATGAGTTTAAGAACATCAATAATAAGGGAAGGAATGTGTACAAAACATAGAACTTGTGGATACTCTACACGGACCAACAAACGCTAAACGCAAAGAGACTGACAAATATTTATTCACCCATAGAGCCCCACAAACATATATATAGTATAACCCACTACCAAGCTAGCCATATAAGATTCACAACGATCGTTAATAAATGTTACTTATCACTCTAAAAAATGTACGTAGGGGAATAAAGCATAAACCACATATCAAAAGCAAGTAATTATTCTTTATAAGTTTGATGTTTATAATTTTGCACAGTTCAATCAAGAAAAAGGATTTAACATTAGCTCAAAGATGTCACAACTTAAAACATAAAACCCACCACAACAATATAATGATAACGAAACCACTACATAGTCCTCTTAAAGTTACTCGTTGCTTCAAGCATCATCCACCACACTATCACCGCCAATGTCAATAGGGTCATTCAAACACGCTTGCGTACTTGATTTAACCACATGAGGAATCGCAACTCTCTTATGATTCGTAACGAAGCTTTCACATGAGGCCCCCAAGGGATTCTTTATGTAAAAACCCACGACCAACTCACAAAGAATGTTTAAATCTAATAACACGTCAAAAGGACCGCGCGCCGCTTGAAAGTTGAGAATAGCATCATTTCACGCCTTCTCTATACTTGCGATCATCAAAGTAGAGGTTGTGTCCGCAGTTTCCTTAACCTTTTCGGACACCTCCATCTCATGGGTCGTCTTCAAAATCATCACTTGATCCTCATGATTCCTTCTTAATTCAGTAAACTCCCTTAAAAAATTAGTTGTACTATCATCCACTGTATCTTCCGCATATTTTAGTTTTTCTTAAAGTTTCTAAATTTCAGTCTTCAAACTATTCTCCACAGCGGTATGGATTTGATTCGTATTCCTAGCAGCATAGTCAACCCTATAAGACACTTGGTCTGAATGTCTTTTGTTGAGCTCCTACACTCGTGCCCATGTTTTTGCTTCATTTTTTCTTCTCAACTCTGTTAACTCAGTAGAATATCTCATCACTTGCGAATGCAATCCTTCATTCTCCTCCATGAGCGTCCTAGCTTTCATTTTCATTTTATACTTAGCGCAATCCAACTCTTGAATAAGACCCCAATCCCTCTCAACAGATTTCCTCATACTACCACAACGCGTACGTGAAGCAAATCTATTGGCCTATAATCCTGACAATCTCTAGGAGGCGGGCTCAGGATGTAACCAACTCGTCGTGTCACCAAGCCCCCTCCAAGGGTAGAACACATTCCACTGAATGAGAGATTCGAGCCCTTTACCAGGGAAGGGATAACAAGGCAAAGACACAATAGGAACTGTCGCAGTCGCGAAGGAAGGTTGAATGTCCACAGGAGCAGCAGTACCCACAGACGCGGTAGAAATCGACGTACTCCCTATGGTGCAGCGCGTGGTATTAGAATCTACACCAACAGTTCCTGCGAAGACATTAGTAAATTCATAAGCTTACAATCGAAAGTAAAGCAACAACTCGTAAAAGCAAGCATTGCACAATTCAGCAGTCTACCCAAACTAATAGAACATGAAGGCAAATGAGTTAAAAATCCACAAAAGCGGGAATCTCAACCCCCACACATGACATCAATCTTTTACCCAAGCACTTGACATAAGTTCTCAGTTGAATAGCAACACTTTGCCTCGTCGCTTCCAGCACATCTGATGAGGCCAAACCCCTGGCTACTACACTCGGCCCCTTCACGAAAGAAACAATAGGAACGCTAACAGAGTTTGTTGAGCAAGAAACAACAACAGTTGCATTCCCCGAAGACGTAGTAGCAATTAAGGGGTCCCAAAACCTGGCAAACTTACATGTTCATCAAAAGGGACATGCAAAGAGGCTACCTCTCCCAAAATCCACAAACTTACTCGATCACTAGCAGGTGCAATAAGAGCTTGTCTAACAGACTATCATCCTCGGTAACTTCCAACGGGGCCACCACCGCTCTTGTGGACACAAGGAAACATGAGCCAAACAAGTCATAATAAAAAAGCAATCATGCCTTAAACCAAAAAAAAAATATTGGTTGCCTTATATTACCTCCAAGAACGCACAGAGAAGCGCCAATATCATCTATACACTTTTTTGTGCTACGTTTTAAGTTAACAAATTCACATTCTTCTTCCTTTGAAGAAGATAGAATGGACGAGCACGAAGACACTTGTTTTTCCCCCTTGCCACTTCTAGCCTCTTTCTGATATTTCTAAGGAAGAATACGAATGCTAATGTGAAGATCAAAAAAGTTCTTTGGTTTTGCCCCGCGACCCAAAAGAATACTCGCAACACGATCATGTCGGCAGAAAATTCAGATTTCTATATGTATTGGCACTTTTGCCAAAGACCCCTCAGGAAAACACGTCAAAATCCAATTTGTCCCAACCATTTGGACTTTTACCCTCCAAGCAGTGCACCCACACATTCCTCAGAGTCCCTACTTCATCAAATTGCAATGGTGGATCTCCTTCCAACCTCCTAAGAATTCTTAATTCAACGGGCCTTTAAATTGGGCGGCTCGACTCTATCCTCCGTCGGGCGAAGCCAAACAACGGGGGAAAAAAGCCCCTAACTTTGCACTCAACCTTAATATATTTATTTATGTCTAAACAATGGTCACTTGCGTAATTGCTCATGGATGGCGTTTTCCCGACACGTAGGCTAATTGATATAAAACCCTTTGCACCCTTATCATCATCGGCCACTACATTATAGAAGTAATAAAAACATCGATAGAAGGCTGACCACTAAGAACCTTGCAGTTCAAGAAATATGTCATCAAAGTCCACAAACTTATCCTTGTTGACTGACCCAGAGCCACAACGAACCAGTTCAACCAACCTACAAAAAATGAATGAAGCGGCAAATCGAACCCAGCTTCAAAAGAAAACTGAGGAATGAAAAACCATGATACGCCCTCAACTAAACTGATAACGAAAATGATTCACCACACGAAGGCCTTTGCATTCTAGAGCTTTACTCATTTCATCAACCTCAATACTGCACTCATATTCATCGCTAATTACAACAGAGGAACTAGCCATTGAAGTAAAAAGATTTTTTTAGATAATCTCGACATGCCCCCTCACCCTCACCATCCACCTAATAAAGGAATTTCCATGATGTTTCATATGGAACGGTTTATTCTCGAAAGGAGCTGAATGGTTCACCAAAGCAATATGACACGTAACGTTTCACATCCAATAAAATATTTTCTCAGCATTTCAAAATTCCCGTAGAAACTCCTGCGTTCCTCAAGCCTTTGAAATTCCAGGTGCGCTAAGGTCACTTTATAACATTCTCTCATCTAGGGGGCAATTGTTTGTGTCGGCGAACTATGACAATGTGAATATCTAATTATAACACTTTGCGAACATACTAGCAGGGCCAAAGTCATTTCGTCGCGAACTCGACATGCGAACACTACTTGAACCACGTGCATAGTCACGTGATTCGTGTCAATACCCGAGTCACAGCAAACCTAACTCACTAACACATTTGTCCTCCTCGGTTAACACGTGTCTTCACCCCATCCAGTCTCTTATATAGAACCATGCATCCGAGAGAGAGAGATTCAGACCAGATCTTGGGGAACAAATAACTTGAACCCTAAATCTCCATCCTAAAGCAGTCTCTGAAAACCATCATCCAAAGATGTTCACATCAGTGATCAACAAAAATAAAGGAAGGAAACCTTATGATTACTATGTGTATTCATTAATTTTAAATTTTTTTAATAATTCGTATACACTATATAAACAAAATACATAAAGTCGAATCTTAAAAATAATTACGTTTTCTAATAAAGGGAGAAAACTTAACACGGTTTTATGTTGTATACATAATAGGAAAAGGGAAAAGGGAAAAGTGTTCGATTTGAGCAAACGTAAGAGTTAAGAGATAGAGAAGTGATGATTATGAAAATTTCCAAGTATTCGCTTTAGGCTCCTCCCTTAACCTTTTCCTTTTTAATCATTGCCTTTGACCAATATATTTTCTTTTCCTACTTTTACTCCATCATCAACGTCACACAATATTGGACATCATATACCCTTAAGTATTATAAAATAAGTTATATTTTTGAATAAGGACTTAATTGTTCAAATAATTATTAAAAAAAGATATGGTTCAAATAATGGTTTATTTTTTTAAAAAAAAGTTTGATTAAGGGTTTAAAATTTTGTATATATTTAAGTAAGAGCCTAACATTTTAAAATGATCGAATAAATGTCAAATCTTTTCAAAATTTCTCAAATGAAGGTCTAACCTTTTAAAAATATTTTCAAAAAATAAACTCATTTGAGCATAGGGAAAATATATGATGCACTAACGATAAAAACATTATGTTTTCACAAGCGCCCTAATTTTAGGGGTTAGAGATCTTGTTTAGGGTTTTATAATTTAGGGGTTTAGGTTTAGGGTACATGGTTAGAATGTATGGTTTAGAGTTAGGATTTAGAGTTTATAGGTTATGGTTTAGCTTTTAGGTAATATGTTAGGGATTTAGGTTTTTACATGTAACCTCTAAATTCTAACCTTAAACTCTAAATTCAAACAACATCCTCTAAATTCCAAGCACATAAACCTAAACCCCTAATCTATGAACCATAAACTAAATCTCTAACCCCTAAAATTAGGGCGCTTATGGAAATAAAATGTTTCCACCACCGGTGCATGGTATAATTACTCTTTGAGCATATTAGAAAACATTAAATCCTTATTTAATTAGACTAAAAACCATTTACTGGCGTAACTTGGTGACAAAGTTTGAGGGTCCACTTTAAAATTTTAAAAATTTAGAGTTTTAAACTAAAATTTTCAACAATTTTGAAGGTCTAATTAAATCTTTTAATAATTTTGAGAGATTTAAAGAGAACTTTTAAGAAATAATCAAAATTTTAAAGTTTAATTGAATTTTTAAAAAATTGAGGGTGTCAATTTAATTTTTTTTAAAAAATAAAGGTCAAAATTTAATTTCTCAAAATATTGGGGAAATGCCACCTAGTCCCCCCCCCCCCCCCCACAAGCTTCTGCCAGTGAAACCATTAACTCCTTATTTATTCTTCTTGATATACTAGCAGATTTCAAAATATTATGCCGTTATTTGATCGTTTTAAAATATTACTATTATTTTGAGCATATATATAACTTAAAAAATAATTAAAATACTACATAAAATAAGAACCAGAATATAACCATATAAAATTTTCAATATATATATATATATATATAACACAAACTATTTAGATATTAAATTTATATAAATATAAAATACCTTAAATATAATTACTTGCAAATATAATTTGATCAAAAAAAATATAATATAACGAAAATGTAAAATCAATATAAATAAATCTAATTTGGACTGTTACTAGATGAATTCCCAGGTCAATAATGCCTCAACAAAATTAAGGACGAAATTCAATATAATACTTGCAAAGCTAATACACATTACCTGTTGACAATTAGGATACGTTTATAATATATTAATGGTTAATTCTTTATTTTATAAATGGAAAAAAATATCGCACGTCATATTTTATTTCTTACAATGTAAAAATATATTTTTAGTCACTCAATTTTATCCGTGTTTTTATTTTGATCACCCACTTTAATAATTTTTTCATTTTATTATTAAACTTCCAAAATTATTCTTTTTGTTAGTTGGAAAAGGGTAGATTACCATTTTAATATATATATCCTTTATTAGTTTGATTTATCAAATTCAAAATCTTCAATATCACCGAAGTACCATATAATTTTTTTATTTTATTTTTACATTATTTAGACTATTCAGACCAAACTTAATTTGGTTGACACCATTTTTATTATACTATATAGAAAGACATCTGATCGTGTTTTAAAACATTATATGTTTAAACATATTTAAATTTATATTTTTTGTTTAGCCATTAACTAATTTTTATCTTATTCGTTGATTAATTTAAATCGAGTTTTGTAGAGGCCCATTATAAGAGCGACTCTTCTAACTTAAATTTTTTATTTACAATATTATTATTTGAACCCTTAGGATATGGAGACTTTTTATATGTTACAATAACTGGAATTAATAATCAAATTTGCTAGGACCGAGAAAGCATGGGGCTAAAACTATTTAGGACCCCGAAATCTTATGCTTCAAGCTTTTCTAAAGCGGCTTTTACCGGCCAACAAATTATGAACATTGACAAATGCCGGCACAATCAAAGGCGGTTCTGTCTCCCACTAAATTACTAACACATTCTTGCTTTCTGTTTCCCGCCTCTCACCCTTTTTGGGAGGAAGGGCCAAACTCTTCAACAAATTTATTCTTATTAAATTAACTTTTTCATATTTTGATTTGAATGTACATTAAATGATAATTTATATTTAAGAGTTTTAACTAATGATAAATTAAATCTTAGATATTTATTCGATGCTAACTTAAAATTAATGGTTTATTTTAGAGCCAATTGAAATTTAAAGATTTATTTAAGTTTAATAAAAATATAAGGGTATATTTAATTAAAGTGACAAAGTTCAAGGGCTTATTTTATGTATAATAAGATAAAAGATGTATATTTTAGGTTTAAATATACATTTGATATCTGAACTATACACTTTCTTTCAAATTAATACTTATATATTTTTTACTCACAAATTGGTATCTGAACTAAATATATTCTCAAAAGTTGGTACCAATTTTTTTTTCTCTCAAATTGGTACGTGAACTAGGCACATTCTCCCAAGTTAGTACTAAAACTTATACATTTTATCAAATTGCTCCTAATTTGAAACAATTCAATAAATTTAACTTTTTATATTTAAAAATTATATAAATGTACCCTTTATTATTCATTTAAATTGTTTGTTCTTCTCCTACAAATATTATATTATTTTCTTGGTATAATAAGATTTTAAAAGTAACTTGTTGGTTTACGATAAAATTCAGTTATCTAACTGTTTTTTGATCCGATGAACTCATTTGGTTTGATAATATCACAAAAATTGATTAAATTGATGGGATTTTTAAATATGAATGATTAAATTTATTGAATTATTTCAAATTAAGACCAAATTGATTGAATGTATAAGTTTTGGAGACTAAATTGTTAATAAAAGTACCAAAATAGTGGTTGAAATTAAAGTCCGGGAACAATAATTCTTTAGGCACCAAGTTGAAAGAAAATGTCTAGTCAAATAATAACTTAAGAAAAAAAATTCTTTAGGTACAAACTTAAGAGAAGTTGTCTAGTTTAAGTACTAAATGTATATTTAAGCCTATATTATAATAGACAAAACCATTTAATTTAGAAATAAAATAAAATAAAAACAGGGCAGATTTGAAAATGAACTGTATTCAAAGAACAAAAATCGTGTGTCTTTTTAGGTCTATTTTCATATCTTAGAGTTTAAAAATACACCATACCTTTAATTCTCTAAACCATAATCCTAAATTTTAACCCTAAACTCTAAACCAAATATTTTAATGTGGAACATAAATAAAAACACACAAAAAAAAACAAATAATTTCTATTCGTATTCTAACTTCAACATCTAAGTCCATGTTGAATCCATTCGAAATTTGGTCCTTGGCCCGCATGAATTTACAAAACATCTACCTCTCTGAATTGCGAGAAAGGTGATTTATTATGAACATGCCCATCCACATTCAATGCTTGGTTCTATTACACGAGAATTTCATCCATTGTGATGTGGTTTGATGTAGCATTCACAGTTTGATCATGAAGAATCAAGTGGCTGTCCAATTCAGGGATAACGACCCTTGGAGCTAAAAGGGTTGAAAATGGGGGGAGAATCGGTCAACCGACTCATTCAACGATTTCACTCCCAACTGACTCATCCCCCCATTACAATACATGTACATCAAAACAAATTCAAGCATCCATTTGGTCTGCTGGTTATATATATAAAAAAATCCATGAAAAAAAAACAAAACCAATCATAAAAAATCAATGAAAGAAGATAGCAAAAAAATGCAATCCCCTTGTCTAGAGGAGGCATCACAAGTATGCCTCCACGGCTGCTGCCCAACCCCTTTCCTCGGCTCACATGACCCTCAAACCAGACCTTCGAAACCGACAAACACTTCGGCGGCTTGTCGCCGGGACTTCGCTTCCAAAACCACTTCATCTGTTTTCCCCAACACCCAATTCACAAACCATGAATCTCTTCCGTCTCTGCATGAATCCTTTGCCGAATTCACCAAGGCTTACCCGCAGTATTCGGATACCGGTCGAGTTGACCAAATACGAGGACAAGAGTATTACCATCTCTCCTTTTCCAACCACACCTGCCTTGATTATCTCGGCACTGGTCTCTTCTCCTATTCTCAGCTGCAAAAGCACGAGTCCCCAGCGTATCGGATTGCCTCATCTTCCTTCCCCGTGCCGCCGCAATCGCCTCCTCCGGTTTTGGATATTCCCTTCTTTGGGGTGACTTACAAGACGGGGAATCTCAAGACACTGTTGCTTCATGGTGGGCCAGCATCAGAGTTGGAATCTGCTGTCAGAACGAGGATCATGAGTTTCCTTAATGTTTCAGAAAATGATTACTCCATGGTTTTCACAGCAAACAAGACATCGGCTTTCAAACTGGTGGCGGAATCTTATCCCTTCCAGTCTAATAGGAAGCTTTTGTCGGTGTATGATTATGAGAGCGAGGCAATTGAAGCCATGAGCAATAGCTCAGAGAAGAAAGGGGGTAGAGTTATGTCTGCAGAATTCTCATGGCCCAGACTGAGGATCCAATCATCAAAGCTCAAAAACATGTTGGTGAGCAAGGAAAAGAAGAAGAAGATGAAGAAAAGAAGCGGTCTTTTTGTGTTCCCACTTCATTCCAGGATGACCGGAGCCAGATATCCTTATCTCTGGATGAGCATAGCCGAGGAAAATGGATGGCATGTGTTGATTGATGCGTGTGCATTGGGTCCAAAAGACATGGACAGCTTCGGCCTCTCACTTTTCCGGCCAGATTTCCTCATCTGCTCCTTCTACAAGGTGTTTGGAGAGAACCCTTCAGGATTTGCTTGCCTCTTCGTCAAGAAATCAACCATTCCTATATTGGAAACTTCAACAACTTCAGGGATTGTAGGTCTTATCCCCGCCGAGAAGCTATTCCAAGCAGTGACTGAATCTCCCGGCACCGACACCGAAGTCGAAAACTTAGCTTCACAATCTGGAAGAATTGAAAAAGGGAAAACAACCTATGAGGTTCAGCATGCAGAAGTTGCAGAAAAACTAAAAGGGCTTGAAATGATTGAAGTTTCAGAATCAGACAAGGCTATTGAGATAATCCAAGACGACAATCTTAAACAAAAAGAGGAGATCGAGTTTAGGGGCTTAGATCAGGTGGACTCATTAGGACTGGTCACAATCAGCAATAGAGCAAGGTGCCTCATCAACTGGCTTGTGAGTGCTCTGTTGAAACTCCAGCATCCCAACACCAAAGGAACTCCCCTGGTTAGAATATATGGCCCAAAGGTAAAATTCGATCGAGGGCCGGCGATTGCGTTCAATGTATTCGATTGGAAGGGAGAAAAAATCGAACCGGTTCTGGTTCAAAAGCTAGCGGATCGGAGCAATATTTCCCTCAGCTACGGGTTCCTTCACCATATATGGTTTGCAGATAAGTACCAAGAAGAGAAGGAAAAAGTGATGGAGAGGAGAAGTAGTGAAACCAAAAGTGGAAATGGAAACAAGGGGAAAGACAAAAATGATATGGGAATAGCTGTGGTTACTGCTGCATTGGGGTTCTTAGCCAATTTTCAGGACATATATAAGCTTTGGGCATTCGTTGCTCAGTTTCTTGATGCAGATTTTGTGGAGAAGGAACGGTGGAGGTACACTTGTCTAAACCAGAAAACTATTGAAGTTCTCTAATCCCAATTCTTTCAGAAAACGATAGCCAATGTCACATTGTATTCTTGTCTGCACATTTGTTTTTGTTCAAATTTTATGCACATTGCAAATTGCAATGACACAAAAATATAAGAACATACTACTCCCTGGATTGCAGTTTCTCTGTTTCTGTCCCGGAATATGTCATCTGATCTTCTAAACACCTTTGTACGATTATCCATATCTTATTTTTCACCAGCTTTGATCTTTTAATACACAAATGGCTCCCTCATTTTCTTTATTTCGGATAAAACAGTCACTGATAAAGAGATTTCATGAAAACTTTACAAGAAATTGATTTCGTGAATTCTGTTTACTAAGACTTGTGAGAGTGAGACAAATTTAAGATGGCAATAAACAAACAAGTTTAATAAGTTGAATTGATAAATATTTAGAGATTATTGCTATAATATCACTCTGTATATTTTTTCAATTATTTCCCCCATTTTTCTAATAAAGATAAATATTTTTATATGTATTGGGTCGGGTCGGATTGGAGGCGAGTATTTTTTTTTATCTCAAAATTCAAATAAAGTTTGCGTGAAACATATCCAAATATCATATTAGATTCAGGTTGAGGCTTTTAATTCTTGGATTGAATGCAGGATGACCAAAAATTCGACCCGAATTAATACAGGATCATTCTTAGGTGTAAGTATGAAAATAGATCAAAGACGCGTGTGACCTGGGTATATATAACCCAGATACTAACAGATTACAAACGGCCCAACATGCTAACCATTTTACAACTGAAAAATTTTAACAGATTCTTATCTGGTCCATCTGACACTTAATATTCCTCCTATTAACAAAGACTTAGATCTAATTACAATTAATATTACAACATTCTTCCTGCTTTCTCAAGTTCTAAACTTCTTCAAATTGTTGAACTGCTTAAAAAAGGAAATAATAAAGACTTGGGTTACTAAACAAAAAAATAAATACAGTGAGCTAATATCCAAAAAAAAGAAAAAATCAATATGTGCATTTTCCTTCCCTAAATTTTTTTGAACAATTTCTATTTAAGAGGAGAGGAAAGAAGAATTTATTCCTACTGAATTTCAAGCACACAACCTATGAGAGATGAGAGAGTGTCAACTGAGAGCCTTAACCACTTACTTTAAAGATTGTTGATTTCTCCCCTCGAACTTCTGTTCAATTAATCATAGATGAACACATGTTGTGTGTTTATGAAAATAGTTAACGCTATCTTTAATTATCTTGTTTTATCACTTTGGAATAGTTATAGCACTAAATTCCCGACCGCTCTCCTTAGTTTTTTGGGTACCAGTTTATAATCTTTCTTATCTTTTATTTTTAATTCTCAATAAGAATCTTTCTTGAATTTTCTTTTTTTGCACATCTTATAGTATTTGTTTTGTTTGTTTTGTGACACGATTTTTGTCTACCTTTGTGATAGTTTGACGTTCGTGTAGTGGTCATCATAGTGCACGTCTCTGATTAGGAAAGTTTGACGGTCTAATTGATTTGATCTTTTTTATATTAGTTTTCTGATGTGATCAGAGTTATTAAGGGAGTAGTCTACAAAATAAATTTTGTCCATAACCACTTTTACATCACTACTTAAGTATTTAGTTAGATAAAATCAACGAGATTTTGATTATGATTTTTAAGGTCCTATGGAAGATGAAGATCTTGGAATGCTTTATTTTTTCTTCACGCCCTTTGAATTCTTATATTTTATTTTTCTTTATGCATGAAGTTTCTCTTTATATTCATGGTGTGTTTTGTAGTATACTTCATTTATGTTTTTTTTGTTTATAAAAAGTTGTCATATTTACCAACAACTAGTTGGCCTAGCGAGATGAGGCACTATGTCCTTTTATAGATGAGAGAAAATTGGGTTGGGAGGGTCGCCCCATATTGGGCCTTTTCAAAATTTGATTTAGACTAATCAGCTAATGAGTTAAATATCGGTGGTTAAACACCAAAAAATGTCCTATTTATTTTGGGAGAGACTAAATTGTTACTAACCCTATAGTTTAGGGGTCTCTTACAACCCCCCTCCCAAAGAATATGCTGTTCTATCAAGAATTATTTTGCTTAAATCAATAGCTTGAATGGATCCATCATTCCAGTGTTTATTAATCATGTCTAGGCAATGTTAAGCAATACATAGATAGCATCATAAAGTAGAAATACATAACATAGCGAGGATACAGGTCTGTATTACTTTAATTTAGTTGATAATATAATATCCATATTCAATGGCGATGATATACGAACTACAATGAAGAACGTCCGGCAGCTACACAGAGAGGTTCAAAGCCAGCCTGCTGCACGCTTATTGCCATCTCTGTTCACCATACGATCTTCAATCACCCTTTCTTGGGGAATAAACTGGGTGTATCTGCCACAAATCCACCCATTCATCACTCTTTAATTTGCTTATAAATTATAATATACAAAACATCATGTTTAGCTGGACCAACTTTTGACTTCATTTTAGATTGAAGGGGGAAAGCTTACCCCAACTGAATCGAAGGTTGCTGCTGGCCATGATTTGCTTGCGAAGGAATCATATCGTATCCATTCCTCACTTCTATGTTAGGGTTTCCCAACCCTTGCTCTGATCCCAGCTGAAAATACCAGGTGTTCATTATACTCCACCAAAAACAACTGCAGACTCCGGATTACCAACATTGAAGGGGATCTGATCGAGTTTAAGAAGAAAAAAAAACCTGAGACTTAAGCTGTCTGTTTTCATCTTCAAGTTCACGTTCCTGAATGTTGATGCAAAACATCAAATGCATGAGGATTGGGAAGCAAGTTTCCATTTCTTTTTTTGCAGTAACTCATCAGAAGAAAGCTGTTTGGGTAATGGGTTTCTTTTACCTTTCTGTTTAACTCTTCCATTCGTTCCACCAACAGTTGCATCTGCATTATAATCAAGAAATGTAACTGCAAATGATTTGTGCATAAGTAGCAATATGAGTATCGATGTATAAATATATAGAGAAATGGAAATCGTCTACCCTTGGCCTTAGTATGCCTCTTATTATGCCCCTTAAAAAAAACTAGGTTTATGGTTTATGATTATGATTTAGAGTTAGAGTTTAGTATTACGGTTTAGGAAATTGGGGGTATGATTTATTTTTAAGGTTTAACCTTTAGAGTTTAGGGTTTAGAATTTAAGTCTAAAACTTAAAATTTAATTTTTTAATGTTGAGGTATGAAAAGAGACATTAAAAAAGACAGATGATTTTTGTTTTATATCGAGTTAATTAACAGTAAAACAAAATATAGAATGGACAAGTACCTTTTTCTGTCTGGCCTGCGAGAGAGCCCTGTCAAGCTGTTTCTCAATCTTATACAGCTCTTTTATAGTAAGAGACTCAAGCTCTTCTCCAAGAAGATGCCTTCAAATGTACATTTTATATCATCAAATAATCAACGTACAATTACACAATTATTAATATACAATAGGATATGCATACTATACTTTTGAAATTATATTGAAATTTTCAGAAAGGAAAATTATAATGATTCAATTTTTGAAGGAAATGAATTTAATCTTGAAATTGAAATATCGCCACAAATTAATTAAAATATATTCTAAAATGAAAGTTATTTGATAGAAATTTTCAATGAAAAAGTGTAGAAAATAATATGTAGATCACTTAATGGAGAATATTATTTATTTTAAGTTTCTTATCCTTATTATATTTATCAAACAATTTAACTATATTCGATACTTAATTTTAAACAAAATACCAAATATAGTTTATAGTTTAACTTAGCACTTAAATTTTCGATTGATCAAACTATAGCCAAGTGTTGTAAATTTTAATGTGATAACTTTTACAATAGGGTAAGATAACAACCCACGCAAATTTTATTGTCTTCTATTTTTTTATCTTGTTATTTAGTGTTATATATTATAGATTCTAAGAATTTGAAAAAAGTCTAAAAGACCATTAACTTATGTAATATAATACCAATGCCATACTTAAATTAGTTCTCTTCTAAAACTTAAAGGCATATCATATGTATCTTTAAACTCAAACATTTCAAAAAAATTATTAAGCGATAATATATGATCTAGTTACATAATGTAAAATTCATTTACTTTTATACTAAATTAATTCTTTTACATGCGTTTGTAAACTAATTTGGACTGAAGTGTAAATGGATACAATAATTTGTCAAAGTAATTCAAATATGAATTACCTTTGAGAACGCTGTAGAGATTCGTATTTTGCCTTTAGCCTCAATACCTCTTGGTACAAAGTCTGTATTGTTGAACAGTTCAAACATGTAATATCATAATGAAATAAACTTTCAACAGGGAAAAGAAGGTTAAGTATGGCAGCCTCAAAATGAAATAAATGCCAAGTCCAACTCCACATATTTATAGTTAATTATTTGACCTCAAATGGCTATTGTTTATTTAGTACTTGTCAGGTGATTTGTGTACTATCATAATGGAAAGACAGGGAAGCTAGTATGAATGTGTCAAAAGAGTGTGTTGTAAGCAGCATTCAACATAATACCAAAAAGGGGAAAGAAAACAATGATATTGAACTTGTAAACAATTTAACCTGCGTTTCATCCCCAGGAATATCGGCTGGGGAGCTGTAACGCTGCTGCCAGTATTTTTCCAGGATTTCAGGCACACTGCTGAAGAAAGAACCAAGTGAAGAGTGAAGACAGAAGGAGATAAATATTATTGCATGTATTATGTATAAATGGTTTAGTGTGGGAATTAGAGTCTGAAACAAGTGAAAAGTGATGAAGAATTAAGGGGTTTATGCTTTTCATGCAATCTTGATTTGCCTTCCAATAGAACCATTGAGGATCCTGGATTAAAATATAAAATGTGATAATAAACGCTTGATTTTTAGAAACACTTATTTTTAATAAGGGTACACTACATTAGATACCATCAAATTATTTATGTTCGCTCGTTTATATCAAACTTCTAATGTGATAATTGTTCCTTGTTCTAGTTTTGAAGATGGCTTGGACAGGATATTCATATTGCATACGGAAAGAACGTACTGCTCAAATTTTTCGGGGTGCTCGACGATCCAGTGATGCTCTTTTTGATTAATTGAAAAAGACGATTGATATATGGTTGTATAGACACCACATAGATAAAAATGATATAGTTAATAGAAAACTTTGTATATGTTGGGGAATCAACCATGATCGACCCTTATTCTTTGGGTGCTATATGTTTCTTGTAGCAGATCACTGTTTTTCGGATAAATACAACTGACACATTTATCAAAAAAATTAGAAAACATTATTTCCATTTCAAACATAATCATATTTTTAAACTAGGTTTTAATATCTCATATATCTGAGATCCACTAATTGGTTTAGTGGCTAAAGATGCTCATATTGCCCCATCTTGTATAGGTTCAAATCTCGATATGAGAATGTAATACCTCCCTATTTAATCAAAAGAAATCTCACGTCTCTACAAGCCTCTAATATTGTTGGATTTAAAATACTGTCGTCTAAAATCCTTGCTAAGTATTAAATATCGTTTAAATTATATTAATTTTCTATGGAAAATTTACATACATTTTACAATATGCGATGAGGTTTTTATAAATGAAAAGTAAAGAAACTTTTTTTAATATAGAAACAACGGACAAATACAATCTACAACCACTTAATAAAACAAAACTTAAATTTTGTTAATGAAATGAAAATAATTAATTTACATCTTAAATACAACATGAAATATATATATATATATATATATATGATCTACTTATATCATGTAAAATTCAATTAGTTTTATATTAATTTATAATCATTGGATGAATGAGATTAAAAGTTGAAAATAAAGAGATTTTTAAGAAGGAAGAAAAAAAAGACTGCTTAATCTCATCCATTGTTTGTGAAGTATGCCCTATAGATCTACTTGTTGATTGGAAACATGAAACATATATTCGAAAAAAAATTATTACATAATTATAATATTGATTTCAGAATTTATATATTTTGTGGAACCTAACAAATTGTCTATCGATGGCCGAAGAATATAAACTTTCTGCTTATGACCGTCACGAATTGAATTATAATCAAATTGCTTTTGGTCGTTTACCATTGATGACACATCATCAAAAATGAATTTAAATAAGTTTAGTTAAATGAATTTAAATAAATATTTTTTAAAAATATTTAATTATTTTAAGCTTATATTTTATTTATTTCATGTTTTGATTTTTGTTAATACAAATTACTTAAAGAAATCCAAGTATTTGAAAATATTATTAATTTTTAATTCCATTTTAATTGAATCGAATTATTTAATTTTTAAATAAAATTAGATAAATAAGTTAGTTTTTAAGTTGAATTTTTACAACTCAAGCATCTCAAAAATTGATTAACAAGTTAGTGTAAATATCGTTTTGGTCCTTGAAAATTAAAAAAATAAGTAGAGTGATAGCTCTCACGAAAAAAAAAATCAAAGATATTTTTTAAATTTTAAAAATCATAAACTTAATGAAAATATATAAAAATTTCAAAAAAAAACACTATAAAAAATTAAAAAACAAGAAAATATCATAAATTATAAATTAAAAAGTATATATATTGATCGATTTACCAGTCACCTGGTTTGGGTGAAGAGAAGCTACCGAAATTTTTTTCGGATCATGCTCCGCTGCTGCTCATAAGTGATAAGGTGGAGTGGGGTCCTCGTCGATTTTGATTCTTGAGCGTGGCTGGAATCAAATGGTCATATATATAGAGGAGAATGGAGATAGCATGTGAATGGAGTCGCTTGTCGAATGAAAACATGATTGAGCCTCCGTTTGAGATTTTTGATGTCGGCATTACAGATTGGAGGTACGCGCTGGTCGGGCAGTTTATTGGTGCTGCTCCCAACTTCTTGGGCTCAAGAAGATCGTTGACACGCTTTGGGGGAAATCCCTTTCGAAGGTGAGTCTTGCTGGATCGAACCTCTATGTTTTTTCATTTGCGAATGTTGCCGGTAGGGATTGGGTTCTTGAGAATGGCCCTTGGCATATCCATCATAAACCCCTTGCTCTGCGGAAATGGGAGCCGAACTTGCAGCGTTTGGATTTTGACCTAGGTCGAATGACAGTCTGGGTTCAGCTTTACAATGTGCCCCTTGAACTGTTTTCAAAGAAAGGTTTAAGCTACATTGCTAGTGCTTTGGGCTTACCTTTGTACATGGATTCCATTACTGCATCACGGAAGCGACTTGAATTTGCAAAGGTTTGTATTGAGGTTGAAGCTGGGCATAGGATACCTCGGGTTATCCCTATTTGAATGAAGGACAAGTCTATCGTCTAGGTCCATGTTAAAATCCCTTGGATGCCCCCTATTGCTCCTTCTGCAAAGCATTTGGCCATTCTGATAAAATGTGCACAACGTTGGGTAATGGAAAAAAAAGGTTACTGAATGGAGAACTAAGCTTGGAGCTAAGGAGACTTCTAGTTCTTCAAGTGTGGCGCAAGCAGTTGATACGAGTGCTGAGATACCCCCTCTGGTCGAGGCTATTGATGATCCTGGTACAATTGTTGTTGAGGTCATTAGAGATACTGATACAAGCAATCAGGGTGTTGTGGGGGCTGAACTAACTGATGTTGAAGCTGAAACCCCTAATATGGTAATTGGTGCCATTCCTATACCTACACAAGTGGTGGAAGAACTGGGGGACTTCCCTCCTCTGCAAAGTCCCGATGTTAGGAAAAAAGGGCAATGAAGAAGAAAGTTACAAATGTTACTTCGAAGAATAAGTTCGAAGCTCTGGCTGGGGTTGAATCTGATACTTTGAAGGAAGTCAGGAAGCCGAGAGCTGCTGCTCAGGGTGTTGCTAATCTACTTTTGGAAATGAAAACAAAAAAGATAAGATTAAGGCTAAGGTTCCTGAAGTTGTTGATGTGCTGGGTAGTAGCCCTGTTTCTACCTTTCAATGAGTGTTGTTTTCTGGAACATAAGGGGGTTCAATGACCCCAAAAAAGCAGAAAAATGTTTTGAAGCGTATGAAGGAGCTTAATGCTGATATTTTTTGCTTGCTAGAATCGAGAGTAAGAGAGCCTAGATGCAGTGACATTTTCTCTAGATTCTCTGATAACTGGATTCTTTTTCATAATTACAGTTCTATAAGGTTGGGGAAGATTTGGATTTTTTGTCGAAAATGCCTCAACTTTAGTTTGATTTTGTCTGCTTCTCAGTCTATTACTATTAAAGGGGAGCTTGTTGGAAAGCTGTTTTTTTGTCTCTGCCATTTATGGGAGCAATGATAGTGTTGAACGTAGGGATTTGTGGCATCAATTAAGACATATAGAGGCTCTTGTGGGTGATTTTCCCTGGATTGTGGGAGGAGACTTCAACGTTACCTATTGTGTTGAGGAAAGCTCTGATTTTGAAAGAGTAGGGCCTCATGTTTCATCTGATATGGCTGAGTTTTAGAGTTGTTTAGGGGATGTGGGCTTACGAGATCACCCTTTCTCCGGTCCTATATTTACTTGGTCAAACAAACAAGAGGAAACATTCTTAGCCAAGAAACTTGATCGAGTTCTTGTCAACTCTTAGTGGCATATGGAAATACATGAGTCTGGTGTGGATTTTTTGGCTCCAGGAGTGTCGGACCATAGCCCTGGGCTTATGAGATTACATGTGATAGCCCCTGTGAACAGGCCTAAGCCATTTAAAATTTTCAATTTCTGGACTCAACACCCAGACTTTGAAAAGATAGTTGCTACTTCTTGGGCTGAGCCAGTTATAGGAACCCCCTACAGGTTTTGTTTTCAAAGCTGAAGCGATTAAAGCCCTGTTTGAAGGCTCTCAATGTGGGGCACTATGCGAATATCTCTAAGATAGTGGAGGAGAAAAGGAAGATTCTTGAATCCTTGCAGCTCTCTAACCTGGCTGGAGGTGGTACTGGTGCTACTATTGTTGAGGAGAAACGCTTGCAAGGGGAACTCTATGCTCTTGAGCAAGCAGAGGCTCAATTTTACCAACAGAAGGCTAAGATTGATTGTTTACAACATGAGGATCAAGGGACTAGATTCTTTCATTATGTTGTTGCTGAGAAACGAAAGAGAAACACGATCCACTTTGTAAAGGATGACAGGGGAAATAAAATTGAATATTTTGAGGGTATGTCTAAGGAATTTCTTCGTTTCTTCAATACTCAGATTGGCTCTGTTGATGAAGGGGTTCGAGGATGTAATGTGGATACTTTGAAAAGCATGCTTCGAGTTTCCATCCCACCTAAAGTTAAGAATGGCATGACTAGGGCTATAACAAATATTGAAATAAAGGATGCCATTTTTTCTCAAGGTAAGGACAAGGCACCTTGTCTAGATGGTTACACCTCAAGGTTCTTTAGAGCTGCTTGGGGTATTGTGGGAGAGGATTTCTCAGTTGCAGTGAGATTTTTCTTTGAATCTTCTGCTCTTTTACCTGCCTTCAATGCCACTGCAATAATCCTAGTCCCTAAGGTTCCCAATGCTTGCCCCTAGAGAATTCATACCCATTTCTTGCTGCTCCGTGGTTTATAAAGCCATAACCAAGATCCTGGTTGAAAGGTTGACTGGCTCACTACCTGGATTAATTACACTGAACCAATCTGCCTTCATTAAGGGCCGAAGCATCATTGACAATACCCTGCTTGCTCAGGAACTGGTCAAAGGCTATGGTCGGAGCTCTATATCCCCTTGTTGTGCACTGAAAGTGGACCTATAAAAAGCTTTCGATTCGCTTAGCTGGTGTTTCATTTCCACTGTACTGGAGGCTATTGGTTTGCCTGACAAGTTTCAAAAATGGATTGAAGCTTGCTCCACTGGGAGTCATTTTTCAATCTCTCTCAATGGAAGCCTTGTTGGATTCTTTAGAGGAGAGAGGGGTTCGACAGGGGGATCCTCTCTCCCCATATTTGTTCGTTTTGGAAATGAACGTCCTCTCACATTTGTTGGATCTTGATGTTGAGAATGGTGTGTTCCAATTCCACCCTAAGTGCAAGAAAGTGAAGCTGACTCATCTGTGCTTTGCAGATGACTTGCTTATATTCTGTAAAGGGAATCTGGATTCTGTGTTTGGTGTTCAAAGTGTGTTAAAGGAGTTCTATGAACTTTCTGGGCTTAAGCTAATCGTAGCCAAAACTGAACTGTTCATTGCTGGGATTTCGATGGATCAACAAGCTTGTTGGGGCTCTATTACTGGCTTTATGGTTGGATCTCTCTCTGTTCGATATCTGGGGATACCTTTGGTCACTTGAAGATTATCTGAAGGTGATTGCATTGTTCTTGTGGAGAAGGTAAAGAAGAGATTGGAAACTTGGGCTAACAGGCACCTTAGCTATGTTGTTAGACTGCAACTCATTAATGCTGTAGTTTTCAGCATAGTTAATTACTGGTGTAGACAAGTTATTTTACCCAAGTGTGTTATCAGGAGAATTGAACAGCTCTGTATGCAATTTCTCTGACGTGGCAAGGATGCATCTGCACATGGTTCTTGTGTGTGATGGGGAAGTATTTGTAAGCCTAAGGGGGAGGGTAGTTTTGGTGTCAAAGATTTGCACTCCTGGAACAAGGCCTACATCATTCAGCTTATCCGCAACCTATTATCTGCAGAGGGGTCTTTATGGGTTGCCTGGGTTAGGACCTATGTATTCAAGGACCTGGAGTATTGGACAGTGGTTTCTAAACCTTGGTTTAGTTGGAGCCTCAGAAAAATGTTGAAAATGAGGACTGTGGTTCATGCCCTAAATCTTTTGGGACCTTTAAGATTGAGACTTATCTGGAATGAAGTTAGGGAGACTGGGCCAAAGGTGCCATGGGAGAAGCTGGTATGGTTTGGAGCACGTATCCCAAAACACTCTGTGATTCTGTGGATGGCTATATTAAATCGTCTACCAACGCTGGATAGACTTCAACGCGTAGGGCTTATTGTGGAGAACTCGTGCTTTCTGTGTGGGGATGGATAAGAGTCCAAGAATCATCTTTTTTTCTGATTGCTCTTATGCGAAGCAAGTATGGAAAGTTATTATGGAGCTATGCGAGATTGATAGAGCTGCGTTGGAGTGGGAAGTTGAGTTGGCTTGGCTTTCTATGAACTTGAAGGGTAAGAAGATGGCTGTGCTCATTTGTAAGCTTGCGTGGAGTTCCTTTGTTTACCATATCTGGGAGGAGCGCAATTGTAGGAAGTTCAGAAACTGTAGTCGTGATTGTAATAGCTTAGTGAAATGTATTAGGGATATTGTGTGTATACGAATTCATTGTAAAGATATACGGACCACACTTGTAAGTAATACTCTTAGAGATGCTTGGGGAATTCTCTAAGGGGATGGCTGCCCAAGATCTGTATAGGTTCTTTGTTGCAGTTCCTTAAACTGTTTTCTTGGATAATAAACACAAATTATCTAAAAAAATCGGTCAAAGGACTTAATTGATTAAATTTATTGATTCGAAAGTTTAATTGGTTGTAAAAAAATATTAAAGGGCTTAACTAATTATTTTTAAAAAAAATCAAGGACTTAAAGAACCCTTAAGCCTATTTTTTAATAGCTTAAAAGTAATGGCATTCTAGCTTCCTCAACCTAACCCTCACCCCACCCGGGGGGCCGGGGAAATATCATGTACTGTGCCAGAGTACCATATATCACCACGATTTTCTTTCCTTTACTCTGATATTTGTTTTTATAAATTATATTTACTATTTTATCTGATATTGAAAAAAAAAACCTTGATTTATTCTTCTCTGCCTTTACTAACAAAAGCAGGTGAGGTGAGAAATATGTTTGCTCTAAATCTTCTCTCTCTCTCTTTTTTTTTTTTTGAAGGTATTTGCTTTAAATCTTTATGAATGAAAAAGAAGTGGCCAAGTAAGCAGATGAAACCCAGAAAAAGGAGAAGCTATATACGATGTGTAAGGGGATAATGAACGAGAAGCAACAATTAAGGAAAGATCGGAACCCAAATAAGGAAAACTGGAAAAGAAGGGTGCGGTTGTGGGTAATGGCAAACCCTAGAGCCAGATAATGGCTTTTAGAGGATTAAAAATTGAGCTCCAGTTGCTAAAAAAAACTGAACTATAATGAACAACAAAAACACCAGTTACAGTCTTTGGTAATGGACGAAGCTCAGGTATGCAGCTTTTGTAGGATCATGGACGCGCGACACAGATCAAGCAATAAAAGCAGCATAAGAGTTTTAAAAAGCAAAGAAAAAATAAAGAGTACAAAGAAATGCATGTCGTGCAACTATTGGTTGTTTGTTTGCTAAAAACTGCACTAAAAACGTGGAAACAATTTCAAACGAACATTGCACTAAAATCATTAATCCAGTGTCTGGTAAGAGTTTAGGGGTTTGGTTTAAACAAATGAGAAGAGAGAGAGAGAATCTTACGTGTTACTGGCAAATTCAGAGAGCTTGCCTCGGCCAGAAAAGATGATGAGAGCAACCTGAGCATCGCAGAGGACGGAGATCTCGTAGGCTTTCTTCAGCAAACCATTCCTTCTCTTGGAGAAGGTCACTTGCCGATTTATTTTGTTCTCTATTCTCTCCAGCACCACTTTTCCTCTCCCCATCTTTCTCACACCCAAAACAAATTTACCAAATAAACAACTGCTAGACTCAAAGAAATACACTCTTTTTTCCTCTTTTGGATTTATATTTACTGCAAAGTCAACAATTCAATAATTCTAGACTTAAATATGCATTTGGTTTCTAAACTAAATATCTTCTTTCAAGTTGGTATATTATGACATTTTTTTGCTTCCATATTAATATTTGGATTCAACACCTTCTCCGAAGCTCGTACTTAATTTTTTTTTTGCTTTTAAGTTAGTAATTGAACTTGACACATTCTATCAAGTTGATACAAAAATTTATACATTCTATCATTTTGGTTCTAATTCAGAAAAAATTCAATAAATTTAACTCTCTATATTTAAAAAGTCTAACCATTTACTCTCATTCTCTTAAATCGTTTTCTCTTCTCCAAGAAATGTTATATTCCTTTTCTAGTATAATAAAAGTTTAATAGTAACTTGTTTTTTTTATGGTAGAATACAATTATTCAAATGTTGTTAGATGTACTTCATTTGTTTGATAGTATCGCAAAAAAGAACTAAATTGATAGAATTTTTATATATAAAATATTAAATTGTTAATAAAAATACCAAAACAATAGACTAAAAAGTAATAGAATCTATAAGTTTTTTTTTTACTAAAACTGTTAATAAAATTACCAAAATAGTGAATGAAATTAAAATTCGGGTATTAACTTGGGGGCAAAAATTCTTTAGGTGCCAACTTAGGAGAATATACCTAATCCATATTACAAATGTATATTTAAGGCATAATTTTACCTAAAACCATATTCATTTAACGGAACTATACCAAGACACAACTAGGATACAATAATGAGAGAGGCTAAATTGTTTTACATCAAAAGAATAATGATATATTAAGTATTTAAATCTAAAAATTGTGAGGGTCAAATTCCTTTTTTTTTAACTAATATTTAAGCTATACATGAACTGTGGTCAATTGTATAATGTGAAAACAGACTTTGATTTTGTGCGATTATATACATGAAACTTTGGTTTTAGTTTAATTGTACACATAAAATTTTAATTTTATTTCAGTTATACAAATTTAAAAAAAAATAATTCATTCAACTAATTTTATATTGAACAAAATATAATTATTTGCATATACAATATATAAATGTAAAATAATGTTACATCAATAACGACTTTATTAATTTATGAAATTGAATCAAACCAAAATTTTATGTATATAGTTGCAAAAAAATCGAAGTTTATACATCAAATTACACAGTTAATGTCAAAGTGTAGTTTTAAGATTCTTATAGATATAGATATTATGTTTGATGCATAATCTTAAATGTAAAACCAATGTCAAAATTTTAAATTTTACTCCTAACATAAATTTCTTAAATAACAAAATAATTAAAAACTGATATTTTTTTGGCAATTTAATGAGTAATATTTCGCTCTTAGTTCTCGATTTCAAATTAGATTAAACAAGCTTTCAAATTGAATAAATTTTATCATCTGATTTAAATTTTCCATCGTAACTAGTTGCACTAGAATATGCTTACATGTTATGTGTCATACAATTAGATTACATTTTGTAAACATAATATTTATAATTTTTACTCGACGAAAAATGATTTTTTATTGAAATGATGGTGTGATATGAACACACCCAAAATCAAACAGAATAATAACATACCAATAAAGTCTCTTAAAATAAACATCACCAAATTAAAGAATAGAAATTAGTTACTTTTTGGTTTCCTTATTTATGTGCTCACACTTTAAAGTTAAGTTTAAGGTTAAGGTTTAAAGTTTTAAGATTAAAGTTAACGGAATTGAGGGTAATATGTATTTTTTTAGGTGTCTCTTTTTTATTCAAAAAAAAGAAAAAAAAGAAAAAAAATTAAAATTAAAATTTTTAATGTTGAGACACCGAAAAGGATTACAATATTTTTGTTCCAAACTAAACGAGTCAAACTAAACAACTCTTTCTGTTATTGTTATTCTTTTTTCGACAAAACCAAATGGATTTTTAGTCTTCAATACGAATTGGACGTAAACCCAACTTTCTTGTAATATTCAAAGCTTCCTCTATTTTTCAGGACATATTGTAAAAAAAAATATCTTTTAATGTTTGACTGAATAATTATTTTGATTGTTATTTATTTTTTTGAAGTAATTTAACCTTCAAATATTTTATTTTGGGTCAAAATAGCCCTTTACGGATGAAAACTGTCGTTCAACTAACCATAAAGAACTTGAAATGACTTAACAATGACACGTTAGTAGAAAAAATAAATTTTTTTAGGTGAATGTGTATCTTTATATTGCAACTCAAGCAAAAATCTTTACAAGTCATGTGCAAGTGTGTAAAACAAAACTATACAATAAGGTACAAATAGAACTATTAATTCTCTCTGAAATTGCCAATTATTTGTTGCGCAATTTCCATGATCATATGCTGACCACTCCGAAATTGCCTACAATTCCGTTCCCTCCATATAGAATAGATATGACCATTCCAAGCCAACTTAAAAATCATGGCCGGTAATGTTTTGCCTCTCAAATTACTAGTTGCCCAAGCTAGCTCAAACTTCCCTATGAATCAAGCACCTCTACAAAACGCACTCCTAAACCGATTTAGAGAAATCACATTGAAAAAAAAGGTGGTCTCTAGTTTCTATCTGTCGAGAGCACAAGAGGCATGTATCATCAGCAATCATCCCATATCCGAGAAGCAGCGCTAATCCTGAGATTTTAGAGGCCATGGGCGAACTGGAAAATTAGGCTCCTAACAATAAATTTTGAAAAAAATAAATTTTAATAATAGGCCTCTAAAAACAAATATTTAAAAAATAAATTTTAAGAGTAAGCCCTAAACAAATATTGAAAAAATTTAATTTTAAGAGTATGTCTCTAATAACAAATGTTGGGGGGATCTATAATAACAAGCATTGAAAAAATTAGACCCTAAATAAAAAGTACTGAAAAAATTGGAGCCTAAATAACAAGTA
The DNA here is from genome assembly GCA_958450335.1 of Hibiscus tridactylites. Classification (NCBI taxonomy): domain Eukaryota; kingdom Viridiplantae; phylum Streptophyta; class Magnoliopsida; order Malvales; family Malvaceae; genus Hibiscus; species Hibiscus tridactylites. The sequence goes on from OY288276.1 coordinate 78,092,386, forward strand.
TTTAAAAATTGAATTTTAAGAGTATGTCTCTAATAACAAATATCAGGAAAAGTTGGGCATCAAAAAACATGTATTTAAAAATTGGTCCCTTAATAACAAATATTGAAAAAAATGAATTTTAAGAGTAGCTAATAATAATAAAATGTTGAGAAAATTGAGCCTCTAATAACAAGTATTGAAAAAAAAATGAATTTGAAGAGTATATCTCTCGTAATAAATATCGAGAAAAATTGGGCCTTAAAAACAAATATGGAAGAAAAAATTAGGCCCCTAATAACATATATTAAAAAAATTAAGACTAAGCCCATAATAACAAATATTAGGACAAAATTGAGCCTCTAATAACAAGTATTGAAAAAAATTGTGCCCCAAATAACAATTATTGAAAAAAATGGACTCATAATACTAACTATTAGAAAAAAAATTAAACTATAATTATTTAAGTAGTAAAAATTAAAAAAAAGAGTGGGTCTCTATCTAATATTATAACCAAATTATTATTTTATTTACTTGTTATTTATGACCCAAAGTAAAAGCCTCTGTCTAATATTATAATTAAATTTCAGAGGCCTTTTTTATTATAATTTTTAAGTAGTAAAAATGAGAAAAAAATAAAGTTCTAAACGGTCGACCGGTTCAACCTGGCCCAAAGCCGACTATGTTGAGAAGCCTCTCATTGGTTGGTAATCTATCCAAAGTTTCCATCCAAGCGATGATAGAATTCCTGAGAATATGGCCTGTGTGCCAGACCAACTTTTGCCAGTGTACCTTATCTTTTTTACTCTTGATTTCCTACCGAATTGAAGTAATAGAACCATACGAGTCCCCAGCAACCCTTGAATAGATCCAGCTTCCTCCCTAAGCTGCAAGAGTTTCCTCCAAGTCAAGCTGCAGTGTTGAGGAAAAATAATTTTATAAAATTATTTTTTTGACTGATGTAATATTTTTTTAAGAAAATATTTTTTTTCTATATGACACTACCATGTCAGCGTGCACTACCTAAGTTTGCCACATCATGACGAGTTATTTATTATTAGTTTAGGTTTGTCACGTCCTGTCAAGTCATTTATTATTAGTTCACTAACAGTTATTATTCGCAGAAGAATTATTTCGACTCAAAATAAAACATTATGAGCTAAATTGTTTTAAAAAAGAATAAAAGTCAAAATTATTATTCAGTTAAACGTTAAAGATTTTATTTATCATTATATTTTTTTAGAGTTTGCACTATTTTTTTTAACTTTCCTATAACAGTGAAACCACCCTCCACAACTAACGAATCTTGTTGTCATTCTTTGTGAGCTCTAAAAGTGACATCATGATACATTTTTGCTTCCATTTCTTTTGAATGGTCACTTTCCATCTTCCACACTTAATTCTTCTCCGCAAATATCATGGGACTCAATAACAAGACCAGCCATAAATTCATTTTCCACATACTACTCTTGAATTGAAATATCAAAGAGGCATATTTTATGGCGGGATTTTGGATATTTGCGAGATGAATGTATGTACAAGGCCCCAAGAAAGGAAGGACCATAAATGAGTTAAACTAAATATTTACAGGGGAAAACAAAAAATTTCGGTTTAATAAATTATAAAAAAAAATAAAAATGACTTTAAAGAGGACTCCATAATATATTTTCTACTAAGGTAAAAATATCTTTTTAAAAAACCTTATATAAGATTTTGTACTATGTTATTATAAATAATTACAATTAAATCTGTACATAAACTCGACTTGAAGTGAAAAATTTTCAAATAAAGTTTGAGTCATAAAATAGTACTCGTAAACTCGAATAACTCAAAATTTTTTGACTCAACTCGACCGTACTCTCGCCCCTACATTTTAATATGTGTTAGATATGATAAATTTTGAGGTTTTATAAAAATAAATAAATAAAAGATATTTTGGGCAAATTTGGCAAGATATTCTCTTATGAGATTTTTTTTGGCTAAATATCCTTTAAGAACAACATTTGGAAAATTACCCCTCATTCGGCCCACGTAAGGGTAACTCGCGTTCTGTAGGGGGCGATTTTAGAACTCGCACCTCATAGGATGCGACTTCTGCCCGATGTGGATTATATTATCCGGTATTAATGTTTTTTTAAATAAAATAAATTCGCATCCTGTAGAACGCGACTTCCACGAGAATTTCAAAAGAACCGACATGAATTTATTGTGATATATAGGGGTGATAACGAGCCGAGCTGAGCCCGAGCCTGGCCAGGCTCGGCTCGGCTCGGAAACAGTGTATTTGGGCTCGGCTCGGGCTCGAGGCTCGCCGAGCTCAGAATTTTAGGCTCGAGCTCGGCTCGAAAATATTTTTATTGGGCTCAACTCGGGCTCGAAGCTCGTCAGGCTCGGCTCGGGCTCGTCAGGCTCGGCTCGGCTCGAAATAAAAAATTTTGCTATAGTTTTTTTATATAAAATATTCGTTAAAAATCCCTTTCATAACCAACACTAAAACGAAATTTAATGACCAAAAAGGGGAAAAAGTGCCAAAAATTATATTAATCCAAATAATCAATAAATATTCTTATAATACAAATACATAATTAAAGAAAATACAAAATCAAACAACAATCAACTAATGAAAGAAAATACAAACACAAAATTTATTTTAGTGCATATGTAGATTCCGAGCCTGTTCACGAGCTTTTCGAGCCGAGCCTAGGTAAGCTCGGCTCGGCTTGTTAAGGCTTCGAGCCGAGCCCGAGCCCGAGTCGAGCTCACTCGAGCCGAGCTTTGACCGAGCTTTGACCGAGCCGAGCCCGAGTAGCTCGCGAGCCGGTCAGGCTCATTATCACCCCTAGTGATATATGCAAAAGTCGCATTCTGCAAAACGCGAGTTTTGCCTAATCTTGTTGTTTAAACAAAGCTCAATAGGCTTGTTTATAGTTAATTTGCATGGTCTTGGGGGATAATTTTTCATGGTTTTGATCTTTTACCTCATATTAGTGATACATTACTTGAAAATGGTATGAAAATCGGCGTATATAAGGCATCTGAAACCTTGTATAAATCGCGTTAAAATGCTATCTTGCCATGTTCCTTTGCTTGAAGAAAATGGAAACATGGTTCAGTAGTCATGTTTGAGTTGATTTTGTGGTAATTTCATGGTTTTTTGTTATTTAACTTTCACGTCGTAGTACGGGAACACATATTTACAATAGTGTAGAAATCGACGTGTATAAGGCATCCTAAAGGGTGTAGAAATTGTGTTTAAAATGCTATCTTGGTATATTCCTTTGCATGAAGAAAATAGAAACATGAGTCGGTATTCATGTTTTAGTCGATTTGTGGTATGTTCGTGTTTTTTTTTTTGTTATTTAACTTTCATGTGGTAGTACGAGAATACATGTTTACAGTGATGCCTAGAAAACATAGCTTCAGAGATTGCTAATGTTATTTTGAATTAAAATATTATAGTTACAATTACAATTAGTTGATTCGAGGGCGGGTCCTAGAAGGATTTCTGATGTCATGTCCAGGGTTCCTACAATTGCTGCACAACTTAGGTTGGCCGGTCCGTTCTCGAGGAACCATATCCTCGGCATAGTGAATCCTACTTGACTTTTGGCGACCTTTTTTGTTACGTCACAGGAATTCATTTGGCCTTATCTTAGGTTCATTATCAACCACATCACGATGATATTTATTTCCGATCAGAGGAAACTCGGATCGGTATACCTTGAAAACTTTTTCAAGTCGGTATACAGGATCAACGAGTGTCATTGCGTCGAAATGAACAAATGCACATGTAGTGAAGGCGTACACACACGGGTACTTGAATGTCTGGAAGACTCCGCAATCACATCTTCTCTCTTGTAGATTAACAACGTAGTTGTGGTGTATAATTCCTTCAAGCGATCGTGAAAATTCAGTAACTGTAAAGCGATGTTCGTGATGAGTGAAGAATATGGCACCCATCGCGTTTGCTTGCATACGGTATATCTAAAATTTTTGCTGGAGATTTGGATGGAACCTGTGGCCACCTGCCATCCAATTCGTAGCTTGTTTTCCGAGGGTTGCAAAAAGGGTAGCCAGTCAATAATATGTTACCTTCAAAACTGATGTGATAGGGAAATGATGTGTTCCCTTTATAGACGAATTGATCGCCTCAGCCAACTTGTTCATTATGTGACCATATTGACGACCCTCATCATAACATCACAACCATTTCTCCCATGGGATATCAAGAAGATAGTTATATCCATATTGATTTCTAACTCTCAACTTTTCTAGCAGCCCCTCAACCAGTTCTACTCGGTGTGCGTTGCCTATTCAATAAAAGACGAAATAGTTAACAAGAATTAATAATAAAAGCCAAGTTAATTAATAATTTTGAGAGTGAAAGGCGTACCCATGCGAAGAACCATTATACGCCCATCATTGTTCTTATACTTCTTGTAGTAATTTGTAATAATGCGTCGCAGACAGTACCGATGGTGAATATATGGAGGTTCCCAAAACGGTCCCAAACGTTGGATTGATCCCTAGATCCCCCCGCCTCTGTCTGAAATAATACATATACCGTATTGTCTTGCCTGTAGGACCCATCGTAAGACATGAATGCGCAGGTTGGTGAGAAAAAAATGTCCACGAAGGGATATCTTCCTTTTCAACGATTTCGAACGCTACTGGAATACATTTTCTTTTGTTGACTTGTGCAACTACCACTAGTAAGATCTGGGTGTATCTGTCGTACAAGAATGTGTCGTCGATCTGTAGTATCGACTTGTAGTGGTGGAATGCCTTAATGCATTGCGGAAATGTCCAAATAGGCAGAAAAATTCGCACTCCCCAGGTACGACACGATCCATTTCGTATCTTGGCACTGTCTCAAGTTCCACAACCATTCTTGGGTTGTTTTTCTGCATCACGTTCAGCCACGTTCGCAACTCGTTGTAGTATTCCTCCCACTGCCTATACAATTGTTAGATGACACGATATCTTGCAAACCATGTCTTATCGTATTTAATCGTGTAAGTGAAATGAGATTTGATCGAGGCTATACATACTGGCATAGATACGCGTGGATTTGCTTTCACGAGTGGAAGGTTATGATCAAAGAGAACGTGCACATCCAAGTTAGGATGGTCTTGATTCAGGCTTGCCATAGAGCATGTATGAGGTCTGTCGTATCTTGTTATCTACCATAGGTTGTTCATCATTTTCAAATGTGATGCACGGACCCTCTAGTTGCGTATGTTGTAATGCTTGAAGGCAACCTCTGTAAGTTTTTTAGTCCTAAAGACCATCCCAACATACAGTTCACCATTATTCTGTTCATTGAATTGCTCCAATTGTGGGAATTCTGGAAATTCTGTAACGTAGAATCCTTCCATATCCATTGTTGTGAAGTGAGATGGTGGATCGTAATATGCGAAGCTTCTGTGAGTTCTAGTAAAACTTCCCGAGGTAATAACTTCCACAAGTTCTTCCTCCGTAATATCGTCCGCAACATCGGCTGCATCATCCTCGGCATTCACAGTCTTGTCAAGGTCTGATGGTTTTTCTAGAAATAAACCCATCTCGTTACCTTCAAGCTCGGGATCCTTTAGCGGTTCCTCATCAGAATTGTCCCTATCAAAACTGTATAGTTCTGATTCATCAGTAATAGGTACCCTACTAGGTACCCTACTACGTTTGCCTCACTAGGGATATAAGTTCTGATAAAACTCTTTATGGTATGACGGGCCCATAGATGATGACGGCCATACACTTGGGATATAAGTTGAGTGTCGTCCGTATGAGAAATCATCTATGTTTGTTTCACTGAGATATAAGTTAAGTGATGTCCAGAAGAGAAGTCATCGAATGGGTTAAAATCTTCACGGTGGGACGACCCAATAGATGATGATGGCCTTACATCCTCATTGTATGGATTGTACGTTAAGTGCTGGGTTGGCAGCATTTTTAGGCCAATGTCGAACCTACCTACGGAAGATTGCCATGGCCTCGAGGCAGAAGACATGAAGCCTGGTCATTTCTTGTACTTAGTAAGTTGAAGCCTTGTCGCAAACTTACTATTGGACTATGAGCATTTGGGTCAAAGTCAAGATTTGCTCGTATCCAAATTGGCACAACGGTTTGGAATTCGACATTTCGTTCAGAAAATGTTACAAAGAGCTCTAGGGGCATCCTATGGAATACTAGTATGGGTGTCTATCATCATTTTGACATCTTCGGCATCACTAACATCGAATATCATGACATAAAGTGGATCTAACGATGAAGGTAGTTGATCCCTTAGTGACTATAACTCCCTCCCGAAAGCATGTAGAATCTTCCTCGTTAGCGTTCGCTTCAACCTTTCATACGTTACTCCAATCGGAATATGTAGCATAACATTGTTGGGGGATTGAATTATGACACTGAGTTCAGCATCAGGGATCATCTCACTATCATAGTGAACTAGAGCATCCACTCTTTTTTCCATTGTTGAAAAAACCAAGTAGTCTTTCTTCTTCGCCCACGAATTGCTTTTAATGTTTGTTAGAAAAAAAATTCTTCACTGAATTTTTTATCCTCCTTTTAGTGGGAGGTGACATGACATGTGAGTAGGCTTGATAAAGCGTAACTCGGGTCGTACAAAACACAAGTTTTGCCAGCTTTGCAGGATACTTACCGTGTCAGGAATACTCGTGTTTAATAGAACGTGATTCCTCAAAGAACTCGTGTTTTATAGAACGAGAATTTGGCCAATTGTGTCATGATTCCTTCCGTGTTAGAGTATTCATCTCAAATAGGATGCAATTTCTTCAGTATATATATACACCGAAATTAATTTTACAACAACGAGAAAAGCAAAAAAAAATTGGTTCATTAAAGGTTGGAATATAATTTGTAAAGACTTCGATCAATATAGTATGTCGAGACGAGAAAATATTACAGCTTTGGTAAACTTCGGTGGGAAGATAGTTGATTATGCATCTCTCGGCGTCGTATTTCAGTCCTCAAGTACTCTATTGCTTCCGCTTCCATACAACTTATCATATAAGAAGTTGATGAATAAAGTGAAGAAACATGTTCCACATAGTCGTGGGCAAAAGCTGGAACTGTTGAACTTTCGAATGCCGACATCGTTAGAACCATTAACGTACTCATTATTCCACATTGTGGACGACGCTGATGTGGAATTGATGGTGGAATCTCACCTACAGTTTTTTTAGGGTGGACCCTTGAGCTTGAGCTGTATGCAATATTTTTTGATGATGATAATGTTATCGAAGTCCCAAATAATATGTAATTTTTATTTATATTTTTAACGTTCTTTAAAGCTTCGTTAAAATGCACCAATTTTAGCACCATATACACGACAATTTTAGCACCTTTGCAAACATAGCATTTTTTTATAATTTTTTTGTTTCTTGTTGATAGTTTCGCTCAGATGCCCTTATAATGTGAGTTAACATGTTTTAGACGTCTCTCGAACTCGCGTTTGGCCCAACGCGAGTTCTGCAACCTTTTGCAGGATTCCTGACATGACATGTAACACCCCTTTCTCGGTCTGGTCGAGAACCGGGTCGGAAGGTGATACCGATGAACAATATAGTGAACGATGCAACAAAATTTCATTTTAACATTAACATTTAAACCAATAACATACAATAACACATTACCACAATATATTTTAGTCCAATTGATCCATACGAAGCAATAATTAATCAATCAGGGCTAATTCCTAACTATTACTAATTTTAGAGACCAATCTATAAATTTGATAAATTAGGGGTCCTTCGATGCAATTGATCATGCTACAAATAAATTCACTACAATAATAGACCTATAAAATTTCGTACAATTTGGAGTTCATTAACTCATTTGATTTAATCTTTCAAAATTCAATGACTAGTCTGTGAACATTGCAAACTGTTGAATTAAGCCTTTAGCTAACTTAACTAACCCCGTATCGAAACACATTAAGCTGTTTCGAAACAAGTAAACAATGGTCAACCCATGTTGACTTTTCCCTTTAGACCGTATCGATACGACAACACCAGTATCGGTATGAGTTGACTTCCTTTGACTTTTACTTTTGACCCGTTTTGATACGCTATAAACCTGTATCGAAACAAGGGCTTCCAATAGCAAAATGTTTCGAAACAACTATAGTTTGTTTCGATACGCCCTATTTTTTAGGTTCATTTATGCATACCTATATCGAAATGCCATCACCTGTTTCGATACGGCCTGACCTGTAATAATATAATTTTGTTGATTTTTATTCGATTCGACTTACCGAACGATGTCCAATTGCAATGAAACGTTACACACAATATTTCAATGGTACAAGCTACTAGCATGCCAGATTTCTTGACCATACGAATACGTTTACTATGTTTTGACCTTTATGAGCTAAGTATGCACTTTTAAACCATTTTAAGCCAAACAAAAGGGCCATTAACCATATTGTAATATAGGTATCACACAAACATATCAAAATGGGCATAAACGACTAGTTCAACTACTTTTCCACCATCTTAGGAGTTCATAAGTCAAAACACATTACTTTAGGGCTTGTAGTGACTTGTCTTGCCTTGACTATCTGATCCTCGAACACACGATCCTTCAACTTGAAATGCATGAGATGAGACACGTTAGGCATACATTGCCTAGTGAGGTAGTCATAAACAATATGAACAACAATGTAACAAGTATCTATATACATGCTCTCATGCTCATCAATGTCAATACTATGCATCAATATACAATGTTTAACATATTCATTTCATCATTAATCCTTAGATTGAATCAAGATAGTGGGTACGTGAATTCCTACGCCTCGCCAAATCAATGAATGGTCTAGTCCGTCCGCCTCGCCAACATGACCAATATCAATACACATCCCTCCGCCTCACCAAATCAATATAGGCCGTAGCCTTAGGACCATAATCCACCCGTACACTAAGCTCATGAATTCTATGGCATGGCAATTGCATCCATTGTCCATTCAAATCCAAGGTTTCCATGTCTGTATCCATATTCAATGTTAAATGAGAAATTCCAATGATCATTGATTTCAATATTATCAATGACAAACATGTCTCATTATCAATGTTTTATGGTTCAATGTCAATATCAATATCCAATGATTTCTTTATAATGTTTCAATAACAATAACTATATCAATGACAATGCACAATGACGATACTAATAACTATGTCCAATATTCAATAACAAACTTATCGACACTTACCAAGGTTTCTGTTTAACAATCCGATGTAATTTCCTCAATAATAATGTTAGCTAAATGATCGAAGACAACAATAAGAGATTCAGGAAGACTTTTCGCCTAATCCTGAGACTCCGACTACACTCACCTCAAAATCCGATGCTCCTATGGCTCTCGGATAACAATCCCCTTGTTCCTAGCTTGGAATGGAGACGATGGATTCTCTTTATCAAGTTCTTGAGCTAGGAAATCAATAAGAAGATTATTAGGATCGATATTACGATATCAAAATCAGTATAACAATATCAAAATCGATAACCGATCTCAATATAGATGACAACGATGAGATATCCATGGATGGTCAAAACCCTAGCTTAGGATTAAACTCAATACATCCATAGAATCCAATAACTAGTTGAGGAATATAACTTACTCAATCTATAACAACGATTTGATAACAATAAATCGAAGAAAAACGAATCTTGAAGCTAGCTCCAATGGAGGTGCTTTCTTAGGTAGAAGACGGTGAAGATGAAGAGTTTGGGAGAGGTGTATGCTTTCAATGTTTTCGGGTAAGTTCTATTCTTGCACCTTTTTCTTGTTTTACATAATTTTAAGCTATTTAGCTTTCCTTCAATTGAAGGAAAGCTCTCAGACTATCCCACGTAGGTGGGATTTTAATTAAGGAAGGGCTAATCGCAAGATTAGTCCCTCAACTCTCACCATACTATGGTTTTGCTCTCCAACTTGCATTTTCCTCAATTTAATCACTAACTAAGTCTCAATACTATTCAATAGGGTCCAATAACAATGATTTTAACTCAATTAAGGTTCGATATCAATAATTAACTAGCCGATACAATGTTTGGATTTTATCAATATGAGATTTCCGATCACCGAAACCTAATTCCGACTAGACCGGATTTTAGGGTGTTACATGACAGGCAAATTTGCGTCCTAAAAAACGCGAGTTCTGTGAATAATGACCTAACTCACGTCCCGCAAAACGCGAGTTTTGCAAAACAAATAATTATCAGAAATACGTGTATCATAGATGATTTGTCAAACAATTTCTACCCTATATAAGTTCTGCAAGAGTCACAAACTTTTACACCACTCAAACAATTTCTACATACATTCCACTGCCAAACTACAAATACAAATTATGGCGCATTTTTCTGCTACTGTTTTCTTTCGTGGAACTTAATTCTACACTTCTTTCAATGAGAAAATCACAAGAGATAAATTTTTTAAGTTGATTTCAACACGAGTTAGGGAGTCTACAAGCTCCAAAATTTCTGCCTTATGTGTCAAAGTGCCAATCAATGAGCCCGGCCCAGAAGAACACTACATGCTAACACTATCCAATCAGAAAGATATGTGCAAGATGTTTCTTGCATACAAATGTGCCCGGGGTACGAATATCGAGCTTAGTGTAAAATTTGATTAAGGCTTCAGTTCATCAACATTCCCCATTGTCAAGATAAGACACATTCACTACAAGAAATTATAGGAGACGACAGGAGAAGGAACAAATAATTGATGAGCTAAACTTAACATCTAACATAAGTACCGACTACGAGGACAGAGAATGCGATTCATTTTCCTAGATTATAACTAGGCTTAGTAATTTAATGTTGTTGTACTTATGTCAATTAGAAATCTTGTAGTACGTTTCATTAATATAATGTTCTACATCTAACCAATTACATTTTTAAACCGTTACCAATCACAAAATATGTAATTAACAAAACATATTAATCATCGAATTACATTGGAACAACTAGCATATATAAGGTCTTTCGTATCTTGTTATGTGCTACACGTTGTTCAGCCTCTTCCTTTGTGATACACGAATCCTCCAATTACAGCCGTTGTCCTTTTGGACACATTCTGCAATATATTTGTCCGCACTCGTTTTCTTCACTGCCGAAAGAACTAATCGGCGTATGTTGTAGTTTTTAATTGCATCCTCTGCGATTTTCTTAGTAGTGAATATCATCCTAAATTCTAGTTCACCTTCAGTATCAACATCAGCATCGCACGAATGACTCCAATAGATGCGAAATCATCTAAGTTTGTAGCCATTATAGCGCTGGAACGAATGAAATGGACTAAGAGAAATTTTGAGCGAATTACAATGAAAGGAAAGTGTTAGTTTTCGAGGAAACGGAAGGGTCTATTTATATGGGTGTAAATGAACCGGTTTTCTTTCATGTATTTTAGAAACTGGTTGTTCATTTATTTTTTTAAAGTATAGTATTTATAGCAAACATGCATTGAAACACGTAAAATATTGCATATGAATTATATATGTAAATTATATTTTTATTTTTTGTATCTTAAAAACAATTGTACCCCTAAACAGACGGTCAATTGTACCACTAAACATGCAAACAAAATAAATCACATATGAATTGATATAGACGAGAGGTGCAATAGTTTGTCCGAGTTGTATGGCCCTTGAGAGATGTATCGTTGATGTAGACAAATGGCGCCATAGTTCGTCCTAGTTGTTGGAGCCCTAAAGCTTCATGGATTTCATGAGTACGCAATAATCATCATCATCCACGACACAAATGTCACCAACAACGTTACATGCGGGAGTCTTAACATAGCTTTGAAAACACCGACAATGGTAGAAGCTTTGACTTCGATTAAATGTGATTCAAAAGGCGCTATATTTCCGGATATTGTGATTTGTTGTTCCTCCTGAACAAAACATCGAACACTCATCTCACTAGAACTGGTATCCCACCAAAACTATATTTTTACTATGAATTGTAGAGATAACAAGATTCTTGACACGTGTCAGTGAAACTCGCGGTATGCGGAACGCGAGTTCAGTCATAGTATTTTTTTCATTCAAACATTATATGTATTTCACAATAACTGTACATACGTTAAAATATCCATTATATTGTTATCTCTACAGTTAAAAACGATTTTGTCAAAATAAAGGCAAAATTGAACGTGAAATATTAAAAACTCAAAAAAATAATTTATAAAGTTCAAGAAATACTTAAATATACAAAGTGTTAATCAACGTTTGTTATCTCTACATTTCAACATGAACTTATATTACATCCTTAGAAAGAACAAAATAAAACATTTTTTCCCTTGTAATCGAGCACCCACCAAAAGTTGTGACACGCAGTATAAAATGTAATCGACACCCCACCAAAAGCTGTAACCGTAGACATGATAGATGGAGTTACAGCTTCATAGATTTCGTGGTATCGATCATTTTATATTTGTAGGTCTGACACCGATCAGTAAGGGCACCCCGACCAAAGAGGCCATCTTGTACCCCTAAGGTATACCCATTCTTTGACGAAGTGGGCACTGTAGGATTTTAAGGTCCCCCCAAAGGGAGCAATTTCTACCCACTTTCATCTTCGTCTTAAATGGTAGGGGCTTTAAGAAGACCACGCGTTTTCAGATATTGTGATTTGTCATTCATCTTGAATAAACACATGGTACACACATCGCACCACAACTGACATCCTACCAAAACCATGTACTCATCATGCAACTACATATACCAACAAATATAGACCAAACCTGCGTTATGTAGGAAGCGTGTTTGGCCAGGTTTTCTGACATCTCAGAAAAGTCGCGTCCTAAAAAATACGAGTTTGGCCAAGTTTCAGAAAAAGTTGCGTCATACAAAACGCGAGATTGGCCAGGATTCTTGACGTGTTAGGAAATTCGCGTCTTACAAAACACAAGTTTTATACTATAAATACCTTCCCAATGAAGTGAACCATACACCACGCAGACGAAGCAAAAAAACTGCATTGTAGTGCTTGAAGTTTTCAATTTTATTGTAATTGCTAATTGCAACAAACCACGTATCTGGAAAATTTATTCGCAAACATATTTCCCAGATATTGTGATTGTCGTTATTTGTAGTTGCATCTATATGTTCAGTAGATGTTGGTGGGTTACTAGTTCTTGTGAGATAACCGTTCGTCGTTTTTGTTCACGATGATCGACAACAACAAATCATAATATTTGGGAATATGAGAACTTTTTGAATGGTAGGCGGGGTTCTTAACCTTTTGTTCTATGGTAGGACCCCTGCATGTAACTGGAGTCAAAGCCCCAACCATGTTCGTAATACACGATCAGTGGGTAGACTTTGCCTGGGCTCACGAAATCCACGAAGCTTGGTCATCTGTCCACTTCATGAAAGCATGTTTAGGGGGTATAATACTTGGCTCCAATAGACCTTCAAGCCTGAAGGCGAGGACTGGTTCTCTACTCAGCTCAGGAGTAAGCCAATGGTATGTTAACACCTGACTTCGCAAAATGCATACCCCAAAGTTTTTAACTTTGAGGACTATTGAGGCCTTCAAAAGAAGAGCAGAGATTCTCTAAATGAGGATGAGACCAAGAGAGCAAAACAAGTTGAAGATCTTTTAAAGTATCTTTATTAACATGTTTAGGGGTACAATTGCACAATAATAATATACATGTGTTTCTTTCTTTTATAAACATATGTGTAGTTTTTAAAATAAATGTCCTCTTAAGACCGACCCTCAAATCAACTAATTGTACTTCTCCAAGAAAGTTTAATATACTAATTAAAAATATATACTAATTACAAAATAAAGGGCATACTAATGAAAACATATACTAATTAAAATTAAATGAGAGTCATAGTGTTCCACAAATTTCCTCCACCAAAATATATATTAATAAAAAAATAAACTAAAAATATTGATTCAACTAAAATATATACTAATTAAAAAACAAAATAAAAATATAAAGTTCAATATTTTCAAATACAATAAACTAAAAAACTAATGATGCCTATGTCCACCGGTACCACAAGACGGTGGACGACGAGGTCGATTGGGATTGCGTCGGGGGCGAGTAACATCAACCTGCTTATCATCCTCGTGGTCGTCATCATCATCACCATCATCCCTGGTTCCAGCTCCAGCAGTACCACTCATTCCACCGGGTCCACTAAGGTAAAAAATGGAATGCGGTGACGTTTGTTGGACAATCTCGGTTACAAATGCGGTGCCACCATGGGAAACTGCATGAAGAGCACGTAAGGCACATAGGCTGCAAGATAGCTCGAGGCCCCACTCATCATCGCCAAAAAATGAGCATAAGGGTCTGACACAGAAGGCGTTAAACAACCTTGGCTCGAACTCAGGGCCGGCTGTGGCCGTATCGGAGGCATGAGCACGCCTTCTTGTCGATGTTGATGCACCGCCAGAGGTGTTTCGTGCTCCCCTCATATGCTTAGACGGTGGGCGGTTGCGTTGCTGACGCCGATAAATGGTCGCTGGTTCCTCTAGAGTAAGAATAAATAGCTTCATATTCGCCATAAACCAGTTCTCAAAATCATGCTTGACCATTGTATCAAACATAAAGTAATCACGTTGGGGTTGCCATCGCGGATTCGCCCTGTCCCTCTAGTGAGCGATATAGTTTTGGTGGTACACCAACCAATCAACCTATCAGACAATAAAAAAATTATTATTCTTTTCGAGTGATTGATATAGTCCCTCGGGCTTCCCTTTTCGAGTGAGTTTGTGCAACTCGTCCAGATTTGGAGGGACCACTACGATACGTTGGAAACAAACAAACAACCGTAAGACGCGGTTGGTCGGATGCCACTCAAATGTGGCGTAGTAGATGAGTGGTACAGTGGCCGTCCAAAGAAGCCTCGTCTCGTTCGAAAATTTTGGGATGCACTCGTGCACTTCCAGATCCTCACACGGTGTCCATAAAAACTGTACAATATATAATTATAGTTAAATATAAAATTTTATTTTATATAAATACACCAAAGTATTACATGATTTTTTGAGAAATTCGCAATATCCTTTCTAATAACGTCCAAACCCTTCGCAACACTGAAATTACTTAAAGAATCGGTCCACCTACAAAAGAAGAAGATAATTTTAATTACAAAAACATGTATATTAAAAAATAACCCTTTTCTTACCTCCGGCCTAACAAAAAAGCATATGGAGTAGGCTGCATAAGCTGAGGGCGTAATTCTCCACAACGCATAAGATTGGAGCAACACCAAACAACCTCCTATGCAATACTTTAACGGATCGGTGTTCTTGCACAACTCCCTTAACAAACTAGCCAAAACTACGAATCCTCAGCTCAGTTTACCAGCATCTTTAAAATCCTACGAATGCCACAACCAGATTGTGTTAACTTTGTTACGGGATTTGTCAGACATCAATACCCCGTCGATCATTTGTAAAATATAAGAGCGAGTATATGCCTACAATAGGACAAAATATATATTAGCATATTTACAAATTTTTATTATTTCAATAAAATTCACTAAAAAATTTACTGTTACCATCTTCACATTTTCACTTGCGTCATCTAGTACATTTCTAAAATTATTCCACAGCCACAATAATTTTATTTTTCCGCCGTCAAAACACTCCGGCGCAACCCCTAGCCAATCTAAACATAGGTCATTCCAATCATCAAGTCTGAGACCACTGATAACCTCTCTATCAATAGGAAAACCCAAGATATAGGAAACATCCTCCAGGGTAATCGTCACCTCACCGCAAGAAAGGTGAAATGTGTGTGTCTCCGGCCTCCACCTCTCCAAAAGAGCCTTGATCAAATCAACGTCTATTTTTGCACCACCAAAAATTTTGGATGCGTGCAAAAACCCGGCCTGCTCTAAATACGGTTGGATCAACGCATCGGGTAATCTCGACATCTGGTTGTAAGAAACGTTCAGACGTCGTTGCTCCCCATTCTAAAAAAATTAAACATGTATGTATAAATTAAACTACATAAAAGAATATAAAAATACGTATGTATAAATAACAATATATATTAAAATAAAAGAAAACCTCAATAGAACTAGATAAAACTTACATGTCTCTGATGATAATCGAACATGTGCTTGTGATCCAACCTTATCAGTCCCGCCATTATATCAAACACGAGAAATCAACAGAGAAATTGAAAGAAAGTAGAATTGAGAGAGAGTGAATTTTTTGGTGTGGGGTAAAAGGGGAGGGCGGGGACCAATTTATAGTGGTAGTCGCACCGATTGGGGTGCGAATATTCAATGAAAATTGCATCCTACAGGACGCGAGTTCTGTAAACCGCACCCTACATAATGCGACTTTCACGTAACCCTAACACGATAAATAAATTTTGAACCGTTGCAATCTATTAATGAGGAAATCGCGACTTCAGTTTATCGCGCCGATTCGTTTGAAATTCTCGTGGAAGTCGCGTTCTACAAGATGTGACTTTATTTTATTTTTCTAAAAAAAATT
This sequence comes from Hibiscus tridactylites, assembly GCA_958450335.1. Taxonomy (NCBI): domain Eukaryota; kingdom Viridiplantae; phylum Streptophyta; class Magnoliopsida; order Malvales; family Malvaceae; genus Hibiscus; species Hibiscus tridactylites. Next base: position 78,108,865 of record OY288276.1, read on the forward strand.
AACACCGGATAATATAATCCATATCGGGCTGAAGTCGCACCCTATGGGGTGCGAGTTTTGAAATCGCCTCCTACAGAACGCGAATTGCCCTTACGTGGGCCGAATGGGGGGTAATTTTTCCAAATGTTGTTTTGAGGGAGTATTTAGCAAAAAAATCCCAAAAGAGAATATCTGACCAAATTTGCCGATATTTTGAGGCTTATTTCTTTTCATTTTACTAGAAGAGTGACTTTTGAATTGACCTAATTATATCAAATATCATTGAATTTTAGAGTCAATATCTTTTTCACCATTGGATTTTTTCAATTTATTTATAGCACTGAATTTTAATTTTATTGCAATATATTTCTGAGAAAAGACCTTAATATTGTCATCTTAATCCCCCCCCAAATATGATACCACCCAGATTATTTCTAAAATATTGTTATTTCTACAGTAAAAGTGAAGTCTGGTGCATTACAACCCGACTTTGAATAGTAAAATCTATTTTTATGATTAAAAAATTGAAGTCAGAGGCATTACAATCCAACTTTGAACAGTGTTTTACACTGAAGTCGAAACCCTTTGTCGCCGTCTTCAACATTATTTAATCCAAAAAAATAGGTTGAATAGTGGATGAATAGTGAAGTCAGATTCCTTTGCTACTGACTTCACTCCTACTGTAGAAAATGCTATAGATTGGGATCTGACAAGTACTATATTTTTGAAATAAAACAACTGCCATATTTAAGTAAAGCTTCCATAAACATTGGACTGTTTAAAATCTAAACGACATGATGATATGGACAAACAACATCTTTTTTATGTGGCTATTAATGACGAGTTCGTTTTAGACATTAAACTTTAGGATTGTATCGATTTTGCCACTAAGCTTTTCGGTTGTTACCCGTCACTGGTCGTCATCTATGACAAGATCGGTATCAAAACGTTCACATTTCACTCACCCTTTTTCTCTTAAGATTACTTTTTTTCATGAAACTCATTTAAAATTTGCGAAGTTAAACAAAAAATCTATCATTCTTGAGGGTTTGAGATCTTTCTCATATTTGAGATGTTTGTTTAAAAATTCAAACAATGAGATTACATCGAGAAGAAGAAAAAATATACCACAAAACTAACCTCATCGTACGACCATCGAAGGAGACCAGAGTATTATCACGTTGGACCTTTAGATAAATTTTCATCAATTTTGAGTCGATTTTGTGGAAATTCAACATGAGGATAAAAAAGAAGAGTAAAATGCAAATTTTTTGATACTGATCTTGTCACGAATGTCAACTGATGATAGGCGACGATTGACTGTCGATGACGACTGAAACGCTCAATGCTTAAAATTAAAGTGTTTTAAAGTCTAGTGACAAAATCGATGCACCCCTAAGTTTAGTATCTAAAACGCCGTCTTTTTGGGCATCGATAGCCACACCAAGACAATGTTGTTTTAGCCACATCATCATAGTCAAGGTCGTCTCAAAGGGAGGAGCAGCAGTAGCTCCTGCTCAGGGCACTTCAACGCAATGGAAATAATGGTTTGTTAATAAAATATAAAATTAATGGTTATCCCTTATTATAAAATAATGAAAATAATGGTTTGTTAATAAAATATAAAATTAATTGTTCAAAGCAATGGAATATTTTGTTATATAGTGCATTTTTTTAAGTTTTCGCTCAAGGCCCCGAAAATATCCAAGACTGCTCTGATCATAGTGACTGAAAGATCCGTCCACATTAGAGGTGCTTATCGAGCGAGTCGATCGCGAGTTGAGTTGTGCTCGACTCGTGCTCGTTAAAAAATCTCGTTGCTCGACTCAACTCATTGCTCGTTAAGCTCGCCAAAATTTTTACCTTATTTCTTTTTAAATATAGGTAAAATCTAGTGATACTATCAACGCTTAATATAAACATACAATTTCAGAAGAAAAAATGTAAGGAATGGAGAGATAAATAAACGAACATGTCATGAACGAGTTAGAGATGAAGACGATATTTGAGTGTGAGTCTCTTTTTCGTTTTTCAACAATCTTCAATGAACAACAAAGGAAAGCAGAACTTATGAATTTCGAAGTTTTAACTTCCAATCATATTTTTTTATACGGGAAGAAGGCTTTTCCCATTTTTCTACTTTTATACATGAGATAATAATAAAATAAAAAAGAAAAGATATTTATAAAAAAAGGAAATGCTAGTTATTATAATTTAATTTCACATCAATACAAATTAAGTTTATGAATTCTCGAGAAATACAAAATGTTTTGAGAATATGAACCAAATATTTTATGGGTAAACTACCTAAGAAGTCAATGAACTTTTCTAGTATTTTTAATTAACATTTAAATTTGTTGGAACATAATTTTTTAAGATACCCATAAAAATCATAAAAATTTATTAAAAAACAGCTAGCTACTCCCATTCAGTTTAATCGAATTTCTTTGATTTAAAAAAAAGGTGATACATACCTTAAAATTTAATGATAACATATATATATATATATATATATATATATATATATATATATATTTTAACCTTAGATTGTACGTAGAAACTAAACTCTAAACGGTTAAAATTTCTGGCCGCAATTTGAGCAAAAATTAAAGGTTTGAGCTAAAATTAGAAGTTTGACCGGTCAAATTCACTAATTTGAATGTTTGGTGAATAGTAGATAAGAATAGCGGATTGGAATGAAACCTCTAATTTTGAAAAAAAAAGCTGATAATAGGAGATTTTTGAAATTCGAGGTTTTAACATTAGAGTTATAAAGAACATTTTACATTTAACAATTATCAAAAATCTTCAAATAACCTAAATTGAACATTTTCTATTTAAATTTTTTACCATCACGTATTTACATTGACATTTGTAAACAAATAATTTTCTCTTTTTATTTTGACACATTTATATTTGTATTTAAATTTAATAATTAATTAAATTATATTAAAAAATAATTATATAAATGATAAATTAATATATAGTTCCTTTAAATATGCATAGTAATGCTATATTAAAAATATATCTTTTATAATCTAATTATTATTAATAGATACAAAATATTGATAACTAATAAACTGTTCAAATAAGTATCGAATATAATAATGTTCTTATATGTCATTTTGCTCGTTTAAATAATCAAACAACTATAAGCTATTAGTTAATTTTACCAAACACTTTTATACAATCAGGTAATACAATCCGCTAGTCAAATAAACTAATGTAATATGCTATCAGCTATCCGCTAATTGCCAAACATGGCCTCTATCTCGCCTTTCATTATGTGCGTACAATTCGTTTCAACAATAAATACTATGGCCTTGTTTGGTAAATAGTGGTTTGAGCCAAAATTAGAAGTTTGACGGGTCAAATCCGCTAATTTGGGTGTTTGGTTAATAACGGATTAGAATATCGGATTGGGTGTGAAACCTATAATTTTGAAAATATTGTTAATATGAGCTTTTTGAAATTAAAAGTTTTGACATAAGAGTTATAAAGACCCTATTACCCTTAATAATCATAAGGCTAAAGGGGTATTTTTCCCTAGAATTTGAGCCAAATTAGCAATTTAACCCCTCGCGCAAAAATACAGTCAATTAGGCCCTTCAGTTCGCGAATTGCAGCAAATTAGCCCATTGACCAACATTGAATGTTATAGTGCTATTGTGGCAGTTAACGCTGCTGACGTTGCAACACACTATGTTGACATGACAGTCCACGATGCTGACGTGGCAGTGTGCGACGATGACGTGGCAGAGGGGATGAATTGATTTTTTAATCGAATTTGTCGGGATAATTGAGTTTTTTTCGAGTTCAGGGGCATAATTTATTTTAATTGAAAGTTCAATAACTTATTTAAAATTTAAGCTAAAAAATAAGAATTAACGAAATTATTAAAAATTAAAAATATTAAAACTGATAAATAAATTATTTAAATTTCAAGTTAATTTAATCGATTTATTTAGTTTTTGAATAAAACTAGATAAATAATTTGGTTTTTCAAGTTGAACTTTTACAAATGAAATATATGAAAAATTGATTAAAAAATTGGTGTAAATATCCTTTGGGTCCCTGATAATTTTAAAAATAATCAAAGTGAGAATTCTCACAAAAAATCAAAGTATTCTTCAATTTTTAAAAAAGAATCCGTAGATTTAATAAAAATAAATAAAATATTTAAAAACTATTAAAAATAAAAACTAATATAAAAAATTAAAATTATTAGAAATTAGAAATGATAAAATATAAAATATAAAAAATTTAAAAATATATTTATGAAGTATTAGAAAATTGAAACTTTCATCGAAAAATTCTTTGACTTCGTCAGTCTAAGTATTACCATTCATAAATAAATTTTCAGTGGAATCAACCTTGAATTAAAATAACAATAAAAATTAAATTTTCTTTCGCTTGTCTACATCAAATTGATGCTCATTAATATTTGATGTATAAAACGAAAGAGATTTTTGGTTTTTTAGTACTTTAATATAAGGATAATTCCATTGAAAATATGTTAAGGAATATTAGTAGACTTAGCATAGCCAGAAATTTTCCTATGGTTTATAAATATTTTTAAATTTTGAGTTTTTATATTTATAATTTTTCATATTTATAATTTTATGTTTTTTACTTAGTTTTTTAAATTCACTATAATGTTTTTTTAATATTTTATGAACATCTAAATATTTTTAAAATTTAATAATTTATTATTTTTAGCTTAAAAATTAAGTAAGTTATCAAACTTTCAATTAAAGTTAATTATGCCCCTGAACTCGAAAAAGAAATCAATTATGTCCTCGAATTCGGTTAAAAAATAATTTAACCCCTCTGCCATGTCATCACATGTGTATTTCCATGTCAGCATCATAGACCGTCATGTCAGCATAGTGGACTGCCACGTCAGCATTGTAACGGTCAACGTTGATCAATGGGCTAATTTGCTGCAATTCGCGAACTAGAGGACTTAATTGATTGCGTTTTCGCGCAAGGGGCTAAATTGCTAATTTGGATCGAACTCTAGGGCAAAATTACCCTTTTAGCCTAATTATAAAAAATCTCCAAATAACCTAAATTAATGTCCTTATATAAATAATAAATTAATGTCCTCATATAAATAATAAATTAATTTCCTTCAAATATGTTAGGTAATATTATAGTAAAAAAATATTTTTCATAATCTAATTAATATTAATAGATACAAAATATTGATAACTAATAAACTATTCAAACAAGTATCGAACATAATCAAGAAACAAAACTGGAGGAAATTACGAGTATGATGGTGAGTAGTTTTTGGATTTCGGATGATTTTGAATTTATTTATGTTCCTTCAATTGGGAAATCGGGTGGGTTACTTTTGGTATAGGAGAAATCGAGGTTTAGGATGACTAGTTCGCTTGTGGGTGCACGATTTATATTGGTTGAGGGATGCTGGATTATGGAAAATTGGAATTGTGTAATGGTGGGGGTGCATGTCTCATGTTTGTTGGAGGAACAATGTATTTTTTGGCATGATATCAGTGAATTATTTAAGACGCGTAAGTTATCATGGTGCATTAGCGGTGACTTTAATATGGTGTTGCATCCGAGGGAGAGAAAGAATTATTTGAAGATTTCTCGGGGTATGGTGGTGTTTAATGAATTTGTTGAGAGCAATGGTTTGATTGATATGCCTTTGCAAGGAAAAACATTTACTTGGTTTGGCCCGGGTTCAAGTTGTAGTCGCATCAATAGGATTTTTGTGTCATCGGAATGGTTGGATGAATTTGCCAATATGCACATTATTTCTTTGCCAAGGGGGTTATCCGATCATACCTCGTTGTTGTTCTTAACGGAAGCTTTGGATGGTGGTCCGTGTCCATTTAGATTCATTAATGCGTGGCTATACAATAAAGGTTCGATACTTGAGATGAAGGAGGAATGGCTCAGATTGTCTACTGTTGATAATGCGGGGAATTTTGTGGAGAAATTGTGAGGTATGAAGTATTTTTTGAAGGGGTGGAATCGTACAAATTTTGGCGATATGGATGGCAACATTGCCTGTGTCACAAAAGAAATTGAAAATATTGATAGGCGGATGGGAGAGGAGGGGGTATCAAATGACGATATGGTGAAAAGGGGTCGGTTAACATCTGAGATTTGGAGGTTCTCTAAGTTGTGCGAGTCGATTTGGCGACAAAAATCGCGTGTCAAATGGCTTAAGGAGGGAGATCGAAACACGAACTTTATTCACAAGGCTGCTAAATTGCGTGCATTGCGAAATGGTATTCATGGTTTGCGGATTAGGGGTGAGTGGGTACAAGAGCAAGATCGACTAAAGGAATTTAATTTCAAAGAATTCCGAAAGCACTTTGATAGACAAGTGGCACCGGGTTCGATGCATGCGATGGTTGAGTTTAATCGACTATCTAAGGAGCAGGCGAATAAGTTAGAATTTGTTATCACGGAAGAGGAAGTGAAGCCAGCAATTTGGGATTGTGAGGGGTCGAAGGCACCGGGTCCGGATGGATTTACGTTCGAGTTTTATAAGAAGGGCTGGGAGTTCCTTTGAGGGGACGTGATGGATTTTGTGCAGAAGTTTTGTAGTTCATGTCAATTGCCAAGTGGGGTTAATGCAACTTTTGTTGTGTTACTTCCAAAGAAGGATATTCCGCAAGAGGTAGGTGACTTTCACTCGATATGTCTTTTGAATTCTCTATACAAGATCCTTGCGAAGTGCCTAGCGAAACGATTGCAAACGGTTCTACCAATGTTGATAAGTGATGTTCAGTCGGGTTTTGTCCGCGGAAGGCAAATTTTGGATGGCATTGTGCTCGCAAATGAGATGATACATTCACTACAAAAGAGTCGGTACAGTGAGGGAGGTATTATACTAAAATTAGATTTCACAAAGGCATACGATTTTATTAAATGGGAGTGCTTGGACCATGTTATGCATCGTATGGGGTTTAAATCGGTGTGGCGACGTTGGATTTGGTCTTGTGTGAGCACGGTTCGGATGGAGATATTAGTGAATGGATGTCCGACAAAGGAATTTGCTATGAAACACGGACTTAGACAGGGGGATCCGTTACCGCCTTTGTTGTTTGTCATTGTTGCCGAAATTTTGCATCAATATATTTGTAATGCGGCAAAATTGGGGAGGATTGAGGGTGTGCAGGTTGCCGATGGGTTTGTGATGACACATCTTCAGTTTGCGGATGACACAATATTATTCTTTAAGGCTAAACTTCAGTATGCGGAGAACTTAAAGAGAGTGCTAACGTGCTTTGAATATACCACGGGGCTACAAATTAATTATGAAAAGTCGAGTATTTATGGGATTAGGATTGAGGATGTTTTGGTGCAAGACATTGCGAGGGTTTTAGGTTGTCGATGTGGTGTGTTACCAATTGTATATTTGGGGCTCCCGTTAGGGGTTAATCCGCGAGGAATGCAGATTTGGGAACCATTGATACACCGTTTTCGCAAGAAATTATTTGGATGGAAACGCGACTCGTTATCATTTGCTGGGAGGCTTCTATTGGTAAACTCGGTGTTGTCCGCACTGCCTTTATATTATATGGGCGTTTTCGTCGTGCCGTGTGGTATAATTCTGAAGTTGGATAGGAATCGACGTAGGTTCCTATGAGGGGGGATCGAAAGATAAATTGAAAATGAGTATAGTAAGTTGGGAGGTGGCGTGTCGTCCGAAGGAATGTGGAGGTTTGGGTGTTGTTAACTTGCGTGCGCGAAATTTAGCACTCCTTGCGAAATGGAGCTAGAAATATGCTATGAATGAGACGTCTCTTTGGCGTTCGATTATAGAGGCAAAGTATGGGCGTGACACATTTTTGTGGCGTCCGAATGAGGGAGGGCGAAGACATATGTCGATGGTATGGCGTAATTTGGTTGATGTGCAGTGGGATGAAACGGTCCAAAGGTTCATGGGGTTTTCGGATTTCATGTGGCAAGTGGGGGATGGTTCTAAAGTATTATTCTGGCATGATTGCTGGTGCATGGAGGAGCCACTCCAATTTGTTTTTCCAAGGCTGTTCCGGGCCGCATCGATTAAGGAGGCATTGGTGTGTGATTATGCGAGGCAAGGCAATTTTGAGCATGAGGAGTGGGAGGCGTTGTTTAATCGACCTTTACGTATGTTTGAAATGAGGCAATTGCAAGAATTAAAAGCGTGTGTGAGGTGCTTTAAGCTCACGGTGAATGGGATGGATCATCTTGTTTGGAAGCCGGATCAGAGGGGGGTATTCACGGTGAGCTCGTTATACGGATTGATGGTGTCTTTTGGGTTGGAATCTATGTCCGAATTGAATGCGATTTGGAGGTTGCAAGTGCCCCAAAAAATTCAATACTTTGTTTGGTTTTTGCTGTTGGGTAGATTGTCAACGATGGATCACTTGCAAAATAGGGGTATCGTGGTTGACGCATCGAGATGGGGCTGCTATTTTTTTTGCTCAAAAGGGGGCTGCTGTTGGTGTCGTGAGGCGGCTGAAACGTTGAACCATATTTTATTTGAGTGCGCGATTATGTGGGATGTATGGCTGCTGTTTTTTCAATGGTGGAGGGTGGATATAGTATGGCCGCGGACATTGTTGGAGTTTTTGCGGATGGTGTTTGATAGTTTCTTCCACGGGGTGGTGAGGGAATGGTGGTTAGCGGTGTTATAGTCGATGTGGTTGGGTCGAAATGGGGGTGATCTTTCGTGAACAACGAATGATGGTGAGTGAGATGATGTTTCTAATTAAAATTTGTTCGATGTATTGGGCTCGAAATGGTACCTCCAAAGTCATCGTAGAACATATGTGGTGGGATTGCCCTTCTATGCGAGATCCTAATCAATCCGAGGGATAGTTGGGTGAATGTGGTGTGGGAAAACCGCCAGTGGGGGTGCTGAAATTTAATGTGGATGGCTCTTCGCGGGGGAAACCGGGTAAGGCGAGATGTGGCGGGGTGTTGCGAGATGCTTGTGGGCGGATACTAGCGTTGTTTTCGGGTCCGATTGGGCTCGTGGACTCGAATGAAGCCGAGCTACAAGCGATTTGTGCTGCTTTAGAGTTGTTGTGTGGATCGACATGGCCTGAGTCGCAAGCTATTGTGATTGAATCCGATTCTGCGATTGCTATAGCGTGGGTGTTACAACGGGAGAAACGACCGTGGCGTTTAGCACAATGGTTTTGTCGGATTGATGAAGCTTGCCGTACTCTGGTGGATGTTTGTTTTCATCATGTTTTTCGTGAGGCAAATTGTATGGCTGATGCGTTAGCTAAGAGTGGTGTTGATCGCTCGTCTTGGGTTCGAATACTTGGGTGATCGTGTTTAGGGGTTTCTTTCCCACATTATCGGGGTACTCTTTTCCTCCGTTTAGGATTAGGGAGGTTTTTAACGAGGCCAACGATAATGTTGTCATGTATGATTCTTTAGCAATAAAATCATACATTTTGAGTAAAAAAAAAACATAATCATGTCCTTCTATGTCAATTTATTTGTACTTGATTTATTTGTACTTGATTGTGATGTTTGAGCTTGATGACATTGAGGCATTTATCTATGGTAGTTAGCATGTATAGCTTAGGCGGAAAACCATAGATATGTTGCTACACTCATGTCGTATGACTCATTGCTTAACATGCATGCTTATGTTTATGAACGTCATGAAATATAGTAGAGTATATGTGCATCATTGAGCTTTTTAAGCTCAACGTTCGAAATAGTTGTTTTCGTTCGTAGGTTAATAGAGTGATCTGGAGCTCGAGGACCATTATCAATATGTGATTCTGGTATGCTGTTTTACTTGAGTATAATTCTTGTATTTATTATTGGGCTTTGTATTCATAGGACCTTACGAAGTGAGGGTTTGTAAATATTTTATCAATTGAATAGTTTATTTATAAGTTGATTTTGGGATGGAACTACATGTTTTGTAACTACAACTTACTTGGTTCACAATTTTATAATATGGACGTTTTATGTTGGAAATGCTTAAATTTATTAGCTAAACTTAGTTTCAAATTGTTCCAGACCGGATAAACGACCCAATGTGGCACTTCGGATTCTCAGGTGGAATCGGGTGTTACAGATGTTATCCCTTTCAGTAAATATGTCATATAGTATGCGTTCGAATTCTTTTTGGAATCTGGAGTCAGTGAGGTTGGAATATGGTATGCGTTTGACTAGTTTACATGTGAATTGATGTCCTTTTTGACATTGATTTAGCTTTATATCTACCACTAGTAGCTTTTGGGCCCTATCCTTCATTTTTTAAGGAACATGATATGCTACGTGTCGAGCTTTGTAAGTAAGAGTTGATAAAGTTGTCCCCTAAACCACTCTCATTTTCAACAACCCTGGGCTCATTCCTCATCTGTCGCTGCCTCAACTTTTGTTTGGTTCCTATGGGATTCCCCCTGAGATCGCTACGTTTGGACATGGCATTGGTTGTTACGGGGAAGCATACCATAAACAAGAGGGAAGCATGTGAGTTCATCCAATGAGCAAATGAAATGTCTCATACTGTTCATACGCTTGACCACAGCTGATTATAACAGTTGTGTGAGAGAAGGGCCAGTCTGTGACTCACATGCTCCTAGCCCACTCGTTGGGGTTACTCACATAATTTAGATTCTTGGATAAATTTTTAACAATTAAAATGTTTAGAAAAATGTTGTTTCATAATTATTTTATCGAGTTCTCTTATAAAGATCTTTAGGACGTTCTGTCCTTTGGTTTCAAAACGTTACTTGAGTTGTTTCAGTTTTGACACATGTTAGAAAAATAATTGGAACAAGATATTTTATACTCAAGGCCCAGGTTCAAAACCCTTCAAATGTATAATTATTTTTCATACTCTTCCTCCAGTTATAGCTTAAGTAAAATGTTTGTCAAGATCTTAACAAATTAATTGGTTGGCATGCTGGCTAAGCACTACTCTCTCATACCTAAGACCTAGGTTCAAATTATTATTGTATAAAATTTTTCATCAGCGACGCGTGTCATCGTTTGATTGGATGTAAATTTTTTAATAGAATAATGATACATATCATCGTCTGATTGGAAGATAGTAAATAATTATAAAATATCACGTGTTCATGCCACGTCATCCATAAACTTGGAGAAATTCTTACACGTCATCATAAGAACACTTAATCAACTCCTCGGTAAAACCTTTATTTGGTGAAATTATTATATAGACTTGACTCATCATGTCATCTATGATTTCATCTACTAAAAATCAATTAATTAATCTTTTTTTATATCATTTTAATCACTTACTCCGTATTTACATGATAAAAAATAAAAGTTCATCTTTGAGAAAAATAGTACGAAAGAGAAAAGAATTAATTGTTATAAAAGTTCATCTTTGAGAAAAATAGTACGAAAGAGAAAAGAATTAATTATTATAAAAGTTCATTATAATAATTTTCTCATTACCTAATACTCCTCGGACAATGCTCTGACTCCCCGCTCGCTCGGGAACACATCACAGAGTCAATTCTTGACCCTGAAGCATATCACTTCCAACAAAATCTCTGCCATCAATCTCCATCAATATACCACGTGGACCCCTCTTGTCACATACCACAAATCACACATAATAACATTCTATAAGTCTTTTCTACGAATCTTAATGCAAATTATAATCCTACCTAAAAAAATGAGAAGTAAATTTTAAAAAAACAAAAAAGTTATTTTTAGTGAGTTTAAAATTTATAACCTAGAATTTTTACTATCAACGGTTAAGAATATGGCTCCTGATTTCTCGGAGGGGATTAATCCTTGTGCGAAAAACCCTAGTTTTGGATGCTTTACGATCTCAGGCGGTCAGCCGTCGGGAGGAGGGCCACCAGTGGTTACCCCGCCTATTATCGCGAACCCTGAGTCGCAGCAGGCGAGGGCTGTGTTGGGGGAGGTGCAGGTGGCGCCTATGGATGTTACTGTCGTTGACGTAGTCGGGGCTAGTGATGTTGCGGGCAGTGGCCTGGGGGCTGACGGAGAGTTGGCGAGCACTGGTGATGCAGGTAGGCCGGCAAAGGTTGTTTCTGGTCCGAGCAGGGGCTCCTATGCCGATATGGTGGCGCGTCGGGAGAACAATGGTGGACGGCACAAGGCTGGTGTGATCACGGATGGTATACAGGTTTCAGATTCGGATTTCTCCATCGATCGCAGTGGTTCATTTCCAAAAATAAGATTTTCCAAACGTGTTCATGCATCGATTGACGAGAGTATGAAGCGAGTTGTGATTGTCCGATTGTTGGGGCGAACTATCAGATACAAGACGCTGCTAACCCGTATCCCTGGTTTGTGGGCTCCGGCTGGTGATTACCAGGTGGTGGATCTCGACAATAATTACTTCTTAGTGAATTTTGCATCGAATGAGGACTATACTAGGGTACTATCGGCTGGCCCGTGGACACTGTTTGGTAGCTATCTTACGGTTCAGCCATGGTCGCGTTCCTTTTCGACGTCATAGAGGCATCCATCGCAAGTTATGGTCTGGATACATCTTCCTGGGCTTCCGTACAGGTATTACACCAAGGCGTTATTCAAGCTAATTGGAAGTATTATTGGAACTGTTATCCGAATTGACTATAATACGACGGCGGGTGAAAGGGGCAAGTTTGCTAGGCTCGCGGTCCTCGTGGATTTAAATAAGCCTTTGTTACCATGTATTGGGATTGATGGTTTTACACAGAAGCTTGAGTACGAGGGGTTGAGCCAAATTTGCTTTGAGTGTGGAATTTATGGGCATTCGTCGGATATGAGTGGTAATCATGCAGGAGTGGATTCAGTTGCAGGAACTTCGGTGTTAGAACGGATGGGTGAGGGTGTAACGGAGTCGAATGGTGTTTCAGATAGCTTATACGGGCCATGGATGGTGGTGGATGCTAGGAGACGGAGGACACGGAAAGTGGTTGATCGCCAAACTGAAACCGGTGGGCATGGAATGGGGGGGGAATCACGATTCACTGTGTTAGAAGGTGTTGGTGGTAATAGTAAGGACATCGAGGGTGCTGCTACACAGTTGGGCCAACATGGTGAGGCTCAACCTGCCGGAAACTCAGAAAGGAGGCCTCATGGAAAGGGTGTTATTGATGCCGTTGAAACGAAGGATGATAGTAGTGGGAAATGGAGTGCGACGCCTCGAGCAGGGGTCCCAAATGTAGGCAGAATTCTGTTGAAGGACGTATCGAACAAGGCGACAACTCAACGCGAGGGACCAAAGGTTGTTGCGATGTCCCCGAACTTGCCTGTGCAAGTCCAAACCTATGAACCAACGATCGCCAATGGCACACATAGAGCTATGTCCATTGCTGAAGGCAAGACGGGCAAAGGTGCCGTGGGAGGTGACCGGAAAGATGTTGGCCGAGGGAGGAGCTTATTGCTGGTAAGAGTTACGTTGAAGAAGCCGTCGAAACAGTCAAAGCGTGGCTCTGCTAGGCGTGCTCCGTCGAAGCCAGTGTTGGCGGAGTGGTCAAATCTTTATCAGGGAAGCTTCAGATCATGCAAGACCAGGTTGCGTCGGGTGCGCAGGGAGTGGAGAGCGAGGCTGGGGTCTTGAAAGATACAGATGCGAGACCGCCTCCTACAGTTTTGAACGCAGTGGCAGAATCGCGTGACAGTCCCATGGTAGCGGTTGATCCTAATAAGGAGAACTCCGACCCGTTGGCTTAAGGTTAGAGTGTTTTTTTCTCTTCCGTTTTAATGATTAGTTTAATGTTTTGGAACTGCCAGGGTGCGGCGAGCCCTGAATATCGCTGGCATTTTCGATCTTTTGTGCGAAAACATGATCCGAAGGTTGTTTGTCTTGTTGAGCCGTGAGTTAGTGGTTTACAAGCGGATAGGGTGATTCGTAGTCTGGGTTTCGGTAACTCTTACCGCGTGGAATGTCGTGGGTTCAGTGGTGGTATTTGGGTTCTGTGGAGTGATGAAGTTAATGTTGAAATCCTTGTTGCATCGAACCAGTTTGTTCATGGGAGATTTTATGAAGATAGTATCAATCAGTGGGTTCTTTTTACGGCTGTGTATGCTTCGCCGTCGGCGACCATGCGAAGATTGGTTTGGGATCATTTGCTCAAGGTTCAGCCAAGCGCGGGTCAGGCATGGGTGTTAGGAGGTGACTTCAATTCTATTCTTCGAGCCGAGGAATGTTGTGGTAGTAGTTCTGGGGTGTCAGGGGTTAGCTCTTTGTTTCAGGAGTTTGTGTACATGGCGGGTCTGTTTGAGGTTGAGTATAGGGGAGATGATTTTACATGGAGACGTGGGCGTTTATATAAACGTCTTGATCGGTGCTTGGTGAATGGGAAGTGGCAGGATTTATTCCCGCATAGTTTGGTACTTCATTTGGATCGCTTGGGTCTAATCACTGCCCACTTCTTCTTAGGAGTGACTCATGTACCAGGGCGAATGATGATAGACCTTTTCGGTTTCTTGCGGCTTGGCAGGATCATCCGGATTTCGCTAAGCTTCTTAGGGATAGTTGGAACCCTTTGGCGTCGATTGATTCAAATATAACGAGGTTTCAGTCTGCTGTTACGAAATGGAATGTTGAGGTGTTTGGGCATATCGGCACACGGAAGAAAAAACTTTTGGTGCGATTGCGAGGGATTTATCGTGCTCTTCATCGTAACTATTCAGAGTTTCTTGTGGATTTGGAGAAGAAGCTACGGGAGGAGTTAGATGTTGTTTTGGAACAGGAGGAGAGCTTATGGTTTCAGAAATCGAGGTGTCGTTGGATCACACAGGGAGATAGGAACACTAAATATTTCCATGTATCTACGATTAGCCGGAGGAAAAGGAATTTGATAACACGACTGCGAGATGGTAATGGTCGTTGGTTGGAATCGCAGGAGGAACTTCGGAATCATACTGTAGATTTTTATAGTAGTTTGTTTTCTAGCAGAAGTGTGGATGTCGCTAGTTTCTCGATTCGTGGTAAATTCCCTCCTCTAATTAATGCTACCGTCGACTACTTTGATAGTGCGGTTTCCATGGACAAGGTTCGTAGGGCTGTGTTTCAGATGGATGCACATAAGGCCCCTGGCAGTGATGGGATTCATGCCATGTTTTATCAGCGGAACTGGGATATTGACGGGGATGACGTTTGTCATTTGGTTCAGGATATTTTTGAGGGGGCTCATTTTCCAGATAAGTTGAATGATACACCATTGGTTTTGATCCCAAAGGTGAAGTCGCCTGAAGGTATGGCTCAATTTAGGCCTATCAGTCTATGCCAGGTTTTATACAAGATCGTTACTAAGGTCATTGTGAATAGGATTAAACCTTTTATCTCTGAGTGGGTGAAAGATAACCAAACTAGTTTTGTTCCTTGGCGGTTAATTTCGGATAACATCATTATCGTTCAGGAGGTGGTACATTCCATGCGACGCAAAATAGGTGCGAAAGGGTGGATGGTTGTGAAAATAAATCTGGACAAGGCGTACGACCGCCTTGAGTGGGACTTCATCGCCGATACTCTGTGTGATATTGGCTTGCCGAGGAAGTTTCGCCATTTGATTATGTGCTGCGCGTCTTCAGTGACTACAAGTATTTTATGGAACGGGGCGCAGACAGAGAGATTTCGCCCATCTAGGGGGATCAGGCAAGGTGACCCGTTATCTCCCTATCTATTTGTTCTTTGCATGGAGAGGTTTGGCCAGCTGATTGAACACAACATCACCCAAGGTAATTGGAAGGGTTTCCGGGTGTCGCGACAATGTCCGGTTATATCTCATCTTATGTTTGCAGACGACATGGTTTTATTTGTCGAGGCATCGATGGAGCAGGTTGAGGTAGTGCATTCGGTGCTTGCTGAGTTCTGTAATGCTTCTAGGATGAAAGTGAGTATCGCGAAGACTAATTTTTTTCTCCAAGAATGTTCCAAGTCCGCTTCGCCACTCTATTTGTGCACGATGTGGTTTTATGGAAGTTCATAACCTAGGGAAGTATTTGGGAGTGTCTATGCTTCATCAGCGGGTGACTATCGAAACATATGATTTCTTAGTTCAAAAAGTTAGGGATCGGTTGGTTGGATGGAAAGCGCGCTATCTATCGTTTGCTGGGCGTATCGTCTTAGCCAAATCGGTGTTGTCGGCTATTCCTTTTTATTGTATACAAACGATAAGGATCCCTAAAGGTGTGTGCGAGAAGATTGAGGGTATTATTCGGGCTTTCATTTGGGGTAATTCGACGTTAAAAAGGGGGGTTCATCTTGTGAAATGGGAAGAGGTTGCGTCACCAATTGTTAATGGTGGACTTGGCTTTAAAGTTCTGGGCCATCAGAATGATGCGTTCCTGATGAAGGTCGCGTACAACATCGTCGCAAAGACGGATCAGCTTTGGGTTCGCTTTTTACGCGCCAAGTATAAGTGTTTTGATCATATTCCGGTTACAATTGCTAGAAGTAATTGTTCGGTCTTATGGAGGGGTGCGAGCGCAGTGTGGGGCGATGTATTGGATGGCATTGTTTGGAACATTGGTAATGGTACGTCGGTCAACTTTTGGAAGGATTGTTGGATTGCGGATGTTAGCCCTCTTGATAAGTGTTGCACACGGGCGTTAGTGCCCATGGCCTCCACTACCGTGCGAGACATGGTTGATACGAACGGGAATTGGTTGTGGGCTGCTTTTTGTGACGTGTTGCCCAAGCAGGTTTTGGATTACATTGCGGCAATCAAGCCGCCTATGGACTCCAACGGGCCTGATTAGCCGGGTTGGCGATGGAGTCGGGCGCGCAATTTCACTGTCCGATCAGCGTATGATGTGCGAGCAAAGCCGATGGAAGAGGTTGGTGACAAACTATGGAAATTAATTCAAGCCTTCAAAGGTCCACCGCGGGTTTGGATGTTTCTTTGGCTCCTTAGAAAGGGACGGTTACTGACTAATACGGAAAGGGCTCGTCGACATTTGGCGGATTCGGAAGCTTGTGCGTTGTGTGGGGCGGTTCGTGAGGACATCGACCACATATTGCGTCACTGTCCTATGGCGCTGTTGACTTGGCAAGCGCTGATCAAACCGCATCACCTCTCGGGTTTCTTGATGCTGCCGCTGCGGGACTGGTTATGGACAAATTTGCAGCAGGGAGGAGGATTTGCGATAGATGGGGTGAGTTGGGACGTGTTCTTCGGAGGGATTCTCTGGACCCTTTTGCGCGTTCCCAATGAGCGAGTTTTTGGCAGTTGGATTGACCATGGCGAGGGGGTGATGGATCGCGCATGACGATTGGTTGCTGGTACACAGTCGGGGAAGACGGTGTTGGGTGCATGTTCGAATGCACGTGTGCATGAACATCAAGAGCAGCAGAAGAGATGGCGGGCACCGGGTAGGGGGTTTGTCAAGGTAAACGTGGACGGTGCGCGAAGCAGGTTGGATGGGGCAGCTTCTTGTGGAGGGGTAACTCGTGATTCTAAGGGTAGTTGGATCACTGGTTTTTCCAAGTATATTGGTCGTTGCTTGGTTATTGAAGCAGAGATTTGGGCGGTGTTCGAAGGGCTTAAGTGTGCTATGGGAGTGGATGTGATGAAGATTGTGATGGAAACGGATAATTTAGAGGTGATTCACGTTCTATAAGATTCGACATCTTGTTTGATTTCTTCCTCTTTGGTTGATTCTATCAGAGACCTGGCTATGGTGCATGGTGCAGTGGAGTTTCGACATGTTTATGGTGACGGTAATAAAGTGGCGGATGCGTTGGCGAAGATGGCGTTGAGGGCTACGTTTGGGACTTGTGTTTTCTCTCAAGCCCTCGGTGGTGTGATTGAGCTTTTGAGAGAGGATTATCCTTCGTCCTAGGCTTGTCATGAGGCTAAGGTTGTTTCTTTTCGCTTGTGTTTACTCACGTGATTTGTACGGATTATCTATAGGTACTCTTTCCCCTCATTTAGGTTAGGAGGGTTTTTAACGAGGCCTATGATAATTCCCTTCTTCTTTCATTTATCAAAAAAAATTATAACCTAGAAAATATAAAAAAATTAAAATAAACAATTTAATCAATTGACTATATGTATTGACTCACCTAAAAGTTTAAAGTTGTAAAATACCGATTAAATGACCACGCTCAATATTTATTTTAAGATAATTATACATAACATCTTAATGAAAAGTTGTTTATATATATATATATATATATATATATATTGAGGCCTTTAGGGACAAACACCTCAATGAGTACCCCCAGCTCACCACAATTAAACCCTTTCTTCTAATTATCTCTTACCATCATCATCCCACTAAATGGCTTTATGTCCTCTGCAAAATAAACTGTTCTTAATAGAGGTGTTCATTTTTAGGTACCCGAGGTACTCGATATTTCTGAGAATTACATATGTTAGCTCGTGTCACGGTCCGTTTTATTTGGGTACCCAGAAAATTGGGTAACGGCTATCCTATTCACATTTTTAAATTTAATTTTTTTATAAAAAAAATACATATGAAACACAAAATTTTAAAGTTCATAATATACAGTTCAAACACAAAAAACTAGTGATTTGAAGTTAATTTTAAGTAAGAAATATTTTGATATATATATATATATTTAAATTTATCACCAAAAAGCATTAAAATATTAATCTCGAATGGACGTGGTTCGATTGATTCGACAGAAGAATAGTGGTAATACTTACCATACAATCTCAAAACTTGAATGGATGAATTGGAGTGCTCTCGATTCGATGTTCCCTAGATGCGCTGCTCGCATTATTACGTGAAGATGTGCTTTAGGCCAGTTTAATGAGCTATAATTGCTAGTTTATTTCTTTGTTCAGAAAAAAATATATTAACCTCGATCTTGATTTTTCTCTTCGTATCTCATATTAATAAATTCATACAAATATTTTTAAAAAATTTAAAATTTAAAAACTACATAAAACAAATATAGAAATAATTTAGAGATTTAAATTTAGTTTTAAGGTAAAAATATTAAGAACATAAAATAAAAATTTTATTTAAAATTATATATATATATATACATATATATATATATACATATATATATATATATATTCAAAGTAATGGGTTAGGTCGGGTACCCGATTACCAAAAAAATCCGGCCCAACTACTCGGGTAAAAACTTGACTCGGGTACTCGACTCGGTCAAGTAATTTTTAAAGTAAAAGACCTGATTTTTTCCTTTCGAATCGTCAAGTAGTCAGACCAGGTAGTTTTGAACACCCATAGTTCCTAGTCACCACAACTATTGTACTCAACAAACTCTTAATTGTAGGCACAAGGGCAAAAATAGGATCTTAAGATCCTATCCCAAGGCACCACCCGAAATCCTAAATTTCCAAAAGTAGGACCCTTATAGGAAACTCGCCGCACCAACACGGCGAGTTCCAAAATTATATTATTTTCTATTCAAACTCGCCTTGCTCGTATGGCGAGTTTTATTTTTTAAATCTCGATTTAAACATTAACCACGAGATTAACCTAATCCTAAACCGAACTCGCCATATGCCCACGACGAGTTCCCTCTGGCTTAACGGCCGCCACAGAGATCTAGAGAAACGATGTTTGAAATGATAGAACTCGTCGTGTATGCACGTCGTGCCAAACTAGAAGGAGTATCCAGCATACGGGTAGCGGTTCCTTAGTTTTATTAATGTTTGTGGATGTCAAAAGGAGATCGGAGGTCCTAGCTAGTAACGTGCTTGATGAGTGGCTTGAGAATGTGGGGGTGTGGGAACCGAGCACTGCCATCCCGAATCGTCGAACTTGGTTATCCGTTAGTGGATTGCCTATTCACTTATGGTTCGAGGACTCGTTCCGGAATATCGCAGCATGTTGGGGTGATCTAGTGCGAATTGACATTGATACTTTACGACCATCCTCATTCGAGCGAGCGCGTTTCCAAATTGAGACAGATTGGAACTTACACATTGATGAATGGATGGATATAAAGGTTGGCGAGTTTTCTTTCTTAATTCGGGTCATGGAGATGGAGGAGGCTTTAGGTCCGAAGTGTGATTGTAGTTGTGAGGTTGAGACGGATTCAAATGTTTCATCCGAGGAGGAGGAACGTGTGTTGAAGAAGCAGCCGACGAGTATGATCCATGTTTCGGCTTATTCCTCGGACACTTTTGTACCAAATTAGGTGAGCGAGGGTGCTGAGGGTCGTTTCTGTAAGTCAGAGGTTTTACCTCGGGTAGATTTGCGTGTATTGAGCTCGATGAACATGGGGGAGGAGGAGGTGATGTGGATAGTTTGCCGTGAGCAGAAAGCTCTACGCGATTTGTCACCATGGGATCAAGAGCTATCGGGCGATGGGTGTGCTGTTGTAGTGTTTGAGTCGGACAAGGATGAAGGTGAATTAGCAGTGGTTGAGTTGGGCTCTAAGAATAGGCCGAACATGCAAGCTAGGGCGTGTAAAGCTGAGTGTGTTGAGATAAATGGCTTAAGCTGTCGCGTTCGCAGTGTTTCAGATCTAGTGAACTCATCTGGATATAATATTATTCCCACTGTTAAAAGAGGGAGAGGAAGGCCAAAGAAGAAGACTACTGGGTGTAAAGAGATTGCAAACAGTTCGTTATCAGATTCAGATTTTAATAGTCGAAAGAAAGCAATTCTTCGCGAAGCTACAGAAACGGTTGAATTGGGGAAATGGATTGGTATTTCAATACGAGGTAACGAAGAAGAAGTGATCAGGGATTTTGCGCGCCTAATTGAAGCGTGTGAACATCAAGCATAGTAGAATAGTATGCGACTGTTGTCGTGGAATGTGCGAGGCCTTAATTCCTCGGCAAAGCGTCGTGGTATTAAGAAGATATTGTGATAGCAGCAGTGTGTGATGGCGATTTTACAGGAGACAAAAATGGAATCAATTTCGGAGTTGGTGTTACGGAAGGTATGGTTTACGGATGCTTTTGATTTTTGTTTTGCTCTTTCGGTAGGTCGCTCAGGGGGTTTAGTTATGATCTGGGATGTATCTGCGTTTAAGTCTAGAATGAGTTTAATAACGTTGTGATTGTCGAAGGGGTTTGGCTTCGTGAGGAGTGGCAATCGACTATGATAGGTATTTATGCGCCATGTCAATTAGGGGAACATGAGGAATTTTGGGGGCTGTTGGTGTCACATTTGCGTAGATTGTTAGGCGCGATATGTTTAGGAGAAGATTTTAACATGGTTTTGCGCGAGGATGAACGACATGGTTTTGCGAAGACGTTGCGCGGAATGCAGAATTTAAACTCTTTTATGGAAGATGTTGCGCTTATCGATGTTCCGATGCAAGGAAATACGTTTACCTGGTTTGGGTCCGGTAATAGATGTTGTCGACTAGATCGTTTCATGGTTTCGGATGGATGGTTTATGAAATTTCCTACCTTGGTGGTCAATAATCTTCCGAAAGGCTTATCGGATCATGCGCCTATTGTGTTGGTGAGTGCATCTTTTGATTCTGGCCCGATTCCTTTCCGTTTCTTTAATACTTGGCTTGCGGATACTAAACTGTGCTCTAGTTTAGAATTATCGTGGCATAAGTTCCAGGTTTCATGGGCTGAGGGATGTCTAGCCCCAAAGTTGCGTTCTTTGAAGGGAGAGCTGAAACAGTGGAACCATTCGACTTTTGGGAATGTTGACATGCAATACAAGGAGTTGGAAGACAAGATTAAGGCGTTGGACGTTAAACAATGCGCAGAGGGGTTGAGTGAGTCTGACGTGTTGCTAAAAAGGGAGTTATCTGTTCGTTTATGGCGGGTAGCGCGTCTTCGCGAATCCTTTTGGCGACAAAATTCACGAGTCATTTGGTTGAAGGAATGAGATAGAAACACTAGTTTCTTCCATAAGGTGACGAAGATTCGACGGATGAAGAATCAGATTCTGGGTTTACAGGTTTGGGGGACTTGGGTAATGGATCCGATACGTCTAAAGTATGTGTTGGATCATTGTACCTGTCAGTTGCTTTTAATTGCTTAACTCCAGATCAGGTTCAAAGGATGGAACGCCCTTTTAGAGAGGACGAGGTGAAGGCAGTGATATGGTCGACAGAGGGTTCTAAGGCTCCTGGCCCGGATGGCTTCACTTTTGAATTTTTTAAGAAGTGCTGGAATTTTCTAAAGTAGGATATTGTGGTTTTCATGTCGGAGTTCTATGCTTATGGAAGATTACCTCCGGGGGTTAATTCGACTTTTATTGTGTTGATTGCGAAAAGGGAGAATCCCCGAGTGTTGGCAGATTTTAGACCTATATGCTTATTAAACTCTGTTTATAAAATTTTGGCAAAATGTTTAGCGCAACGGTTGCAAGAGGTGGCGTCTGTTCTGGTTAGTGATGTACAATCTGGTTTTGTCCGTGGTCATCAAATAGCAGATGGAATTTTTCTAGCGAATGAGGTGATTCATTCGATGAAAAAAGATGGACAGGGGGGTTGTATTTTGAAGCTGGATTTTGCGAAGGCCTACGATTGTATATCATGGGATTGTTTAGATCAGATCCTGGGATATATAGGATTTGGTTGCAGGTGGCGAAGGTGGATGACAACTTGTATCCGAACAGCTAGATTGTCTGTTCTAGTGAACGGTAGCCCTGCGAGGGAATTTCCAATGGGTAGAGGACTTTGTCAGGGCGATCCTCTATCCCCATTGTTGTTTGTACTAGTAGCGGAACTTCTTCACTTGCTTCTTATGAAGGCCAAGGCAGTTGGTTTGGTACAGGGGATTAATCTTGCTTCAGAGGTTTCTTTATCGCATCTGCAATTTGCAGATGATACGATAATTTTTCTGCGTGGATCGATTGATTATGCGCGTAACATTAAGAGAGTTCTTACTTGCTTTGAGTACATGTCGGGATTACAAATCAATTTTGCCAAATCCTGTCTTTATGGTGTTGAAATTTCGGATTCTATTGTGTCCGATATGGCGTCTATCCTTGGTTGTTCGTGTGGAGATTTACCGATGATTTATTTGGGGCTGCCTTTAGGAGTGAATCCAAGAGGATTGGAGGTGTGGGAACCATTGATTCAAAGGTTTAGGAAGACTCTTCAAGGGTGGAAGAGAGACTCGTTGTCATTTTCCGGGAGGTTAGTGTTAGTTAATTCAGCGTTGTCCACTTTACCGTTATATTATATGAGAGTGTTTGTCGTTCCTAAAAAGGTGATTCTTAAGATTGATCGGATTCGTCGAAATTTTCTATGGGGTGGTAAACAAGAACGAACAAAGATGAGTCGGGTGAATTCGAGGACAGCTTGTACTCCAAAAAGATTTGGGGGTCTTGGCGTGGTCAATTTAAGACTATGAAATCTTGCTTTGTTAGCCAAATGGTGTTGGTGATATGCTGTTAGTAATGATTCTCTTTGGAAGTCGATAATTTTGGCTAAGTATGGACCTTTTGCTTTAGAGTGGCGTTTCAAGTCCACTGGTCGTCATGGTATGTCGACTTTGTGGAAACAAATTGTTATGGTGCAGGATGATGATTATGTTCAAAAATTCACGAGTGATTCTCAGTTCCTTTGGATTTTGGGTGATAGGGAGACTATTCTGTTTTGGCGTGACAATTGGATTTTAGAAGAGCCAATGTGTGAGGTTTATCCGAGATTGTTCGTATTGGCTTGTGATAAACTTTGTGTGGTCTGTGTTGTGTTGGAGACACAGTGTGAGGCTTGGCCTGCTTTATTTAGGCGACCTTTGCATTCTTTTGAGCAGCGAGACTTGGAGGAATTACGCGGCTGTGTGGCTGGTTGTTACCTGCGACCTGGTGTTGATTGTTTGGTGTGGAAGCAACATCGTTCAGGGGTGTTCTCGGTTGGCTGCTTATACTCGTTGATGACGAGTTTGAGGGTTGTCGAGGTACCTGATTTGGCCCGTGTTTGGCAGCTGAAACTCCCTCCGAAACTGCAGGTATTCATTTGGTTTTTGTTGGTCGATCGATTACCTACTTTACGAATGTTGTTGGATCGGGGGTTAGCGATAGCTAGTATACATTATTATTGGTGCTTGAATGGGGTGGATGACTCGAGTCATATTTTTCTGCATTGTGATTTGGCGAACCATCTTTGGAATTTATTTTTCCAATGGTGGCAGATTGCTGTTGTGCTTTCGATAACTATACAGGACTTTGTACATCGGTTTATATCTGGTTTCTTCTCGGATGATGTTCGTACGTTTTGGATAATTGGTTGTACCTCAATTTTGTAGACAGTGTGGTTGGCGAGGAATGATTTGATTTTTAATGGGATTCGTAAGGATGCGGCTTCTTTATTCTTTTTGGCATAATTGAAATCGTTCATTGGGTTCGAGTCGTTGTGGGGATTGATAGTGTATCCGAAGCTGAATGGTGGGAGTCGCCTCTTGGGTGTTCTTCGAGATTGAGCTTGCGTCTCCCCCGTGTCGGGGTGGTTTGGGAGCTGCCTTGCTTTGGGGGTCATGAAATTCAATGTGGATGGTGCTTCTCGAGGTAAACCGGGGCCAGCAGGTTGTGGTGGCGTGTTGAGAGATGCCGATAGTAGTATTTGTGCTTTCTTCTCTGGTTCAGTTGGCGCGGTGGATTCTAATGAAGCTGAAATTTTGGCCATTTCGTATGCACTTCGTTTGTTGAGCGAGACCACTTGGGTTGATGTTTTGTCTTTTGTTATTGAATCAGATTCGAGGAATGCGGTATCGTGGGTTTTGCAAGTGGAGAAGCGACCATGGAGGCTTAGGCATTTGTTTGCATTGATCGATTGTATTGTGATAAATTGCCACATGTTTTTTTAATAATATATATAGGGAGGCGAATCAGGTAGCGGATGTATTAGCTAAGGGTGGGATTGAGCATAAGCAATGGATTTGGGTAGTCCGTTGAGGTTTTTTGGCGTTTGTTCTGGTCTTTGATGGCTTTGGTACTCTTTTCCTCCACCTAGGCTTAGTCGGAGGTTTTTAACGAGGCCAGAGTTCATCTTAGTATTGTATGATTTTCTTTAATAATAATCATACTGTTATCGATCAAAAAATATAACTTGTAGAATGTTTCAAAGAAAATGTAGAAGTTAAAATGAATTATTTAATTTTAAATTTCTACCGCTTTAGGTGAAGTATGAAATGGTGAAAACTTAGATCGAAAAGAATTCTAAAGTTTCATATTAATATTTACGTTAAAACATGCCTACTTAATAAAAATAAAGCAACATATATATTTTCGAGATGAACACTTTGGCATTTTATGACCTGGTAGTTTACAATTTCTGCAGAGTCTAGGTTGTCCGTTAGGTTCGCGTTCGCGGTGATGCATGGACGTCCTGCTTTTTCCCTTCGCAGAGTTGGGTCAGGTAAAATCGTGGTCCATATCTGCACAACATTCCATTCAGTTTCACTGCCGATTGGTGGGAACTCCCTTTCGTAGACCTTAAATACAGATTGGAGGCAGTATACAAGATCCACGTAATTTTTGAAATCGATCATGGAATCCAGCATGCAACAATGACATGCTCGCACAGAGTCTTGAGTTCTTGGAATTTGCCATAGTCGTAGTACCTATTTTGGAGATTTACCCTATAAGCTGTTGGGTTAAAACCCTGCATTGGTTATGGTTTTTCTGAGACACGAAAAGAGTCGTCGTTATGTGGCATGCAACCCGTTTCATTTAACAATACTTTTTTTTTTGAATTTCCTCTCGTTTCCTCGGGTGGAATGTGAGGCGCTTTTGCAGCATACCAGCAGCTTCTTTGCCTAAGGTTGCGAACAACATGCCCAAACGAAAGTACGTAGCTTTCACAATAGCGGTCACTGGCAAATTTCGAACGCTCTTCATGGAAGAGTTGATATTCCCGGCCAAGTTGGTTGTCATGTGGCAATATTTAAAAAATTCGTCGTATACTTTGGTCCATTTTTCTTTGGAAATTTTTGCAACGTAGTTGTAGCCTCATCATTCCTCTCCCGCAACTCTTCAAGCATTTGTTCAAATTTGTGTTGAACTAGTTGGTACCCTAAGACATGACAGAGTGTACAAATGAGATATAATGAAAGTAGTGATAAATACAAATACAACAAATCTTAAAATGTACCCATGCGTATAGTGAGCCTGCATTCATCGTCCTTCTTATACCGGCCGTGGTAGTTTGCGACAATGCGACGTGTGCAGAAACGATGCTCAATGTTTGGAGATTAAAACTTCCTGCCGAAAGATTCGATCGCTAACTTGATCCCACCTTCTCGATCTAAGATCAAGCAAATTCGATCCATTTTAAAAATGTAATGACGTATCTTCTTAAGGAAAAACATGCAAGATTCACAATCTTCTCTGGGAACGAGTGCAAATCCTATGGGTATTGTCTTGCGATTTCTGTCTTAAACAACGATTAATAGCAAAACTTGTGTGTATCTTCCATACAAGAACGTACCATCGATTTGAATGATGGGCTTGCAGTTCTTGTATGCATTCATACACTATAAAAATGTCCAGAAAAGTCATTTGATTTGGCAAACTTCGGGAACCACACGATCGTTCTTGTAGTATGGTTTGGTTTCCAAATCTGCGTCCGTTCCGAGGTTGGATTTCTTCATGATGTTTATCCAAGCTAGGAGCTCGTTGTAAGAAGCGTCTCATTCCCCATGCAATTTTATCACCGCCTTGTTCTTTCCCCTCAAAGTCTTTTTGTACGATGACGTATAATTGTATATTGTATTAACATGCGCCTGCATCGCAGAAACAATGACTTTGGGGCTTGTCTGGACAATAGTTTGGACACTCTCGGTGATGATATTTGAGTCTAGGTTTAGATGATCCTGCTTGTAACCGACAACACAAAAAGTATGTGGGCCGTTGTAGATTGTGATCTCCCAAATGTTTTCTTTTCTTTTCATCTTGTTGACTCGCACCTTCCAGATGCATCCTTGTGCCGTCTTCTGTTTACATTCATATATGTATTTCTTTGATGTTGCGTACTGCACCTTGGAGTGCACACCATAACATATATTGTAGTTTTTAACAGTAGCTTTCGCTTCGTCGCTCGTTCGGAACTGCATCCCTTCCCACAAGTCATATTTTTTATTGTAAAGTAAGAACCGTCCAAACCCACGTCAGACACGTCAAGGAACTCTTGCATGTCCATTGCCTCCAAGTCGATGTCGTGCATGTGTGATAGAGGCTCGTATAATGTTAGGTCAGTACTGCTTCCAACATGTCCAAACTGATTTTCATTGAAGTTTTGAGGGTCGTCATCATCATTATCAGTGTCACTTTCAGATTCAGAGGTGAAATCGGTACCAACATATCCAGGCTCCATGAACAACCCAACCTCAGCACCATCGGGGTTGCGCTCTTGAATCGGTTCTTCTAGGGATGTGTAGCCTTCATCACCGTCCGTTGTTGCATGGGCATGTGTAGAAGGCATAGATGTAGAAGCGGTGAAAAAATTAGGAGGAGCTTAGTTTGGCTCATTTAGATAGAATGATGTAGTGCAAGAGTGTTAGCCCCTTGACAAACTTGATCCACCAAGTATCGGTTGTTGCCCATCAATGTATGGGTTAAAGGTTGAATGTTGAGTTGACGGTTGTTCGACGTTTAAGTCGAATAAGTTGCAGTACGAGTGTCATGCTATTGTACATGTAGGTACATCCTGATACGCATGGGTATAAGTAGGAACACCAAGTTTGTATTCCCCCATCATAGAGTTGAAATCATATGTTGTGGCCTGAGTTACGACTCGGTTTTCATTGTCACCTGCAACTTCTTCACTAAAATCTGCGTACAAGTAGCAAATTTCATCTCCGTACCCTATATGCGTCTCGACCATTTCTTCAACATTGTTTGTATTATTAATTCTCATTGTATTGTATGTCACTGGAAACAAGGATGTCTTGAACCTATAGTAGAGAGCCTTCAGTGGTCTGTTAAGCCTGACATGTACCAGCTGTTTGATCTTTTTCACTAGCTCTTACAAAGGAACTTTGCGAATGAATTTGATCTGAAAAAAATTTCAGCCTCAAAGTTTTCCGCGATTTCGTCTCCCATATAGTTTCTATCATAGTATATAATTGCTGAGATTAGAACCATTGTAAATCGATGTTTTTATGAGATTGAGAAAAATTGGCAGGATCGTAGTTGGAGAAATTTGAGAGTAAAAACTTAATATGAAATTGATGTTTGCAAGTGGTAGGAAATGTGAAATAGATGGGCAGGTAAAACTTTTTAGAAAGCCGCCATGTATAAACGACGAATTACCTTGACGTAATCTTTGTTAATTACGCTCGTGTTGGGAACATAAACTTGCAACGTAAGTTCAATTTTGGGAAGAAAGTAGTGACATGATGAGGCTAACTCGCCGTGGGTGAATGACGATGATACAATCCAGCCTTCGCAACTATTCATCATCATCTTGTCATCTCTAATTGTTGGGATGAAAGAAAGGGGATCTTTTACATTCCTTGCACATCTTTTAGCTATTTATATCATTTACATTATACATAGCATATTTAGCCTTATTATGTTACATCCTATACCTTATGATGAGCTTATTATGCTATATAATATGTATGTTATATTTAAGGGCATATTAATACACATTAGTCCCTTTATTTTACATATTACTTAATCATCATAATACATTATATTCTCCACATCTTTATATCTATTATTAAGTTATTTTAAGCATCTTAGATTGCATTTGCATACTATACTTATTTATGCATCATATTTTAAGCTCATTTCAGCTTCCTGTAGAGTGTCCATGAGTTCTATATTTTTACACATTCCTACCCTTATTATTGTTGTTCTTAAGCTAATTTAGGCATATTTAGGTGCATTGCATGCATTATAGTAGTATCTTCTCTTACACCATGCTTTTATTGAATACTTCATATTTGGTTGAGAAAAGTTATTGTTTTAGTTTAGTTTATATTTTCAGGTGCTATAGCTAGAGAGAGGACAGGAAGGGACAGGACATGACATGACAAGAAAGCTGGAACCAAAGGAGCTGTACTAAAGCAGCTCCAGATGCCGCCAAGGACGCTGCCGAAGCAGCATTGCCGC
Source organism: Hibiscus tridactylites (assembly GCA_958450335.1). Classification (NCBI taxonomy): domain Eukaryota; kingdom Viridiplantae; phylum Streptophyta; class Magnoliopsida; order Malvales; family Malvaceae; genus Hibiscus; species Hibiscus tridactylites. The sequence continues at coordinate 78,137,770 of OY288276.1, forward strand.
CAAGAGCCGGCCGGGGCAGGAGTTACACCGACTTAGCCAAGATGGGCTGCGATTAAAAGAGGGAAATTTCTTAAGCCCAACGAGCCCAGTCTTGCAATTTCCTGAAGCCTGTAGCGGCCGGTAGAGCTGATTGAAGATCGATAAGTAGGAGTACTTATCCTTACTTGCGGAAGAAGGTAACGTCCAAAGAGTCTGTATTTAAAGAATAAAGGAGTTTGTATTTAATGTAACTTACTTATAGAACTCCTACTTCAAAGAGGACTCAAATGTAGGTCATGAGCCCTATATATACCCAATGTATGTAAGGGTATAGGGGCGTGTCGTGAGGGAATCAACGACATCTGCCGAAGAGAGTGTAGATGGGGGGATAGCTAGATAAGTTGGAGTGTTTGGGGTCGCGGCCCAACTCTCCTAGGGTATAGGCGCGTGTATGTAAAGTAATTTGTGGAAACGATTGTATAGTTTGAGATGTTTTCAATAAAGTTCTGAGTTTGCTTAATCTATGCTCCTTGTTCGTTCAATTAGTCTACACCAGTCAGTTGAAGAGAAAATCCATTTGTCGGGCACGAAAGTGCAAGGCTCACGAAAGGGTTAAGCACGGTCAGAACTCACAAAGGCGTGACTAACTTGGTTCCACACTAGTCCTCAAGTTTCAGCGGCTAAAAAAGATTACCAACCGAGTTGTCTAATTTGGTTCCACACTAGTCCACAAGTTAAGCAATCTCGAGCATCCTAACCTAGAAATAGGAGGGATCACTGTCAACTATCCTGCCAAACTTGAAATGCTTGCCAGACTTGCCGCCAAGACTTCTTTCCGTTCCACCTGTTGAGACAGTACACACCCCTACAGTGGTAGTGACCTGCTGCGGCCGCGTGACAGGGTCGTAGTTTGCCGCCCGCCATACCCGCCGAGGCAGCATTTCGTGGCAGCGCAAAACATACTCAAGCTTTACAATGCAGTCCACAAGCTACTAAGCTGCACTTGTCTTACCTAGCTTATCGCCCAATCTCTCCCTATCATTTCTCTCATCATTATCTTTTTTTACTTGTGTTTTTATATTTCCACATCATGAGATTTAATGGCGCATTTACTAAATCTTTGTGCAGGAAACCATTCATAGGAGCTATTCCAATCCCTGTGGGAGACGATATCTTTTATACTATAACTTGACAAGAGTGTGCACTTGCGCTCATACATGGAGAACACCTAAACGCTCTACACTTACACATTGTTCTTATTGTTCCTTAGGTAATAGGGATGATGGCAATAGCTCGACATAGCTCAAAAACCTCAAATGCAGCTCAAATCAGCTCAAAGACATTCATGGCAGCTTGGGAAAGCTTAAGGACATCCACAACTACTCGAATTAAGCTTAAGGACTCCATGGTGACTTATGACAGCTCGAGAACAAAGAGGAACCTTGCAAAGGGCTCACAAAATCTAAGGCCTAGCTCACCTAGCAAAAGTCAGCTCATGGAAGCTCAAAACGAAGTAAAGATTGAGCTAGCTCAGCTAAACCCAACTCACACCAAGCTCAACCAGCTCACTTCAGCTCCACCTACACATGCTATCTCAACACCCAAAGGTCATGTCCCCTCCAAAGGAGCATGTCCTTAGCCGTTTTGGAGGGAAAGGGGAATGAGCGGCAACCAGAAATGGAGGGAATCTTTGTACGGAAAAATACAAAGGAGGGAGACTCCAATTTAGCCGAAACATCACAAGGGCCTTGGAGAGAGTCACGAGTAGCCTTGGAGGGAGACTTGAAGCCTAGCCGAATAGATACAAGGCCTTTCAGCTAAACCCCTTCATTTCCTATAAATAGAACTTGTATTTTCATTTTTTAAACATCTCATTCATATCAATATATTCTTATTTGTGAGAATTTTCTCTCTTTTAGTTCTTAATTGAACTTTATCGACATATCAAGTACTTGTACTTGTGGCCTCAACCCTTCTATTTTCCACCCTAATACTTCTGGTTCTTTTGGTTTAATATACCTAAAGGGTCAAAGTCATCTTCTACCACCCTTAAAGTAATCATATAAGGTACGGGGCTAAGGTTTCATATACCTTTGTTTCATCCTTCGATTCTTTAAGATACTATCTCCATTTATCATCTTTTCCATCACCTACATCTACCACCATTATCCGCCCAAACACTTAACTAAATCTGCCCATTTCCTTCACTCTTCCGCATCGCAAACATCACCTTCCAAACCATCCCTTTTTAAAGCCTACATTAATTTGTAGGTTGCTTGCTTCCTTCCTAGATCCAACAATCAAAGGGCTACCTTCTACAACACTTTGGCAAGGCGTGACACTTCATAGAATCCCTTATATTATATGGTAATCAGAGCTTTTGGTGGAAGAAGCAAGTGCATCATTTGAAGCCCGTTTCAAGCAAAACAAAGAATTGTAAATAACTATCTTTGTTATTTCATTTTTGTGCAAAAAAGAAAAGAAAAGAAAACAGTTTCGTATAAAAAAATCATATTAGAACAAGCACAAGTTTAAGGGTGAAAAGCACAACAACCTCATCTTCAACATCAAGCCTGAAAGCCATATCATCTTCTTCAAGACTTTGATTGTTGGTGAAGAAAGGTTGTGAGTTTTCTTGCCAAGTAAGTCATCTATTTTTCTTCTTTCTTCCTATTTTAAACTTTCCTTTACACCATATTCTCTTCCTTTTTTCTTTTAAACTAATCATTTCAGCGACGCACAAGCACTATACTTGCCTAAGTCTTGAGTAAGTTCCTTGAAGAACTTCATAAGAGAGAAAGGAGTGGGAAAAGGCAATTGAGTGTGTGAGATCAGAAGAGGACAAGTAAAAGCCAAAGTCCTAGAGTCCAAACACGAGAGTGAGTGGAGTCCATTTTTCCTTGGAGTGAAACAATGAGGTTTTGTTGAGTGCAAATTGGTAAGGTTTTTTCATTTTATTTTTCTTTATTTATCACTAACAACATGTCACAGAATTCTCAGCCGGAAAATGGACAACAATCCCCAAATCTTCCGATACAAGCAATGATTCGGTAAATGAAAAGGTTGCTACGAGAAGAACTTGAGCCTATTCATGATAGGATGGATCAGCTAGAAGGATCACAAGGCCATAATCGAGGCAACCGAGGCCTTTGGCGACAAAATCAACAAAGGCGTCAAGATGAAGAAGTTATGGAAGACAATGAGGATGACGAAGTTGAACAAATATTCCATAAGAAGTGGTTGGAGATATCAAGGAGGGCGTGCCCAAATTGATGATAATTTCAGCAACATCCGAGTCACCATACCACCTTTTTAAGGAAAAACCGATCCAGTAGCATATCTAGATTGGGAAAGCAAGGTGGAACACATCTTTGAATGCCACAATTACTCTGAACGGAAAATGGTACGATTGGAAACCATGGAATTTGTTGATTATGCTCTCAATTGGTGGGATCAATTGACCTTGTCTAGGAGACGCAACGGAGAAAGCCCAACCACAAATTGGCAAGACATGAAGAGTATTTTGCAAAGGAGATTCGTACCAGCACATTACCACCGAGATCTTTTTCACAAATTACAGGCTTTGAAGCAAGGATACCGTAGAGTAGAAGATTATTATCAAGATATGGAGATTGCAATGATACATGCCAACGTGGAAGAAGATAGAGAGGCAATAATGGCCAGGTTCCTCACTGGATTAAACAAGGAGATTGTCGATGTTGTGGAATTATAACATTACGTGGAAATTGATGAGATGGTCCATATGGCAATGAAGGTTGAAAGAATACAAAGAAGAAAGACCATGCCAAGGAACTCCAACACCACCATCCCTAAATGGAATCAAAACAATGCTCAGAGAAATGCACCAGTCCAAATCAGAGAACAAGCCGAGACTTCAAAACCAAAGGCAACCGTGGTAGAGAGTAGCTGAGGCAAGCAAGCAGAAGGCAAGGAACGTTCTAGTGAAATCAAGTGTTTTAAATGCCTTGGGCGGGGTCATATGACCAACCAATGTCCTAACAGGAATACCATGCTGATTTTGGATAACGGAGAAATCACTTCCGATCATGAGGACGAACGAGAAGAAGAAGAGTTCGAGGATGTAGATGAAAAGCCAAAATTGCTACTGCTAATGATGGAGAAATTTATGTGGTAAAACGTTTTCTTAACACTCAAGTTACCACTGAAGAGCAACAAAGAGAAAATATCTTCCATACAAGATGCAACATCAACGAGAAGGTATGTTTTATGATAATTGATGGTGGAAGATGTACCAACGTGGCTAGCACAATTCTGAAAAGGAGATTGGGATTGAAAAACTTAAAGCATCCCGAACCTTTCAAACTACAATGGTTGAATGATGGATGAGAGTTGAGCGTCACAAGACAAGCTTTGGTGCCATTCGCCATTGGAAATTACAAGGACGAGGTATTATGTGATTTGGTTCCTATGCATGTAGGTCATATTTTGCTTGGGAGAACATGACAGTACGACAGAAAGACTATTCGTGACTGCTATACTAACTAATAATCCTTTAAGCATGAGGGGAATAAGTTTTTACTTGTGTCGTTTCAGCAAATGAAGTTCGGAAAGGCCAATTACAAATACGAAAGAGCATTGAGAACATGTGCCGAGAGCGAGAGGAACAACTTGGAAGAGGATCCCAAAAGACACCATCCTTTGCCAAGGGATATGTCGATTCAAAACAATTCCAAGAAACATGATGGTTCAAACGAATTCAAAGGAAGAATCCAAAAGACACAATCCTTCACCAAGGATCATGAAGGTTCGGAACAGTTCCAAAAAGGAGTAACATGGACTAGTGCCTTTTCAACCAAGGAGATCATATAGAAGTGTCCCTTGATACAACCAATGGTCGAGGAATTTCACTCTAACTCCATTTTTCGCAATTCTCATTCTGTTTTGTAGAAAAAAGTTAGGGAAGAAGGAGCGGCAAATGGATGGAAACATACTCATTTGTGCTAAAGAGAAGTGTCCAAAGAAGAATCCTTTTGATTTGAGGACAAATCGCCTAAAAGAAGGGGAGGATGATACAATCCAGCCTTGGCAACTATTCATCATCATCTTGTCATCTCGAATTGTAGGGATGAAAGAAAGGGGAGCTTTTACATTCCTTGCACATATTTTAGCTATTTATATCGTTTACTTTATACATAGCATATTTAGCCTTATTATGTTGCATCTTATACCTTATGATGAGCTTATTATGCTATATAATCTGTATGTTATATTTAAGGGCATATTAATACACATTAGTCCCTTTATTTTACATATTACTTAATCATCATAATACATTATGTTCTCCACATCTTTATATCTATTATTAAGTTAATTTAAGCATCTTAGATTGAATTTGCATACTATACTTATTTATGCGTCATATTTTAAGCTCATTTAAGCTTACACATTGTTCTTATTGTTCCTTAGGTAATAAGGATGATGACAATAGCTCGACATAGCTCAAACACCTCAAATGTAGCTCAAATCAGCTCAAAGACATTCATGGCAGCTTGGGACAGCTCAAGGACATCCACAACAACTCGAATTATGCTTAAAGACTCTATGGTGGCTTATGGCAGCTCAACAACAAAGAGAAAAATTGCAAAGAAGCTCACGAACTCTAAGGCCTAGCTCACCTAGCTAAAGTCAGCTCATGGAAGCTCAAAATGAAGTAATGATTGAGCTAGCTCACTCAGCTAGCTAGCTCAGCTCAACCCAACTCACACTAAGCTCAGCCAGCTCGCTTTAGCTCCACCTACACATGCTAGCTCAACACCCAAAGTTCATGTCGCCTCCAAAGGAACATGCCCTTAGCCATTTTGGAGGGAAATGAGAATGGGCGGCAACCAGCAATGGAGAGAAGCGTTGTGCACCAAAATGCAAAGAAGGGAGACTCCAATTTGGCCGAAACATCACAAGGGCCTTGGAGGGAGTCACGAGCAGCCTTGGAAGGAGACTTGAAGCCTAGCCGAATAGATAAAAGGCCTTTCGGCCAAACCCCTTCATTTCCTCTAAATAGAACTTGTATTTTCATTTTATAAACATCTCATTCATATCAATATATTTTTCTTTGTGAGAATTTTCTCTCTTTTAGTTCTTAATTGAACTTTATAGACTTATCAAGTACTTGTACTTGTGGCGTCAACCTTCTATTTTCCACCATGATACTTCTGGTTCTTTTGGTTTAATATACCTAAAGGGTCAATGTCCTTTTCTACCACCCCTTAAAGTAATCATATAAGGTATGGGGCTAAGGTTTCATATACCTTTGTTTCATCCTTCGATTCTTTAAGATGTTATCTCCATTTATCATCTTTTCCATCACCTACATCTACCACCATCATCTGCCCAAACACTTAACCAAATCTCCCATTTTCCTTCACTCTTCCGTATCACAAATATCACCTTCCAAACCATCCCTTTTTAAAGCCTACATTACTTTGCAGGTTGTTTCCTTCCTTCCTAGATCCAACAATCAAAGGGGCTACCTTATACAACACTTTGGCAAGGCGTGACACTTCATAGAAGACCTTATATAAGGCGAGTTCACCCTAACTCACCTTGCTTAGGTGGCAAGTTTTGTTTGTCATGTCATAAAAAAACGTCGGGTGTAACTCGGATTACATGCAAGGTGAGTTTACGTAAGAATGCACAATATAAATAACTGGTAACATGAGATTCAGAATGGAAGTTTCAAAATTTTATACTTCACGAGTATTAAAATGCATTCAAAATCGGGGTCGTTTTATGTATTAATGGTGCCTTTTCGCACAAGAAAGTTTTCCTTGCAACATGAAAGTAGCAGGGGGGAAACGGGTGTTCATGGACAACCACTTTCTTACATGAAAAAGCCCAATGCACCCAACGTGGAAATTCTCTCCAACCTTTTCGTAAAACGCATACCTCTTGGTAAATGACTTAAAGTTATTTCTGGGGGTATTAGTTTCTTACATGGAACAGTCCAATGTACCCAACGTATCTCTTCATTTTGTACGTATTATAAATGTATAAAATGTTTTACTATTTCACAATTATGTGAAATGTAGTCATATAGGGGTGTTTACGCGCGTTTTAAGCCGCCTCAAGATATTTTTTTGCACGATTTTTTTACATGAACATCAAGTAAAAGTGTTTATCTATACGACTACGCGTCCGCCTTTCGGTCCAACATTGAAAAACCTCTTCGAAACATGCGCTGAAAACACTACGAAGACCACGCGCATAGGTGTGTTTAATGGTGTTTTAAGGATTTTTTTGCACGATTTTTTTACATGAACATTAAGTAAAAGTGTTTATCTATACGACCAAGCATTCGCCATTTGATCCAACATTCAAAACCGCTCCGAAACATGCACTGAAAACCCTACGAAGACCACGTCCATAGGGGTTTTACGCGCGTTTTAAGTCGCCTCAAGATATTTTTTCGCACAATTTTTTACATGAACATCAAGTACACGTGTTTATCTATACGACCACAGGTCCGCCATTCGGTCCGACATTGAAAAACTGCTCCAAAACATGCGCTGAAAACCTTACGAAGATGACATCCATAGGGGTGTTTACGCGCTTTTTAAGTCACCTTCGGATATTTTTCGCACGATTTTTTTAAACGAACATCAAGTACAAGTGTTTATCTATACGACCACGTGTTCGCCATCCGTTGCAAAATTCAAAAACCGCTTCGAAAGATGCAACGAAAACCATATTAAAGAATTGTGCGAAATTGCAGGGGAGGAAATGACAGGCGGAACTCGTCGGCTAGGCATGGCGAGTTTCGAAAATTGCTGAACTTTCACGGCGAGTTCCACCCGTCATTCCTCCCAACAATTATGCATAGGTTCTGCTTATAAATATACGCTGAACGCATTCATTTCCAATTCCTCAAATGTCTTTCATTATTTTATATGAACCTGTAATACCCGTATTTTGTCCGGGTGTGCATATATATAATATTCGAATACCAAATAAATAAATAAACAATCCAAATACCAGTCCAAAATATACAATATAGAGACCATTTTACATATCCAATAGCCATTTTCGTTATACAAAGCCCAAATATCAGTATCAGGCCCGAAATACATATTTTGCCAACCCATTTACAACTCATATCCATCTGCCAGTCCAACAAACACACATAAATCAGGCAAAGAAACACAAAGCCCATCTGTGCTTTTATTTCCCGCCTAAAATCGAGACCCAAGGGACACGTGGCGCTCCTCTTTTCGTCCATTCCCGATTCACGCGGATTGCTTCCTCAGCTGGAGCCAACTAGCTTTGCCAACGTTAGTGGTGAAGTCATACCGCACTTAGTATAAATAGAGAGAGAGAAAATTGTCAGGAATTAATTGGCAGTAATTAGTTACCATAAAAGCAATGAGAGAGAAAGGGCGGAGAGGTAATTACCCACGCGTCTAAGATGTCGAAGCGACGTCTAGAATGGGAACAGCCGCGAACACTGCCATCGCCAAGCCGTATCGTTGCCGGAGAACGCCACGACAGCCGTGAAAATTACTGGAATCAAGTCAGGAAGGTAAAAATCATTTCCTTTTCTATTTTTGTCCTATACAAAATAATAAATAAAAGTGTTAGATTCGAAATGAAAATAATAAAAATAAAATATAAAAACAAAGGTTGAGATCTGAGAGTTGCGGTGGACGGAGAGATTTCGGAGATGGTCGGAGTCGAAAATGAGGGGATAAGTGACCGAGAACGGGTAGATCAGGCTTAGGAAAGGGCGAAGACAGGAGGATTCGGTCGAATCTGGGTAGATTTAGAGTTTAGGTGAGTGAAATTGGGAAAATTTAGGTTTTAGGGTTATGGTTATGGCGGCGGACGACGGAAGACGATGGCTGGGAATTGCCCTGTAGTGGCTGGAAATCACACCACAGCGGTTAGAAATCACCCTATGGTGGCCAGAAATCACCTCGTGGTGGCCGGAAATCGCACCACGATGGCCGAGTCATTTGGTCGATAGAATTTCGGGAGAGGTGAGAGAGAGGAAAGAGAGTGAATGGGTTAAAATGAGCGAGTCGACTCATTTTTTGGGTATATATAACTTAGTTCACACGATGTCGTTTAGTACCGGGTTAGGAAGAGGATTCGCGCTCTTTTGAGCGGATCTGGATTGTTGAGTGGATCGAATGATCGATATTTACCAAGAGGGGGGTGAATTGGAAATTTAAAGGATTTTGGTGGAAATTGGCAAATTAAAAATTGAAGAACAAGGGATTTAGAGTGGTTCAAGTTCCAAATGAACTCTACATCCACTACCTTAGTCTCACTAAGGATTTGCAACAATTTCACTAAATTGATCTTCCCCTTTTCTAGGACAAGGAGGCAACCCTTTACAATTTCGGTTGATTTTTCTACCCAAAAATCAACCCAACCCTCACACAAGAGAACAAAGAAATTTGTAGGCTAATTAGGTATCTCTCAATACAAATGATAGCCCCAATACAAGCACTCAACCCAATTTTACAAAGTGAGAATGAAGAACACAAATTGGGATATCTAGACAAATATGAAATTTGGCACAATTGCTTGGATTTGATGAATAAGTGTTTGCTTGAAGTTCAATAGTTGTTGTTGTAGCTTTTGGATGTCTCTTTTATACCTCTTCATTGATTTCTAACCGTTTGGGTGGTTGAGGACTTAATTAGAGCCGTTGGAACCCTCTCTTACCACCATAAGTGCACTTCTGCAGCTACCGGTATCGGTACGCGGGAAGGAGTATCGGTACCTGTCTCAGAAAAGAAAGAGCCGTTGTGCGCATTTAATACAGGGGTATCGATACGCACGTAAGCGTATCGGTACGGTGTATCGAAACGGCAAGGGTCGTATCGATACTATTTTCTGAACTTAGCTCACTGTCCAACTCCGTATCGGTACGGGAGTTACGCGTATCGATACGGGTCAACTAACTTTTAAAGTTTGGTTACCAACCAACTGACACCAACGGTCATATTTTTTAAACCGACTTATCTTAAAAAATTATAAAGCCCGTATCGATACGGGGGTTAGCCGTATCGGTACCGTATTCAAACTCTTTGAATTTTACCACAGGGCTGTATCGATACGAGGGTTTGGGGTATCGATACAGGTTCCGGCAGTGACCAAGTTTGGTAAAAAGGTATCGATACGCTAGGTGCTGTATCGATACGCCTGGACGTTTTTGGATGGTTTTGCCTTGGAACACTTAGAAAATATTTTGAGTTTGAGTTTTATAAATCAGTTTCAAAGTGTTGGTGCTAGGTTTCAAAGTGTTGGTGTTTTAAAAACTTATTAAGGGACTTAAAAACTAATTTTAAGTTTTACAAAATAATCCTTAAAGATTTAATTATATCAAAATCAAACATAGGTTTTACAATCTCCCCCTTTTTGATATAACAAAACTAAAACTTAAAATTTTGAAAAAAACTTCATAAAGAACTCTCCCTTAATATAAGCTTGGTAACCTTTGAATTTAAATCAAAATATTTTAAAGTGTGAGCTAGTTTCTTCTCCCCCTTTTTGTTAGATCAAAAAATCTTTGAGACAATTAAGTGCATAGAGAAATCAAAGGTATAATAAGCAACATAGATATTTATTCATTAAAGCAACATACTTAAAATCCAAACAAAGGCAAAATAGAAATCAAAGCATAGGTTTTAATCCTAAGACAAACTTAATCCTAAAAACATAAAGCATAGGTGCATAATAATATAAAGTCCTAAATGATATGCATGACAAACAAGAGAAAAACGTCTAAGCATCGTCTTCGTCGTCTTCATCCTCTTCATCATCATCTCCCAAAGGCTCATTGGTGCGCATACTATTACGCCACTCATCATGGAAAGCGGCAATGGAGATATTCAAGGAATTATGCCCACTTTCAAGAGATGTGAGGCGATTCTCAAAACCCGTCATCCTCGTGTCAAAAGTAGTTTCCATGGATGTGAGACGAGTATTCATGTCCGTACGTAACCCGGTGAATTGCTCATTGAGATAGGTCATGAGAGCATCCATATTGGGTTGTTGGACTTGAGGAGCTTGAGGAGCTTGAGCCGCTTCATGCATTGCGGCAACTTCCGGTGGTAACTCGGCAAGACGCACCCATTCACCATTAACATAAGAGAATTTTGCCCGAGCAAGGGAGTGCTCATCAATAGGATCGGTGAGAGGAGTTGCAATGTCATATGAGCAATCAATTTCCTTTTTAACGAAGAAATAGCTCAAAGCCGTACCGTATGTGAAGGAGGTGACATGAGGTAGGTGACGATTTTGAACGAGGTAGACTATCTCCGCAAACATAAGTCGAGCTAAATTTGGTCGCTTGGCTTCACGAAAACACCGAATCCAAAAATCATCCACTTGACGAATGGTGGAATATTTTCCTTCGGAAGGACGAAACCACCACGATACCATCAAATGTAGAATCCGGTCGTGAGCATTGAGGGCGGTGACGGATCCACTGAGAACATGCCCCCCACAGTGCTCATCATCGAGGCCTTCATCATCCAACTTAAAGACATCACAAATAGACTCGACATCAAGGGTTATTTTCTTTCCCATAAGATAGGAGTTAATTGCAACAACTTCCCCATTTCGACTAACACATCTTGCATTAGCATAGAAAATCAAAACCAAGAGACGATAGAAAATACCGGGAATAGAGAGAAAATGAATGAAATTCCAACGATGAAGCAAGGGGAGGTATTCAAACTTGAAACGCTCCGAATTGAGAAAAGGGATGGATACTACCCTTTCGGCACGGATCTTGTAATTCTCATATTGACGAAAGTGATTGAGACCCGAATTGCTTTCAAAGGATTGCTCATAGATAGTCGAGTAGTTAGGACGAGCAATCACTCCAAGGTTGGAAGATTCACCGGCTTGATTAGTCCTTTGTCGCTTCCTCGATGGCTCTTTTGGTGCCATGATCTAAGAGAGAAATTAAGCAAGGGAGATTTCTTCAATATAAGTAAAAATCAAGGAAAAAAAATTTAAGAGAAATTTTGAAAAGAAAAATTTTAGAAGAAAAAAAAAATTGAACAAAAGCAGAGTTTAAAAAAAATAAAAGAAAGGTGATTACCTTGATAGAAACTTGAAGAATTGAAGAGAACTTGCACAAAGATGAGAAAGAGAGCACAAAGCCTTGCTTGATTTGAAAACTCTTTTAGGTTTGAGTTGAGATGTGAAAAATATGAAGGAGGAAGTGCCTTTTTATAGGCAAAAACGGCTAGGGTTAATTAGGTTTTGAAAAGATTGAATTTAGGTAAAAGTTGAACTCATTAAAAGCTAATTAAAGCCATCAGCGCAGTCGAGTATCGATACGCCCGATGGGGTATCGATACGGGGATAAAGATGTCTTTTTGCAAAAATGCCCGTTGGAACAGTCGTATCGAAACGGATGGGTCCGTATCGAAACGACCCGTATCGATACGGGATGAATTGTATCGATACGCGTGAAGCGTAAAGAATTCTGGGAAACGAAATGAAGAACGGGTATCGATACGCGTATAACAGTATCGATACTGCAAGCCCAGAAATGCATATTTGGTACAAAGAACAACCAAAGGCTCGAACCTAATCTCTCCTATGAGTATGCAAATGATGTATGAGCAGTTCTTAGCATATTTTAACAGAATCATACTCCCCCTAACTATAGGCATGGAAGAAATTGGGAGTCTAAGCATACAAACATGGCATTTCACAAGATCAAGCATATTTAAGCACAAAAGAGGTCCAAAAAGGTCAAGATAGGCTAGCTAGACCTAACTCTCTCCTAAGGGACCAAAAGCGCTCTTTGTCTAAGGGTTTTGTAAAAATGTCCGCTAATTGATTCAAGGTGTCTACATACTCTATAACCACATCTTCCTTAAGGACACGATCTCTAATGAAATGATGCCTTATTTCTATATGTTTGGTTCTAGAGTGTTGGATGGGATTTTTTGTTAAACAAATAGCACTAGTGTTGTCACATTTTAGGGGTATGGTTTCAACTTTAATTCCATAATCTAAGAGTTGTTGCTTCATCCAAAGGACTTGAGCACAACAACTCCCTAAGGATATGTACTCAGATTCGGTGGTAGATAAGGCTACACTATTTTGTTTCTTAGAGAACCAAGATATGAGCATACTACCTAAGAATTGGCAAGTTCCCGAAGTACTTTTCCTATCAATTTTGCAACCCCCATAATTCGCATCCGAGTAAGCATAAAGGTTGAAGGTAGAGTCTCTAGGATACCAAAGGCCTAAACAAGGAGTGTCTCTAAGGTATCTAAAGATTCTCTTAACGGCTATAAGGTGAGACTCTCTAGGACTAGCTTGAAACCTAGCACACAAGCAAACACTAAACAAGATATCCGGTCTACTTGCGGTAAGGTAAAGCAAAGATCCAATCATAGAACGATAAAGCTTAGAGTCAACACACTTACCTCCTTCATCTTTGTCAAGCTTTGTAGATGAGCTCATAGGAGTGGCTTGAGGCTTTGCATTCTCCAAGCCAAACTTCTTGAGCATATCCTTTATGTATTTTGCTTGGTTGATGAAGGTGTCATCCTTCTTTTGCTTGATTTGGAGTCCCAAAAAGAATGAGAGCTCCCCCATCATGCTCATCTCAAATTCACCTTGCATTAACTTAGCAAACTCTTGACAATGACATTCATTAGTAGAACCAAAAATAATATCATCAACATAAATTTGAACTACTAAGATGTCATTTTTATACATTTTTATAAAGAGTGTAGTGTCCACCTTACCTTTTTCAAACCCTTTTTCAATCAAAAAATTTGAAAGCCTTTCATACCAAGCTCTAGGAGCTTGTTTTAAACCATAAAGAGCTTTGGTAAGTTTGAAAACATGATTTGGAAATTTTGAATCTTCAAAACCTGGTGGTTGTTCCACATACACTTCTTCATTTATAAAACCATTTAAAAATGCGCTTTTAACATCCATTTGAAAAAGCTTGAAATTATGATAACATGCATATGCAAGCAACATCCTAATGGCTTCCATCCTAGCTACGGGTGCATAGGTTTCATCAAAATCTATTCCCTCTTCTTGAGTGTAACCTTGTGCTACAAGTCTAGCTTTATTTCTCACAATGTTACCACTCTCATCTAGTTTGTTCCTAAAGACCCATTTAGTTCCTATTGTAGATTGATTACTAGGCCTATCAACTAATGTCCATACATTACTTCTCTCAAATTGATTTAACTCTTCTTGCATAGCCATAATCCAAAAGTCATCTTTCAGTGCTTCTTTTATATTTTTAGGCTCTATGCATGAGATAAATGCAACATGGTTCATTAATCTAAGAGAAGAACGAGTGGTTACCCCCTTGGATGGATCACCCAAGATTTCACCATCTTTGACATAGTTTAACTCCCTTGGGTAGCTCACTTCCTTTTCCTCAATAGCCAAGTCCTTCAAGGCTTCAAGAGGTGGATCTTGTGTGTCTTCTTCTTTTGGTTGAATCTCATCCTCCTTTGAAGTTTGACCTCCATCAAAGGCACTTATGATTCCTACATCATCATCATCACAAGAATCCTTCCTAGGAAGGAGGTTATCATCGAATACAACATGAATAGATTCTTCTACTACTAAAGTCCTTTTGTTAAATACTCGATAGGCTTTAGAGGTTAAAGAGTAACCTATAAAAATGGCTTCATCACTTTTTGCATCAAATTTACCTAAGTTATCTTTTCCATTATTTAAAACATAACACTTGCACCCAAAAGGGTGAAAATAGCTAATGTTAGGCTTTTTAGATTTTAAAATCTCATAAGGTGTTTTCTTTAAAATTGGCCTAATCATAACTCAATTTACAATATAACAAGCGGTGTTTGTGGCTTCCGCCCAAAAATATTTAGGTAAATTATTTTCACAAAGCATAGTTCTAGCCATTTCTTGTAAAGTTCTATTTTTCCTCTCAACTATCCCATTTTGTTGAGGAGTTCGAGGAGCCGAAAAATTATGGCTAATACCATTTTCATTTAAAAATTCTTCAAACCCTAAATTTTGAAACTCGGTTCCATGATCACTCCTAATATGAGAAATTTTAAGCTCAAGATCATTTTGGGTTAATTTTGAAAATGTGATGAATTTTTCCAAAGCCTCATCTTTAGTACTTAAAAAGAGAACCCAAGTAAATCTAGAAAAATCATCAACTAGCACAAAAGCATACGATTTACCACCCAAGCTCATAGTCCTAATTGGCCCAAATAAATCCATGTGAATTAATTGTAAGCATCTACTAGTAGAAACATCATTAATGGATTTAAAGGAAGACCTATGTTGTTTACCCTTTGAGCATGCATCACAAATTTTATCATTTGAAAATTTTATTTTGGGCAAACCTCTAACTAGATTTAGAGAAACTAGTTTTTCCAAAACACTAATGCTAGCATGTCCTAGCTTCCTATGCCACAACCATGCATCATTTTCATTTTGAGCAACTAAGCATGCATGAGATGTATGTATGTCATCTAAATGCACCATGTATATGTTTCCTATGCGATGACCTATGAGCATAATATTATTAGATTTAATGTCTACAATTTTGCATCCATTTTTATCAAATAAAACATTAAATCCTTTATCACATAATTGACTTATGCTCAATAAATTGTGTTTAAGACCATCGACATATAAGACATTTTCAATGAGAATGGTAGAGTGATTACCTATGGAGCCAATACCTTTAATGTGGCCTTTGGAGTTGTCACCAAATGTTACTACTCCTCCACTTTTTGGCTTTAAATCCATGAATCGACTCTTGTCTCCGGTCATGTGTCTCGAGCATCCACTATCAAGGTACCATGAGTTTTGACTTTGTGCTTTGGCCTTGAAGCAATGCTCCCCCTACAAACAAAGGTATTAAACCTTGGTTTTTGGTACCCAAATCATTTTGGGTCCATGAGTGTTAGCTCCCAAAACCTTGGTTCCCTTAGGAATCCAAGATGACATAGCAATAATATTATTAGATTTTACAAGTTCCTTAGGAACCCATACACTTCTAATTCTTTTAGCTTTACTATGTCTAGGGTAGCTACCTTGTTTGTAGTAATTAGTCCTTTTCTTAGGTTGGTGTGTTCTAGAGGATTCTCCTACTTCATGCTTGACACTACCAACATTTTTAAAGGACTTTTTGAGCTCATTTAGCTCACCTAACACCTTTTGGTGTTCACTATTGCATTGAGATAAAAGATTATTAAGATCAACATTTTCATCTTGAAAGAATTTAAGTTCATATTTTAATCCTAAAATCTTTTTCTCAAATTTAGAATTAGCTTGAGTAAGTGAGTCATTTTTCTCATTTAGTTCTTGAATAATCTTTTTATTCTTAATGACCGACTCCTTAAATTTCTCAACTAATTCATCATATACCTCTTGTAACTCATCATATGCATCATTTAATTCTTCATATGAAAAATCTAAAGTAGATGAGTTAGAGGTTACCATGGAGGAATCTTCCTCAAGTGCCATGAGACAAAGGTTAGCCACTTCTTGTTTGTCATCCTCCGATGACTCCTCATCACTCCAAGTAGCAAGTTTAGCTTTGAGTTTCTTATTCTTCTCAAAGCCCTTCTTCTTGAGTTGAGGGCACTCCGAACGGATGTGGCCGGGTTGTTTGCACTCATAGCAAATGATGGGATCCTTTCCTTCTTCTTTGTTCTTCCTTTTGAAGTCCATCTTTCTTTGGATTTTTCTTCCCCGGTTGGACCTCATGAAACGTGAGAACCATTTGGCTATCATAGCCAATTCTTCAAGTTCGTCCTCATCACTAGATGAGCTCTCATCAAGTTGTGAAACTTTAGCCTTGAGAGCTATTCCCATCTTCTTCTTCTTCTCAACCTCAAGCTTCTCTACTCTTTTCTCTTCTTTCTTTTTCTCATCTTCCCTTCCTTGCTTCATGATCTCATGAGTAAGGAGAGAACCCACAAGCTCATCAAGCTTTAGTGTCTTCAAGTTCTTTGCTTCGATGATAGCGGTTCTCTTCCCATCCCAAGACTCGGGAAGTGAATAGAGTAGCTTCCGGACAAGCTTGTCTTCCGGTATGATCTCTCCATATCCCTTTAGACCGTTGACGATTGTGGAGAATCGATCAAACACCTTTGACACCGTCTCATCGGGCTCCATCTTGAAGTTTTCATAACTAAGATTGAGAAGTCCAATCTTAGTTTCTTTGACATCATTGGTGCCTTCATAAGTGGTCTCAAGAGTGTCCCACACTTCCTTGGCACTTTCAATGGATGAGACCTTTGAGTAGATGTCCGGACCGAAAGCACAAAAAAGCATGTGGAGAGCTTTATCGTTGACTTGAATCTTCTTCCTCTCCTCTTCACTCATTTCGACTTTCTTCTTCAACACCATCTTGCCTTCACCGTCTTGCTTCAATGGAATGTATGGCCCATCTTCAATGACATCCCACACAAGATAGTCACTAGACTTGATGAATAGCCTCATTTTATTCTTCCAAAAAGAATAGTTGTCACCATTGAAGAAAGGAGGCTTGGTGGTTGATTGTGACTCGTACATGCCCGAACCGGAGGTTGAAGCCATCTCTTGATAATTTGATGATCACACTCTTCCAAGGATCTCCTCTTGTGGTTGTTAATCCTCAAAGAGTTAAGCTCTGATACCAATTGTTGAGTGGATCGAATGATCGATATTTACCAAGAGGGGGGGTGAATTGGAAATTTAAAGGATTTTGGTGGAAATTGGCAAATTAAAAATTGAAGAACAAGGGATTTAGAGTGGTTCAATTTCCAAATGAACTCTACATCCACTACCTTAGTCTCACTAAGGATTTGCAACAATTTCACTAAATTGATCTTCCCCTTTTCTAGGACAAGGAGGCAACCCTTTACAATTTCGGTTGATTTTTCTACCCAAAAATCAACCCAACCCTCACACAAGAGAACAAAGAAATTTGTAGGCTAATTAGGTATCTCTCAATACAAATGATAGCCCCAATACAAGCACTCAACCCAATTTTACAAAGTGAGAATGAAGAACACAAATTGGGATATCTAGACAAATATGAAATTTGGCACAATTGCTTGGATTTGATGAATAAGTGTTTGCTTGAAGTTCAATAGTTGTTGTTGTAGCTTTTGGATGTCTCTTTTATACCTCTTCATTGATTTCTAACCGTTTGGGTGGTTGAGGACTTAATTAGAGCCGTTGGAACCCTCTCTTACCACCATAAGTGCACTTCTGCAGCTACCGGTATCGGTACGCGGGAAGGAGTATCGGTACCTGTCTCAGAAAAGAAAGAGCCGTTGTGCGCATTTAATACAGGGGTATCGATACGCACGTAAGCGTATCGGTACGGTGTATCGAAACGGCAAGGGTCGTATCGATACTATTTTCTGAACTTAGCTCACTGTCCAACTCCGTATCGGTACGGGAGTTACGCGTATCGATACGGGTCAACTAACTTTTAAAGTTTGGTTACCAACCAACTGACACCAACGGTCATATTTTTTAAACCGACTTATCTTAAAAAATTATAAAGCCCGTATCGATACGGGGGTTAGCCGTATCGGTACCGTATTCAAACTCTTTGAATTTTACCACAGGGTTGTATCGATACGAGGGTTTGGGGTATCGATACAGGTTCCGGCAGTGACCAAGTTTGGTAAAAAGGTATCGATACGCTAGGTGCTGTATCGATACGTCTGGACGTTTTTGGATGGTTTTGCCTTGGAACACTTAGAAAATATTTTGAGTTTGAGTTTTATAAATCAGTTTCAAAGTGTTGGTGCTAGGTTTCAAAGTGTTGGTGTTTTAAAAACTTATTAAAGGACTTAAAAACTAATTTTAAGTTTTACAAAATAATCCTTAAAGATTTAATTATATCAAAATCAAACATAGGTTTTACACGGATACAGGTCCGTGACTGGGTCGAGCTCGGGCCAGGTGTTCTAGGCCGAGTTTCAGGTGGGCTAGGTGTTTTTGGGCTGTTGTTTAACAGATTTGGGTTATTCTTTTAGGGGAATTAGGTTTGGCCTCTTGAATTTATTCTTTTTTGTGGAATGGTCACTATTTCCTTGTAAATTGACTCTTTAATTTTTAATTCAATTTAGTCCTGTCAGTTTAATTTCTTTATTTTAATTGCCTTATTTATTATTTATTTAATGCATGATTTTAAATAACCATATAATATGTATGATTAGAGAATTTTATTACATTTAGTAAGAGTAGGGTTAGGGCCTTTTAAGATTAGATTCTCTAATTAAATCAAATAATTCGATAGGAAAGGACATTGTAGACAAATAAATGGATGTTGAATAAAGGTCAGATATTCTAAGTTAATTAGTACCACATTGTAACGTGGTGTTAAATAAGGGAATATTTAAGTAATAGATTCAACGTTTCATTTAAACTTAGAAAATGGAAATTACATATAGTTAGTTTAAATAAAATTAAAATAGGATTGAACCATTAGTATCAATAAGGTTAGGAATATTGTTACTTTAGAGCCTAATATGGGTAGTGTCCAAATTATTTGGGTGTTACCTGATGAGCGTTCAAAAGTACTATTTTATTACCTTTTTTTACTCATATTATTGTTAGAATTAGGTACATTTTAGTTGCATTATTAGGCATTAATTTAGTTATGCTTGAGTTTATAATTTAGTTATTTTCTGGAAAAAGGTACTGCTAGGTATGCGTTTTGTGCATGTGCAGGTTATGCCAGGGATTGCCGAGCCTTGCCGCGACAAATTATTACCGAACCCTGCCGAGTGATCCTAACTGAGCAGAACTGAGCCGTGTTGTGCGATGCTGACCGAACCTTGCCGAGTGGAGCCAGGCCAAACCCTACCGAGTGATGTCGAGCAGAGATGATCGAGTGATGCTGAGCACACTTGGCTGAGCGAAGACGACCGAGAGACCAATACCAGGTCATTTCCGCACTGAACTATGCCGAGCCATTGCCGAGGCAATGCTCGGGTAATTTCCGACAAAGGAGAAAAAGAGTAGAATGGTAGGCGACTTGAAGAACGTAAAGAGTTGAATTTTTAAAGATAATTGACGTGAAGATTTGGAGTTGGAAGTCCATGAGTAGGTCAAAAGAAGATTAAATTCCAAGAAAATAGGAGGAGTTTTAGTTGGAATAAAATTAAAAGAGATTTATTTCTTTTATTAAATTTAATTCCAACATAACTTCCTCCTCAAGAAAGACTTTGACGTAGCCATCTCCCATATAAAGAAGGCCAGGTCGTCAACTTCAAGGGGCTAGAGAGTTCGATTGAGAGAGATTCAAAGGGGGTTGTTCGACATCTTCTTCTTCTTCTTCTTTGCTTCTATTCGATTCATGTTTGGGGATTATTCTTTGTATATCTTTCGAAATGTAACCATGAATTGATTGAATTGGCTTGGGTTATTTTGGGTATTTGGTTTTGATAAACGATTAGATTTTTTTAGGATTTTTGAAGTTGTAATTTTAATTCAAGGTTTGTTCATTCATGGTTTTTAATCTTGTTTGCGGGTGAATTAGGAGAGGATCTCGTGAAACTATCTATTTATTAATATCGGGAGAGTTAGATTCAAGAAACGAATGAACTTGATTTTTGTCCAATTCGATGAAGACTAATTCAACTTAGGAATAAGTTACAAATTTCATCGGCTAAGAGAGGCATTAGATCGATTGATGTTCACCCTTGGTTCACACTGGGAGGTATTATCAAGGCTTGAACATTGATAGAGTTTCGACTTAGGGATAAGATGGAACCATTGAAGAACGTCTTGCCGAACCTTGAAGGTTGTTGCCAAATTGCCCAGGTCGTAGCTGTTTTCATTGCCCAGGCAACCGCCTTACCATTTGCCCAGGCAATCATCTTGTGCATTGCCCAGGCAATCATATTGCCCATTGCCGAGGAAATCTTTCAGCCAATTGCCGAGGCAATTAAGCCTCCTCTTGTATGCAAAACCAAGACTGTTCCATTCGACTATCACTCCTCAACTCATGATAACTCGACCTACTCTTCTCTCTTATTTGATTTCCTCTATATTTTACTTTTATTGTTCTTTAGTTTATTCGTTAGTTAAAACTCTTCATATCACCTATTTGTGTATTTATTTTCACAGTGCAGTAACTTAAGCAAAGTGGCCCAAACCAATCCTTGTGGAGACGATACTCGATACTCATATCACTTTATTACTTGTGACGTGCATACTTGCACAATTGCGTAGCACTTATTACATGCAATATTACCATTAAAGTCCAAAAATTAATAATATTCATAGAATTTTAATTAATTAAATTAATGGAGCCTTAATTAGGTTTTACATAAAATGGACAACAAAATAATTGGTCATACTATAAACCTTTTGTGTTGAGATACATTTCGAATATAAATTGAAGTGTCCTAATGTATTTGGACGTCTCAAAACTTATATTCGCCCAAAATGTATTTTCTTACAAAAGGATATTCCCATTTGAAACGAAATCTATTTAACAATTAAAGATCAAATTAAGTCCAGATTAATGTTCGAAATGCCAAAATGCCACATTGAATTAATAAGGTACCGATAACGGACGTTTGTAGAGGGTGCTAACCCTTCCCTACACGTATCCAACTCCCGATACCGGAATTTTATTAAAAGAATCTTTAGTTCGTTTTTATGGTGTCCGGTCTACCAAAGTGACCGATGGCAACTCCAAAACGATTTTTAGGAAAATAAAAGAAATTTGATTAAAATGGAAAAACCCCTAAATTTCAAGATCAAATTAAAATGAAAAACCCCGATCTCCAAAACACTAATCGTCAGGCTGTTTTTCCACAAACGGTTTTAAAAAAAGGTCACGATAGAACCAAATTTATGCGAGTTCACGACACTACAAGAATTATGTTGTTGTTGTATTGTCTCATATTACGAAGTTCTGCTTACAAAATGAGTTTTCCGAGAAACCACACACTATTATGTTATTTGGGATGCAACAGAAATGTTGTCGCCAGGTCTTAAGGGTATAATGTTGCTCCCATTTTTATTCCATGCAGGCCCCCTATGCGTCCATAATGACATTTAGAAGGTACTGCATGTTAACTTGTTGAACTGACTGACCAAGTTTTTTCACGAAGAACATGCGGCAGCAAAAAAACAATTGCATAGTCATATAAATGAGTTGTCATCTGAGTAAATTTGTTGTATACTATAAAAAATATTTACATGTACTCTACCAAATGTATTAAAGTTGAGGGTAATGTATAATTAGATAGTCAATTTCTTACATGTACTCGTTATTTCTGATTGATTTCAACACTCTACATAGTTCGTTACGTGAAAAAAATTAGACAAGCATAATATTTTTTGGTAAATTAAACTCGATATTTTATTATTAAAATAAAATATGCATTGAGTCTGAACTTTATTAAAAGAAAAATATCTCAAGTTCAAAAAAGCTTCGGGTTATGCTAAAATCAAATAAATAATTAAACATCTCTAGACTCTGCAGACATCGCTCCCATCTAGGGTTATGCTTCGGGTTGCAATTCATGTAACACCCCAAATTTTTATCATAAATTAAAAACCCTAATTTGGCAAATCCCTAATTCTAAAAATTTAAATTTAAATTTGGGAATTTATATTTGGAAGTTAATTAAGTGACTTAATTGCGAGGATTGGGAATGTTTGTGGCCTTTTGTAAAGTGGGCTAAAACTTGACCTTTAGTGTGTAATTTACCTTAAAGATATGGTAAAAAAGCTTTCATTTTCTTTTCAGTTTCCAATTTTTTTTGCAGCCGCATAGTTATCTCCCGCCCTCTTTTGTGTTTTTTTCGAACAGCTACCCTCACCCACGTCTTTTCCGGTCGTGCTCCGACGAGGGCCTTGCCGTCGGCCGATTGTTGATTCAAAGCCACCATCGGGTTCCCCAAACCCGTGCAACCAAAACCCTCTCCACCGTTTTTCCTTCCTCGTCCGTTGTTGTTTAGAAACGGTTCGGAAACCGTTCGTCTTTCTCCATAGCGTCACCGATTCCTGCCGTTTCGCCGAGTTTCCGAGTTGGGTGAGTACGGAATGGATTGTGTTGTGTTTGGCTTGTTTTGAAATGGGTTGGGTTGGCCGGTAATGGTGTGTTTGGGGTCACCGCAGACGGAATCCGATTAGGGATTTTTGCCCTAATTTTTGTATTCGGTTGAAAAAAGGGTTGAACCGACCGAATCGGTCTAAAGGGTGAACTGAGTCAAACGAACCAGACCCTTCTCCAGAACTGAACTGGCTGATGTGTGCGATGATGTCAGCGTTGACGTCAACGATGACGCCACCTGTTGACCCGTTGACCGTTGACATGTTGACCCGTTGACCGTTGACATGTTGACCCGTTGACCGTTGACCCGTTGACCGTTGACTTTTTTAGAAAAGGGTTATTTTATGTTTTTCGACGTCCTGATTCCGATTCCGCTACCCGTTTTC
Source organism: Hibiscus tridactylites (assembly GCA_958450335.1). NCBI lineage: Eukaryota > Viridiplantae > Streptophyta > Magnoliopsida > Malvales > Malvaceae > Hibiscus > Hibiscus tridactylites. The sequence goes on from OY288276.1 coordinate 78,161,179, forward strand.
TAAAATTTGAACCCAAAAGACCGTTTTGATCTCTTTTATTCATTTATACTTGTATTTATAGATATGAATATCAGAAAATTAATTGGAATTATTCGTATTTGCAGATGACATTAACTCGGATATTGAGATCGTTCCTCCTCCTCCACCTGGACGACCTCTTGTTGCTCAGACATTGGGAAATTATTGGAATTATATTATCAGTGTCTTGGCATAGTAATAGTATCTTTGATGGTGTATTTAATTGTTATAGGAGTTGACTCTGACCGACCTAGAGATAGAGCTGAGCGTGGGAGACGTCACCGTCGACGTTGAGTGTTAGCTACTTGAGGCGTGTTCTCTTCTGTGCTGTCTATTTATAGTGCTCTCTGTGTAAATGTGTTGATTTGTTGAAATGTATACATGATGTGGTCTGATGATGTATGATGATAATATTCTGTTGATCTGTGATGTTTGACTTGTTCAACATTCGGTTACATTATGCAATATTTGTATATACATTCAGATTCAGATTATTGCATATCGGATTATATGATTATACATTTATGTTGATAAACAATGCATTCAGATTCAGAACTTGGATTTTTGGTCATCTCATTATGGTTGGGATTCTGTACGGGGAAGTTCAGTAGCTTCATCCTTCGGGATGATGTCTGCTTTGGATCAGTGGTTTCGCCCTACGGGCTGGATTCCACTTCGGATGGTGACGAGGTTGAGAGTGGTTCTGGGGAACCTTACTCTTTGGATGGTGATGTAGTTGGGTGCATGTCATATTGTGTTGCATATTCATTCATACATGTTTATGTGTTTGAATTGATTAATGAGGGAAAAGTGTATTATGATATTATCTGATTAACTCTGTTGATATGATGATACTGTTAGTTCTGTTTGCACTATAGAGACACATTGAGCGTTATCGCTGACTCCTTCTTAGTTTCTATTTTCAGATACTCAGGTCTAGGCTACGGTACTTGGAGGACCTCGTTTTCCAGCTTTATTTATTATTATCAGTATGGCACTTGAACCTATTTATATTATATGTTTTATCAGATTGTATATAATTTCAGATTTTAGATGTTTTATTTGGGGTTATTACGTTTATCTTGCATGTACATTTCGAACACTTAATGTTTTTAGGAATATTTTATTAATATGCATTATGTGATATTAGTATTATCTATTTTGGAAATTTAAGTTTTGAATCAAGTTATTTGCGTGAGGGACAAACTTTGAACTTGACTCCTTATATTCGACCCAGTTCTTCCAGGTCGGGATTAGGGGGTTACATTTAGTGGTATCAGAGCCAGGTTCAACACTTGGTCTGGGTGATCTCAATCAATTTTAAATCGAAAATAAATTTTTGCATGCATTATTAAATGTTTTCAGGTAAAACGGGAATTTCAGAAGAAAAAAAACTTATAATCTTTTATGAATATATTTATACTTATTCTAAATAAGGTCTCCAAGTATCGATTCTAATCTTAGGATTCTGTCTTTTGTAGATATACTACTATGCCACCTCAGAGAAGTTCTAGAGTAGCAGCCGGTCGTGGTCGTGGTCGAGGCCGTGGTCGAGGTCGTACCGTGACTGCAGATAGTGATGTTCCACCTCTTGAGGGTTTGATACAAAACCAGGATGAGGTCCAGGGTGCGAATGTGGAGGAACAACATGTGGACCAGACATGAGCTCTGCAGACGAGAGCTCAGCAGACTAGAGCTCATCATACTGGTGGAGGAGACCCCCTTGTTCAGCCTGCTCAGAGTAGTGGTCATCGTGATTCAGGGGATAGTGAGACAGTGGGCACAGATGCTGTTACTGTTCAGAGAGAGCTATTGAGATACCTTCGACAGTCTGAGAGTGTTCGGAGACCCATATCCGCAGAGTTTCTCGCTGCCGGGATGACTATGTTCGATGGAAAGACGGGTACAGACCAGTAGATGCAGAGTACTGGCTGAAGAAGCTTCAGCGATTATTTGTTGAGATGGATTATCCTACCGACCGGAAACTCAAGGTTGACGTTTCACTGCTACAGGGTGAAGCCCAGAATTGGTGGGAGGCTGAAGAGCTTGTTACTCCAGCTAGTACGGTTACTTGGGGATCATTTATGACAGGCTTTTCGTGATCGATATGTCGGAGCTGATTATATAGCTAAGTGCAGAGATGATTTCATTAATCTGAGACAGAATGATATGACTGTTAACGACTACGAGATCGAGTTTATGAGATTGATTCAGTACATCCCAGGGTTAGTGACCACAGAAAAAGACAAGTGTGATTGGTTCCTAAAGGGATTACTCCTACGATAAAGGCGGGTGTTGCTTTACATATGGACCAGGAATACAAAGATATTACTCGACGAGCTAGGACAACTGAGCGTAATGGGGCAGACTTGAGAAAGCTTGAGTTGCATGGATCTAATAGAGGAAAGAGACCAGCGTCAGTGCCAGTTTAGCAGAGTCAGGGAATCAGTCTAGAAAGAGAGCCGGGGATGAGTCAGACTATCAGAGTTATTCGAGAGCTAGACCAATGACTCCTTCTGTTTCGACTGCTAGTGTTGGTGGTTCGACTGGTACTCGAGGGGTGCCACAATGTCCTTTTTGTAAGAAGTGGCATTGGGGCGAGTGTAGGAGGCAGACTAGAGCTTGTTTCAGATGTGGTTCATTCGAGCATCGTTTCAGAGATTGCGTGGTTCCACCTCCCTCAGCTTTTACTACTACTCAGTCTCAGGCATCAGTTGAGGTTACTAAAGTATACATGAATTGTCCTCTTGAGATTCAAGGGGAGATCTTTCCAGCTGATTTGATGGAGTTACCCTTTGGGGAGTTCGATCTTATTCTGGGTATGGATTGGTTGTCTGCACACCGTGTTACCTTGGACTGTGAAAAGAAAAGGGCTACACTGAGAACTCTTGATGATCGTGAGGTGATTCTGATTGGTGAGCACAGAGGGTTTCTATGTAACATCGTCTCAGCTCTCAAAGCTGAGAAAATGATCAGGAAAGGGTCTATCGCTTATCTTGACTATATCCTTGATCCGAGACAAACTAATTTCGATTTAGATAAGATTCGAGTTGTGAAAGACTTTCCAGACATTTTTCCGGAGGAATTACCTGGGGTACCGCCGAAACGGGATGAGGTTGAGTTTGGTATCGAGGTTTATCTGGGTACAGCTCCTGTGTCTATGGCACCTTATCGGATGGCACCGAAGGAGCTTAAAGAGTTGAAGATTCAGTTGCAAGAACTGTTGGATCGAGGTTTCATTCGACCCAGTGTTTCTCCTTGGGGAGCTCCTGTTCTGTTTGTTAAGAAGAAGGATGTGACACTTCGACTCTGTATAGATTATCGGAAGCTGAACAAGTTGACGATCAAGAACAAATATCCTCTTCCCCGTATTGATGATCTGTTTGACCAGTTTCGGGGAGCTACAATATTCTCTAAGATAGACTTGAGATCTGGTTATTACCAACTCAAGGTTAAGGATTCTGATGTGTTTAAAACAGCTTTTCGGACATGATATGGACATTATGAGTTCCTCGTGGTGCCTTTTGGGTTGACTAACGCCCCTACCGCTTTTATGGATATGATGAATATGGTGTTTCAACCCTATCTTGACCAGTTTGTTGTGGTATTTATTGACGATATACTGGTATATTCTAGATCTGAGGCAGAGCATGAGGAACATCTTCGGATTGTATTATAGATTCTGCGAGAGAAACAACTGTATGAAAAATTCAGTTAGTGTGAGTTCTGGCTTTCTAAGGTTATGTTTCTGGGTCATATAGTTTCAGCTCAAGGTATTCAGGTTGATCCGATGAAGGTCGAGGCTATTATGAGTTGGAAGCATCCCAAGAATGATCATGAGGTTTGAAGCTTCTTGGGTTTAGTTGGTTATTATTGGATATTCGTTGAGGGTTTCTCTTCTATTGCAGCTCAGTTGACTAAGCTTCTGAGGAAGGATGTTACCTTCGTATGGACTGAGGCTCAGCATTCTAGTTTCGAGAAGCTTAAGTCTGTGTTGACTGAAGCACCAGTTCTGATTCAGCCTGAGCCTGGTAAGGCTTATACAGTTTTCAGTGATGTTTCGTACACCGGATTAGGGTGTATTCTGATGCAAGACGGGAAGGTAGTGGCTTATGCGTCTCGACAGTTGAAACTGCATTAGTGTAACTATCCTACCCACGACCTAGAGCTTGCTGATGTTATTTTTGCACTTAAGATCTGGAGACACTATCTCTACGGAGAGAAGTGTTATATCTATACAAACCATAAGAGTCCGAAATATCTCCTCACTCAGAAAGAGCTTAATCTAAGACAACGTCGCTGGTTAGAGCTTCTCAAGAATTATTATTGTGAGATTGAGTATCATCCGGGTAAAGCTAATGTCGTTGCTGATGCATTGAGTCGTAACGCCATTTCAGATTTGAGAGCTTTGTTTGCTTGGATGAGTTTGTACAACGATGCCAGTCTGTTGATAGAACTACGGGTTATCCCTATATTGATTTTCGATATTCGAGCTAAGCAGCCTAGTGATCCGTTTTTGATACATCGTATCAGGGAAGCGCATGAGGGTACATCTCGGGATTTCTCTATTGATCAGGATGGGGTATTATGTTTCCGTGGTCGATATTGTATTTCGAGGAAATCTAGGTTAAAACAGGTTATTCTCCGTGAGGCCCATGACAATCCTTATTCTATGCATACTGGTGGTGACAAGATGTATAAGAATCTTCGTGAAAGGTACTAGTGGAAAGGTCTCAAGCGGGACGTCGTCGGATTTGTATCGAGGTGTTTGACTTGTCAAAAAGTCAAAGCAAAGCATCAGCGTCCATCTGGGTTACTACAACATATTGAGATTCCTTAGTGGAAGTGGGAGCGCGTGACTATAGATTTTGTTAGTGGACTTCCTTTGACTCTGTCGAAGAAGGATTCAATCTGGGTTATTGTTGATCGTCTGACGAAGTCCACGCATTTCATTCCTGTCCGAGTTGACTATTCTTTGAGTAAGTTAGCTCGACTTTATATTTCTGAGATTTTTCGACTTCACGTGGTACCGTTATCTATTATTTCTGACAGAGATCCGAGGTTCACTGCAAAATTCTATGGGTCTCTTCATTCTTCTTTGGGTACTCGGTTGAACTTCAGCACATCTTATCATCCGCAGACAGATGGTCAGTTTGAGCGTGTGATCCAGATTCTTAAGGATATGTTGAGGGGTTGTATTCTTGATTTCAGAGGCAGTTTGGAGGATTTCCTGTCGCTTGCAGAGTTTGCTTATAATAACAGTTATCAGACCAGTATTAAGATGGCACCGTATGAGGCTCTGTATGGGCATAGGTGTCGTTCACCTATTGGTTGGACTGAGTTGAATGAGCACAGATTGTTGGGACCTAAGATTGTGCACGAGGCTGAGCAGACTGTTAGATTGATTCGGGATCGACTTAAGGCTGCTTTTGACAGACAGAAGTCTTACGCCGATTTGAGACGTCGTGATCTTGAGTTTGAGGTGAGTGATGAGGTTTTCTTGAAAGTATCTCCTTGGAGGAAGGTACTTCGGTTTAGTCGAAAGGGCAAGCCGAGTCCTCGTTACATTGGCCCTTATCGGATTATTCGTCGAGTCAAACCAGTTGCCTATCAGCTAGAGCTACCACCAGAGCTTCAGCGTATTCACGATGTTTTCCATATTTCAGTGTTGAGACGTTATCATCCTGATCCGTCACATGTTATGCTTGTTGAGGATATCGAGGTCGTCCTGATTTCTGGTTCGAGAAGGAGCCTATTGAGATTCTTGCTCAGGATAAGAAGGTTCTCAAAAGAAAGACCATTAAGATGGTCAAAGTCCTGTGGCATGGTCGTAGTCATGATGAGGCTACGTGGGAGCCCAAGACTGTCATCCGAGCTCAGTATCCGCATCTTTTTGCTCCAAGTAAAATTTCGAGGTTAAAATTTCTTTTAACGGGGGGAGAGTTGTAACACCCCAAATTTTTATCCTAAATTAAAAACCCTAATTTGGCAAATCCCTAATTCTAAAAATTTAAATTTAAATTTGGGAATTTATATTTGGAAGTTAATTAAGTGACTTAATTGCGAGGATTGGGAATGTTTGTGGCCTTTTGTAAAGTGGGCTAGAACTTGACCTTTAGTGTGTAATTTACCCTAAAGATAGAGTAAAAATGCTTTCATTTGCTTTTCAGTTTCCAATTTTTTTTGCAGCCGCATAGTTATCTCCCCCTCTTTCGTGTTTTCTTCGAACAACCACTCTCACCCACGTTTTTTCCAATCGTGCTCTGACGAGGGCCTTGCCGCTGTCCGATCGTTGATTCGAAGCCACCATCGTGTTCCCCAAACTCGTGCAACCAAAACCCTCTCCACCGTTTTCCTTCTTCGTCCGCCGTTGTTCAAAAACGGCTCGAAAACCGTTCGTCTTTCTCCATAGCGTCACCGATTCCTGTCGTTTCGCTGAGTTTCTGAGTTGGGTGAGTACGGAATGGATTGGGTTGTGTTTGGCTTGTTTTGAAATGGGTTGGGTTGGCCGGAAATGATGTGTTTGGGGTCGCCGTAGACAGAATCTGATTAGGGATTTTTACCCTAATTTTTGCATTCGGTTGAAAAAGGGGCTGAACCGACCGAACCGGTCTAAAGGGTGAACCGAGTCAAACGAACCGGACCCTTCTCCAGAACCAAATCGACTGACGTGTGTGATGATGTCAGCGTTGACGTCACCTGTTGACCGTTGACTTTTTCAGAAAATGGTTGTCTTATGTTTTTCGACATCCTGATTCCGATTCCGCTTCCCGTTTTCTCAAATTCGAAACTGAAAGATCGTTTTGATCTCTTTTATTTGTTTATACTTGTATTTAAAGATCTGAATATCGGAAAATTAATTGGAATTATTTGTATTTGCAGACGACATTGACTCGGATACTGAGATCCTTCCTCCTTCTCCACCTGGACGACCTCTTGTTGCTCAGACATTGGGATCCGCTCGTGAGTTTAACTATTAATATATTCGATATTTATATTATCAGTGTCTTGGCATAGTAGTAGTATCTTTGATGGTGTATTTAATTGTTATAGGAGTTGATTCTGACCGACCTAGAGATAGAGCTGAGCGTGGGAGACGTCACCATCGACGTTGAGTGTTAGCTACTTGAGGTGTGTTCTCTTCTGTGATGTCTGTTTACAGTGCTCTGTATGTAAATGTGTTGATTTGTTGAAATGTATACATGATGTGGTCTGATGATGTATGATGATAATATTCTGTTGATCTGTGATGTTTGACTTGTTCAACATTCGGTTACATTATGCAGTATTTGTATATGCATTCAGATTCAGATTATTGTATATCGGATTATATGGTTATGCATTTATGTTGATAAACAATGCATCAGATTCAGAACTCAGATTTTATGTCATCTCATTATGGTTTGGATTCTATACGGGGAAGCTCAGTAGCTTCATCCTTTGGGATGATGTCTGCTTCGGATCAGTGGTTTCGCCCTACGGGCTGGATTCCACTTCAGATGGTGACGAGGTTGAGAGTGGTTCTGGGGAACCTTACTCTTCGGATGGTGATGAGTTGGGTGCATGTCATATTGTGTTGCATATTCAATCATACATGTTTATGTGTTTGAATTGATTCATGATGGAAAAGTGTATTATGATATTATCTGATTGACTTTGTTGATATGATGATACTGTTAGTTCTGTTTACACTGTAGAGACACACTGAGCGTTATTGCTGACTCCCCCTTAGTTTCTATTTTCAAATGCTCAGGTCTAGGCTACGATACTTGGAGGACCTCGTTTTCCAGCTTTATTTATTTTTTATTATCAGTATGACACTTGGACCTATTTATATTATATGTTTTATCAGATTGTATATAATTTCAGATTTCGGATGTTTTATTTAGGGTTATTACGTTTATAATGCATGTACATTTCGAACACTTAATGTTTTCGAGAATATTTTATTAATATGTATTATGTGATATTAGTATTATCTATTTTTGAAATTTAAGTTTTGAATCAAGTTTTTTGCGTGAGGGACAAGCTTTGAACTTGACTCCTTATATTCGACCCAGTTCTTCCGAGTCGGGATTAGGGGGTTACAATTCAAGTGCCTGCTCCTGGTTTTCTAGGATTTGAAGCAAAGTAACATAAGTTTGTCGTTCGGCTTCGGTCGTCAACTTTGGTTTGCCATTTGTCACAAACCACCGACGGTACTCAGAATTTAAAAAATCAAAATCATGAGGAATGGGGTGACGAGTCGGCAACATGTTTGACATGTCATGCCACCATGTTATGTATGACGAATATCTCTTTGGCTAATTCTCTTTCCTCTTACCCCTAAGTCCACCTTTTCGAACTTATCCATATTGGTCGTGGCCTCCGGCACAGGCTGGTGGTATCCAAACTGCCTAAGAACTCGATTGCCGTAAAAACCTCAACAATGGCAAATTTCAGCAACGATATTACTGAACACCAATTTTCGACATCCTCGTAGGCATCGTTCGAAATCATATTACGAATATCATAATCCTCATCATATGGCATCCATCGAAATAGCGATAATACATCCATAACCAATAAATTGGATAAAAACAAATATAAATTATATAATTTCGATCTAAAAGCAATATTTCATTATCTGCTATTCACAATACATGTCAATCTTGTTTCTCACTGCGAGAATTAATTTTACATCCAACCCCTTCTTTTTAAAATTTATGGGCCCATCTACATAATACAAATATGGATCATGTTTTTTGTAAATAAAAATAAAAACTATTATGAGAATTAACATTTTTATCTTGATGTGAGTGGGAATTGAAACAGATGATTACCAATAGGAGCGAGGAATGGAAGCCTGTACCACGCCCATGATTATATCAGCACCACAAACCCACCAATATCGGTGTGCACAATGTCTTCAAGAACGAAAGGTACTGCGTGTGGATGTGAGAACTCGATTTGTCCGGAATTAGAATACCACCAATAAGGACCAATATATAGGCTCGAGCAGCGTAATCAATTTCTTCCGTTGTGGAATTTGCATCCACTTGAAATTCACTCTTCAGCTATGTCATCTTCACTCGTTTACCATCAATAGCATGCACTGGTGGTCTCTTTCCTAAATACTTTTGGCTGCAATCATAAACAAAATAATTATTCATACTTATGACTAGAGTTAAAGAAATTGAAACACCAAGATTCATAGCAACATCTTCGAGGGTGATTGTGTACTCCCTGCACGTCATGTGGAAGGTATACGTCTCCGATTTCCAACGCTCCACCAACCCATTAATCAACTGTGGCACGATTTCAAACTCACGAATCATTGACGCATACCTAAAACTGGAATTCTCCAGAAATCCCATTATATATTCGTTTGACGGATCGCACCATATCAAGCGAGACCGAAATTTTGAATCCTCTTTCTACAAACACAATATTTAAATTAAAGTAACACTTAATCATTTAAAAAATTAAAACTTGAAAAAATAAATCATAAAATCTTACCAACATTCCCATGTTTTTCGTGATGTGAGACTTTTGAAGTCTTAACAAAGCCATTTTTTCCTCAATAGTTACTCGAAATAAAATGCCTTAAACATCAAAAATCAATCGAATTTTAATATTTTCGATTAACTTATCCTACACATATTTTATTATTAGAATTTAAAAAATAGGCATAGATAAAAAGAATTTGAATAAAGAAAATAAACCATACTAAACAAAACTAATCGTACTATAAAAATATTAACAAACGTTACCTTTAACATTTCGAAGTATGTGTGAGCAACCTTCTTTGACCAATGTTGTCTAAGAAAATCTCACGGCTTGACAAACTATTTTGCTTTGCTCGAACAAAAGAGGAAGAAAATTTTTTGTGTGTTCTAAACCAAAACTATCTATTTATAAGATAAATATACCATAATATGAAAAAACTCTAAAAGCCCTTAAAAGGCCCATATTTTTGTCCCCGTATAGTTCGTGACGGCCGTTAAGCCAGAAGAACTTGTCATGGCCATACGGCGAGTTCGGTTTAGGATTAAGTTAATTTCATGATTAATGTTTAAACCAGAATTTAAAGAAAAAAAATAAAACTCACAATACGAGCAAAGCGAGTTTAAATTAAAAAAATAATATAATTTTAAAATTCGCTGTGTTGTTGCGACGAATTTCCTGTAAGGGTTCTACTTTTGAGAATTTAAAATTTCGAGTGGTGTCTTGGGGCTAATATCCATTTTTGCCGTTAACCCCGTAATTGTAATAACGAGTATCACAATCCATCAACATAAGTCTCCAAAAGATAAGGTATATAGACTTATGAAGGGAATAGCTAGGTCCTAGGCCCTACCTTATTAATGTAGGCTGCCCTCAACTATAAGTTGCTAATTATTAGGTTGTAATAAAACGGAAAATCTTCTTTGATTTCACTCTAAACAGGGTAAGGAACTTTGGAAATTTCTTACACAAAATAGTATTAAAATTATAACAATTTCTATCATTTAAGGCTTAAATGAAAATGTTAAACACTATTTTTTATTTTTAGTCTCTAAACTATATTTTCTATCAAAATAAATACCTAAATTAATTATCTTACTCTAAAACCACTCAAACTTTACATTCCTCCCCAAACCACTGTGGACTGCCCTATAAAATCCTTCAACAACCCGGTCAATACACAATATCGATCTAGAATCCATGGTGATTTTTTTTAACAATTCTTAATTTTAGATAGACGTAAATGAAACAATTTTATAGGGCTAAAAAATGGTTCAAAATAAATTAAATTAAATGTTTGCAAGAGAAAATAAAAAAATTAGATCTAGCTAGACTAGTGAAAAAACACTCGAGGAAAGTAAGAATGTTGTTGCATTTCATGAATTTAATTTTTATTCAACTTATTTTTATTCAAAAGTTAATTTGCCACGTACACACCGAATTAACAAAAATTTCATTTTAAAAAAATAATTATATTTTAATAAATTGCACATAATCTTTTAAATTATTGAACCTTTTATGTTTAAATCATTCAATGTCTTCAAATTTTTATAGAAAATATTAAGAGAAAAAAAACTAACATGAAAGTGGCTCCAACATAGTTGCCAATTTGTATCAGAGAAAGAATTAAAAGTGATAATAATTAAATGGTGGTACCATCTTGAAGTAGACAAATTAAGACACATGTCATATTATATTATGATCACAACCAAAAAGACAACCCAGCCTATTTCATACGAGTCGCACAAACAGCCGATTTCATTGGGCACCAAATCTCGAGTCGCACCAAATCTCGAGAAAGAACTAACAAAGGAATTTGCTTCTCCGATTTCATTCATGAGAGACTCGCACAAACAGACGATTTCATTGGGCACCAACCATTCCCATGGTATGTAGACAATTCATTAAGTGCAGTGCCGGATTTAGAACTCGTATCAAGTGGGTTCAAGAAAATCAAACGAACTAAAATTTTTATAATATAAAAAATAAAAAATTAATGAATATATTTAAATTTATCAAACGACTTTACAATCCAGTAAATAATAATAATAATAATAATAATAATAATAATAATAATAATAATAATAATAATAATAAGAGTCTAAAAATTATCTTGCTTTCTTTTTCGATAACTGTCCTCGACGAGATTTCATTTTCTAAAAGTATTACAGAATATCTTCTGTCATAACACTCTCGAACATTTCATCTTCTATAAATGTCATCAAACAATCATTCAACCATTGATCACCCATTCGGTTCCGAAGCTTGCTTTTGATATAATTAATAGAAGAAAGAACTCTTTCAACACTTGCAGTTACAACATGTAAAATTAAAGTTAACTTTAATAGTAAAAAGACCAATGTATACACATTTTGCTTCCTTGTCTCCACTACCTTGAAAGAAAGATCACCTATCCCCTTTAACTCACAAATTTTTTTCTTAAAACGCATATCAATGATATAATGCTCAAGTTGATTATCAAGTGTCCCAAGATTAAATTTAGAAAGGTTGCTTGAATACATTTGCGCTAGTTTGAGAAATTTTTGCTTATCAAAAGTCTAAAATGAGTTAATGGGACTCAAGCAAGCCACACACAAAAGAATATCAGTAGTCACCTCATTGAACCTGTTGTTAAGTTCCTGTAGAAGAAAGTCGATCACTGCAAAAAATATTTCAGCGTGGTAATGATGAAGATTTGTAATTTTTTGTGCCTTGCGCTTTGACTTCCCTTTCGAAATAAATAATTCACTCATGTTGAGAATATCTTGTGCTTTGCAAAACGAAGAAACAACATTTAGTAGAGATTATCAACCTTCATCCCTTATTACTTGTAGTCGTTGTCTTGTTGTGTGAACTAAGTCCATAGCATTAACAATATTTTGGTCCTTGTGCTGCAATGCTTTTGATAAATCATTTTTAATTTTCAGTATCAACAACATCAAATTTTTAAGTGAAAACAAATTCAAATGATTCAACTAACTTCACCATGATTCGTGCTTCCACTCTTTGATCCGATTATATGCCTTCCTCATCAATATACTCGAGTGTATCTACTAATGAATAGAACATGACTAATAAATTGAAAGGGTTTTATAGTGACAACTCCATTGTGTGTCACCGGGTCTTTGAAGGCTTGTTTCTTGATGCAAATCTCTCCCACTTTGAAGTACACCACTACATATACCTTCTCTAACTTCATCTGCCCTTTTAGCACGAAGTATATCACAATGCTTACAAGAAGCTCAAACAATATTTAACAATCGCGAAACCTTTACAACGGCATCTCATGTGCTAGAAATATTCGAGTGATGAATGAGAAAGTGATGTTGAACGTAGAGATCTTGAGAATTGAATAAGGAAGTAAAACCCCTCATTGTCCCACATTGGTGGGATAAAAGGCTTGAGATGTGTTTATATGCACTAACCCACTTTGTAATTATTGAATGACTTAGATAGGAATTGTGTCTCACACTTGGGGTGTGAATCAATTTTATTTGAGTTAGGGTGCACCTTGATGATGTGTGCGAAGTGAATGTTTGGACCGGTTGTGCCCTTCGTTGGCTTTGAATATTTTGCCTATTGTGATTTAAATTTTTCCTTATATGTTACATATATTTTTAAATTTGGAAAGATATTGTAACAAATTAATTCGAACATTAATCAGATATTACTTGGGATCCACAAAGTATATTCAAGATATATATGGAATTTTTGACTGTATTTGAAATCAGCAACAATGGCCATTATATTCGATATACAAATTTTCAATAATAACCCTCTATGAAAACAATATAAATATTGTGTTACCCTTTCTAGGTCAAACACGATTTCAAAACTGCATTCTTCTTCAGTTTTCTCTAATTTTCGGTGATAGGCAAAGGTGGGGGTTTTCATTCGAGATCTCTTCAGTCGTGCTATTGTCGAAGATCTTTTGTTGTTGTATCCTGGGAGGCCGAAGACCAACGAAATCAAGCACTCCAGAGTGGTCGATATCTGTCTTAAGAAAATTGCGTAGCTGCAGGCCTCAACACTATTCATCTTATTTTCATTCGAATTTGGTTTTCTACCTTGCACTTTATTTTTTTCGTTTATTTAATTTAACTAAATAAATTTTGTTTTCCTTTTGATCGTCTTGGATTGATTACTTTCTAACAATCTTAAGACATACTTCTTCTACCTTTCTTCTGATCCAAGACGATTTAGAAAACTATTAGAGATAGAAAATAAATTCGTTTTCAAGATCTATCCTAGCGTTTTAACGGATTTATGAAGCTCTCAATTGGAAAAATATGTTTACAGAAATTGTCGGTGATAAACGAGAAATTTATTTCTGTTTATTGTAATTAATTCTAAATTCCTGTTGTGTTTCTTTTTAACAGAAACAATGACTATGGGAGATCAATGCGATGTGATGTTTGAAGTCAACCTGGTTGACTCGAACCCAAGAGAATAGTGGCTTCACAATGGAGCCACACGTCATATATGTTGTGACGAGAACTCTTTTTCTGAGCTAATACCTAGCAACAATGGGGAAAAGCTCTAGATGGGAAATGTTGCGACTTCTAAGATCAAGGGGAATGGAACTGTGGTCTTGAAGATGACTTCTCGAAAAGAACTTAAGTTGCAGAGTGTGCTATATGTGGGTAAGGGATATGTATTGAATGGAATGTATAAACTCAATGCTATATTTATAAAATCCAAAGTTATGAATAAGAATACTGTTTCTTCTTCCGTTTACATGCTTGAATCATTTAATTTATGACATGGTAGACTTGGACATGATAATTATGATACCTTGCGTAGGTTAATTAGCTTGGAACACATCCTTTCGTTTCACATTAATTATAACCATAAATGTGAAACACGCATTGAAGGAAAATTAACAAGGTCTTCGTTTCAAACAATTGAAAGAAGTATTGAACCGTTTGATCTAATACATAGCTATGTTTGTGATTTGAAATTCGTTCAAACTAAAGGGGGAAATAAATTTTTTATTACCTTCATTGATGATAGCACAAAGTATTGCTATATGTATTTTCTTAAGAGCAAATACAAAGCTATAGATAAATTTATATTCTATAAGCAAGAAGTCGAAAACCAACTCAATAAAAAGATTAAAATGGTAAGAAGTGATCGTGGTGATGATATATTAGCCCATTTGGTGAATATTGTTCACAACATGATATTATTCGCGAAGTAACACCACCATACTCTCCTCAATCCAATGGAGTAGCCGAACGGAAAAATCAGACTCTAAAAGAAATGATGAACGCTTTGTTAGGAAGCTCTGGGTTATCATAGAACATGTGGGGGGGGAAGGTATTTTTTCAGCTAATTACCTTTTAAATAAGGTTCCCCGAAAGAAAATGGATAAGACACCATATGAGTTATGGAAAGGTCGAAAACCTTCCTACAAACACTTGAAAATGTGGGGGGTGTCTTGCCAAGGTAATGGCCAATTACCAAAACAAATGAAAATAGGCCCCTAAACTGTGGATTGTATTTTCATTAGCTATGTCGAACATAGCAATGCTTATCGGTTTCTTGTGTATGACTCAAAGAATCTTGAGATTCACAAGAACAAGATAATGGAATTAAAGAATGCATCATTCTTTGAGAATATATTCCCTTATTAATCTAGGGAGGTTGATCAAAGTTCAATAAAAAAACTTTGGATGAAATTAGTCCAAATGACCAACAAGAGGCTGAAATTGAAATAGAGCCAAGAATGTATCAAGAATAACATCCATTAGGATAATACTCGAAATTGCTGCTTTGCAAAATCTAGAAGTACATCAAATGGATGCTAAAACATCTTTCCTAAATGGAGATTTTGATGAAGAAATTTACATGGACTGATACAGACTCTTTTGGGAGTTCTGTAAAATGAATTCTGGTAAAAGGGGCAAATTATATGTATTGGGAAAGTATAAAACATTGCTAAGAGTCTTTTGCGTGCAAGTATACACGGTCAGCAAGTAATACAACTTGGTAAGCTGAGTTATCGACCCCACAAAGATTAACTTGAATTCGATTGCTTAATTGTTACTTGGTTTGAAAGAAAAGGTGTTTGTTTTGAAGGTTATTTTAAAACTAAAGAAAACAAAAGAAAAATGAAGTAAAATGTTGGCAAGGAAGGTGTTTATAATGAATGATGAATGTTGGCAGGGAATGCTTGGTGTCAACGTGGCTCATGCCAGCCGTTGTTGGCAAAACTGTCTTGGCATTGTTTGCCGAGCAGATTCAACATTAGAAAAGCATCTCTCGATGGTCATTTCCCTAAATTGGCCAAGTAAAAACCCCTATATCTCTATAGTGCTTACTTTTCTTAAACCAATTTGATTAAAACCAATCTATATTTCGAGAGGGGTAGATATCACTTCCGCAATAAGTTCATCTACTTGAACGACTTCTCTCGAAGCTTCTCTCCCTAGTTTCCAACAACTGATCATTGCCTCCCAAGTCTGTTAAGATATTGAGGAGCAATGGGCCAACTATGCCAGCTCTCGCTTGGCGTTACAGTTAAAAATAGTAAAGCATGACAGTAGAAAAACTTTGCCGAAACATATATGTATTTAAATAACTAATGCATAAAAGCAACGTTTAAACCAAACATCCCCTACCAACTATGAAATTAGTTCATGGTGACGAATTTAACCATCAAAACCATAACCATTTTCAAATACATCATCTTTAAATAAACTAAAGAAAAACAACTTAAGCTAAGGGAATGGGCCGAGGGGTCTCTCGGTGCAGCCCTCCATGTCAGGCTCTTGGCCAAGAGGTTGAATCACCCTTCCTTGGTGCAGCCGGCTGTCACTCACTGGTCACTCCAACGCCTCACTCCGATCACTCTAGGTCTTCACTCGATCACTCTCGTCTTTCCTTCGCTCTCCTCAATTGCTTGATCGATTGGTCTTTATACAGGCGTGTGTGGGAAAGGATGAGATAAGCCTTTGCATTTGAATTTAAAATGATCAAGGGATAAGAGATAGAGCTCTATCCGATCATTTTGATATCTTATCAGCTCGATGTGATAGCTTATCACGCTAGGGCTGACTTCATCATGCCGATGTTGCCTTGGCATCCAAGCTTGGCACAACTTTGCCAACATTACTTGGCACCACCTTATCCGCTATTTTTTCGGAAGTTGATCCATTTGTGATATTTTAAGAGCCTGGTCCTTTCCTATTTTTTCGGGGTTCAACAATCTCTTGGCATGGCATCAAGTGCACTTCTCTGCCAACAATTGCTTGGCACATTCTGGTTCTTCTGTACCAACAACACTTTGCATTCTTCTTGGCAATCCTAACTGTGTTGCTTTCCCACGCCAAATCATATGCCAAACCTGCAAAATAACCACAAAACAACCCTTCACCCTGGCATAGACAGAAAACTAAACTCCTTATGCAAATGCATGATTCTAACAACCTATTGAACTTAAATGTACCTAAAAACTTCTTCAAAAAAATGTACCTAAAAAAAAGCAAGAGTGTTGTAAAATTGGCATTAAAACAATATTTTTAGAAAGGTGACAATTGGTGAAGTCTTTGTATGGACTTAAACAAGCACCAAAACAATGGCATGCGGAATTTGATAGTGTCATGATGACAAACGGCTTCAGAATAAACGACCGTGGAAAATGTGTATATATCAAAATTATAGATATTGGATACGTCATCCTACGTTTGTACGTTGATGACATAATCATTGTTGGAAGCAACAATGAAATGGAATAACGTACGATAAACATGTTAAACTCGAATTTTGACATGAAAGATATGGGACTGGCCGATATGATTCTGGTCATCCAAATCAAATGTTCAACAGAAGGTCTCATATTGAATCAGTCTGTAACCCCCTTAGCCCGGCCTAGACAGTAGACCCGAACTACGAAGATTACACGGGGAAAACCAAAGTAAACCCGAAAGTCAACCTTGATTAACGACCCTTTTTTTTCTTTTTAAACTTGTCTAGATGCACATTAAACCTAGGCATACTCTTGAGATAAGCATACTCAAAAATCACAGCAATCAGAAAACAATAAGGGACCCGTTTGCTCAAAATACGAATTTAGGGACCAATTTGTAAATTCTGAAAATTAAGAGGACTTTACAAATTTTTAAGTTACCACTATGAAATTAGTCATGTTTCATGCCTCTCTGCCAAATTTCATCTTAATCGGACATCTTAAACTCAAACAATTGCACATACAAAAATCAGGACTAAAACGTAAAGCTTGCAAACCTCAAAACCATTCAAATCAGTGCCCAACGGTCAAGTGTTCTGAAACGGGGTTAGCCCGTTCAGAAACGGGGCTTGGAAGTAGCCAAAGTGTTTCGAAACACCTCTACCCGTTTCGAAACATCCAGGCCAAATCAAGCACCTGTTTCGAAACAGGCAAGGGTGTTTCGAAACACCCTACCCAGAAACAGCAGATAGGTCTGTTTTAACACATTTAAACCCCATCGAACATGATCCAAATCAATCCTCAACAAATCAACAACATGCCAAGCATCATAACCACCAACTTGCATTAAAATCTAGATACAAAACCACCCCTAGGTGTACCAACTCTTTCAACACATCCAACACTTAAACATGCTTTTGCAACAAGAAGCATAACATAACGACTTATGAATAAGAAGATTCAAACGTTGCAAGCGTTAAACCACATAGTTCAAATCACAAACCAAACTTGTCCAACATACACAATCTCATTAAACATCAACATAAGAGACTCTCCCCCCGTTGCCTTTATTATCTATAGCTATTAACCGAGACATACATCTCAAGTGGAGCTCTCCTTGAATCCCTTGCTTCTTGATGTCCCAACTTCAAATATCTGCAATGATGGACAAAAAGGAGCGTAAGCACATAATGCTTAGTGAGGAATGCTCAAAACCAAAACACCATCAATGCAGCGAGTCATAAAACCTCTTTAAAAAGTAAATACATTCCGATAAACCAAAGCAGTGTTTGAAAACCCCTTTTTAAACAACATGCTTTAAATCATGCATTGCTTAAACATGAAAACCAACCCTTAGCTTAGAAAAGCTAAGTAACTCACTTCAAAGCACACCCTTGCAAAACCATCAATTTAACCTTTCCATGCATGAACATCATATGCAAAGTTAAATACAAATTCCTTGGAAAACACTTCCACTTCACATTATACTTTTCTCATTCTTGAAAATCATCTCAAAGCAAGAAACCTTTGAAAACCACTTACCCCTTCAATCTATCACATGCATTAAACAAATGCAATACATGAACCACAAAATCAACATTTGCATTACATGCCTTTTAAAACAAGCCTTCACAAGACTTCAATGCACTAAAGAGATTCCCATGCACATATGCACCATTCTCAATATAAGATAAACACTTGTACAAGCTTAACAAGTAATACATGCATTCTTGGAACATTACACACTTTTCATGCAACCTTGCATCATTTCAAGCATCTCATGCTTCATTACATCCAAGAACACTATATTGGCTTCCAAGTGATAATTCACAAACCAACACAAGACACAATCGGATACGCGGATTACAAGCGTTGTCCCACACGCTCCATACACACTTCCGAACAACACAAGATGGAGTTTACCGATACAATCACAACCCCTCAACACCCGTGATGGAGTTTAACGGTACAATCACAACCCCTCAACATCACTCATCGGAAGTTGTATAACACACTAGCGAGAGCCGGGACACATCACAAGGCTTACACATGGAAGCTACCACAACCATTGTAATCACCTTAACCAAGCTCACACACGGGAGCAACCCTCCACCGTTGTGACGCTTAACAAAGTCCACCCACGAGAGCCACCCTCCATCGTGGTGACTTTAACAAGGTTCACCCACGAGAGCCATCCTCCATCGTGGTGGCACTTAACCAAGCCCACCCACAAGAGCCATCCTCCATCGTGGTGACACCAATTTCCTCAATCGCTAGAATTCTTGGATGGAGTTTACGGTACAATTACAACCCCCTCGACATCCAAGGCGACTCAATTCACGGTGCACCCAATCCTATAGCCGGCTAACTATATCCGATTAAAGTAACCAACAACCACTTACATCACTTGCCAATATAATCATTATACCACCTTAATCCATTGTTTTTACAAGCATAACCAAAATGCCAAAACCACCAATTACCATCATCACTTCACTGTTTTGAAGCATTAAACAAAGCCATTAAACAACATGCAACACTATGCATCAATTCCACAATTCCAAAGTACAAAACCAAGGATCTCTTACCTTGAGCATCCTTCACACATGACTTTCAAAACCAGCATTAAACCATGCTAAAATATGCTTTCAAAACAGAATTTAAACATGCAAATCACATGCATTGCATCCAACAATCACAAGTGCTTTAAAAACCAATTCATAACACAAATCAAGAGAGAAATTCCATTTACTTACTCTTGAGCTTAGCTAAGTTGTTTAGACTTAAACTAAGCTCCCAAAAACCTTCAAACATTGGTTTCAAAGCTGAAAACCCAACTTCACTCACCGATACACAAAACTAGGCTAGCCAACAAGCCTTCCAAGCATCCGAAACCATCAACGCCACCTTTATTGCTCACGGATCATTCTCCCCTGTTTCAAGCACATAACAATAGAGGATTAATGCATCATTATGCATCAAAAACACCAGCAACACACCTAAACTCGCTGCTCTTTGCAAATCCAACATTTCGGCTACCAAACACAACCGAAATCACATCCAAACACTTCCAAAACTTAACCCAGCCAAGATCCATCACTTCTAACCATTTTTAGACATCAATTATCATCCAAAATAAACCCAAACTCGTCCTTATACCTCCAGCATTAACAAAACACCAAGATCACCCCAAAAACCACCATTTTCACAAGTAAAAACTTAGGAAAATCAACCTATTCGGGATTGCATTGATTAAACCTCAATCACACATCATTTAGACATCCAAAATACATCAAAAAGTCATCTCAAAACAGAGCCCAATCATCCAATACGAATTTCTTCAAAATTAAATCCAAATCTTGCATTTTTAGCCAAAATCAAGATCACAACATTAAAACCTTTAATAAAACTTAATTTAAGGATTGAGAACTTGGGAATTTCAGTAAAGAACTGAGTATTTAGAGGAGAAGGACGTTCATACCTCTAAATGTGGATTTCTCCTTGTTTAAAGCCAAAATCCTTGAAAATTCATTAAGCAAATGATGAAGATTTGATGTAGAAATGATTAGGAATCATTTAGGAATTGAAATCTCAACTTTAGGTGTGAAAATCAAAGGAAAAGTTGTTGTGGAAATGTGTTTGGCTGAGGGAATTTTGAGAGAAAATGAAATGGGAAAATTTTGGTAAAAGTTAGTTATGAAACCAAAAATATCTTTTTCCCTCTTTCCTTTTTATTAATTAAACATTAAATGAGTCTTTAAAAATAAGAAAAATCTGGAGAAATCCTCCCTTGGGTAAATTAGCTCCTTAAAGATTCAAAGTTTCAATCCTTTTAAAACAGTCACGAACTTTTCAAAAATTACATTTTAGTCACTAACTCAAAATGTCATATTTCCAAACCTCATTTTATAAAATTGATTTCACCATCCTCTTATATACATTAAAAGAGGATTTTTAGATATTTTTCCATATTTTTAATGCATCCCGAACTAGGCTTTCCTTAAAACTACCTTTTATATTCGAACCGAAAATCCGACCGGTCCGGTTCAAACCCAAAACTTCTAAGCCCAAAATTGGGGTGTTACACAGTCACACTATGTGGACAAAATTCTTGAGAAATTTAACAATGATGATTCTGGCATAGCCATAACTCCATTAGATCCTTGTTCACACTTGTCTAAGAATCAACGGGAAAGTATTCACCAAGTGGAATATGCAAGAGTCATAGGCAGCTTAATGTATATCATGAGCTGTACTAGACAAGATATTGCTTTTACTGTGAGCAGTCTAAGCATATATACAATCATTCTAGGGAAAAACCACTGGAAAGCAATTGTGAGGATACTGAGATATCTAAGATATACTAGGGACTACATGGAAATCCTCAAGAAAAACTATTATAACCAGATCAATAATGGAATATGAGTTTGTTGCTCTGGAGAAATTTAGAGAAGAAGACGAATGGCTTCTGCAATTTCTTGAGGATATTTCTGAATGGTCAAAACCTGTGCCCACAATATATATATATATAATTTGACAACCAAGAAACGATTGCTAGGGCACAAAATTTCATTTACAACTGTAAGTCAAGACATATGCGTCGTTGGCATAATATTGTTAGACAACTAATCTCAAGTAGAGTTATCTCTATTGATTGTGTGAGATCAAAGGATAACATTGCGGATCCACTAACAAAAGGGTTAAACCAAGATCAAGTTGAGAAAACATCTAATGGAACGAGACTAAAGCCTATGAAAAAAATATAGGTGCTATGTGAAAGGAAAAACCTACCTAGCTGATTGGAGATCTAAAGATCTAGGTTCAAAGGGACGACCTAATCACATAGATCTATTTTGTCACTATGGAGGTATCTATCCCCGTGTCCATTCCTATGATGTAAACAATGACAAAAATGGGATAGACTAAGCAAAAGCTTTTAATGACCATTGTGTGCTTTCAGTGAGCCAAGCAACATAAGTCACCTATGTGAGAGTGAACTGAGGCCATTTCAAGGAGACTACTGGCATAGTTCTTCAAACTCTTGCAGAACCAGGAGATGTCCACGACCACATAAACAAAACCATGAGAAGTAATACTCTTTTTAGAGTGGTATTTGTGTGAAGTATATCATCGTTTACACAAAAAACTGAACAATTTAAAGACATCACATCTACTGAACAATTGAAAAAGGAAAACCTACCTATCCTATGCATTTATCAATCGTAGAACCTATCACAACATCGAGTCAAAGTGATTTGAAAACAAACATCAATTTCATTCATGTGGGGGATTGTTGGAAAACGTGATAATTAGGTAACTTTGAGACACATTTTCTATTAGTAAAGGTGGAGATTCGAATGATGAATACATTGGTTCATATTCTACTCCGTGAGACCTTTATAACGGTATCTCATATGCTCGAAATAATCGAGTGATGAATGTGAAATTAATGTTCAAAGTAGGGATCTTGAGAACTGAATAAGGAAGTAAAAACCCCCTTGTCCAACATTGGTGGAATAAAAGGCTTGAGATGTGTTTATATACACTTACCCACTTTGTAATCATTGGATGACTTGGATAGAAATTGTGCCTCACGCGCAGGGGGTGCGAATCAATCCCATTCAGGTTGGGGTGTTCCCGCACAATGTGAAAAAACGCGAATGTTCGGACCGGTCGGGCCCTTCATGGACCTGCAGATATTTTGCCCATTGTAATTTAATTTTTGCGTTATATGCTACACATCTTTTTATATTTGGAAAGATATTATAACAAATTAATTCCAATATTAATCAGATATTACTTGGGATCCACGGAGTATATTCGAGATATATATAGAATTTTTTACTATATCTGAAATCAGCATTAATGGCCATTATATTCGATATACAAATTTTCCAATAATTACCCTATATGAAAACACTATAAATATCGTGTTAACATACTAGGTTAAACACAATTGCAAAACTGCATTCTTCTTTAGTTTTCTCTAGTTTTTGGTGATAGGCAAAGGCGATGGTTTTTGTTCGAGATCTCTTCAGCCGTGCTACTGTAGAAGATCTTTGTTTTTGTATCCTGGGAGACCGACGACCAATGAACTCAAACACTCCAGAGTGGTTGATGAGTGCTCAATTATGACATATTTCATTTGTTATTTTTCTAGCTATTGGGACTTCTTGCTGCTTAATACATGTTGTTTTCGTTACATTTTGTGCAGGGACCCAATTCTAGAAATAGGAGTGAAAATGAGGCATTTCTGCAGTTTTTATTATAATCCTATCATGACTGGCATCATGGGCACGACACCGGGCAAGACGCGTCTGACGTGGCAGTGACGTGGCGACTTCTAGAAGCTTCTGGAACGTTCTGAGAGAGCTTATCAGCTTATCCGATTAGATTCCTGCATTTAAATTTTAAAACATTTGAATTGTTTTATCTTTTGTTTATTATTTTAAATTATTTTATCACTTTATCTTTGTAAATCTAAGCCTATAAATACCACCCTTGGTAAAGGCTTAGATCCATTCATCCATCATTCATTTTAGTTTTTATCTTTGTAAACTCTTTTTAGTTTTAATTCAAGTTCATTTTCCTTTAATTTCTTGTTTTCATTTTCTTATGTTATTTAATTGTTTTTCTAAAATTAAGTTAAGTATGATAATTAATATCATGCTTAGATAAATTTCTTGAGCCAAGAGTTAGCCAAATCAATTCTAATCGTCAGAATTGAACATTGCCTAAATTCCTTCGGGAATACATTTTTATCTTTCTGTTTAGATAGTTTGGCAATCGGCCTTACTAAAGTTTTTAATCGTTTTTCAAATCAAAAAGAGCTCGTTGGTCTGGAATCGTTTAAAGACATAGTTGGGAGGAAGGATCGGCCTGTGGCAATTTCGACTTCCTGTGAACACTCTTAGCGGCAGTCCGCTAAGGAAAGATAAAATCAGAAGCGATTCTTTTTTAAGACAATTTCTGAGTCGGGCTTTTCCTGCTTTCAAAACTAAATATTTTAACGGCGATAGACGTGGTTAATTTGTTTAAGAATCAACCTTCGAAGATAGTCTTGGGAGGATTGGTTACTCGAGAGAGAAGCAAGTTGCGACGGGTTGGGCCTCGCAGACTGTAACCGACATGATCCCCGAAGTAAAAATCTATTTCAATGATCGAAGGAATTGACAAGGCTAGCTCGATGCTATTTTATCCACTTGGTTTCCCTTATTTTTAATTCGTGCATTTTATTTCATTACTTCATCCAATATCATATCACCCCCCTCTTTTATTTCTTTGCTTTTTCAGATATTCCTGGGATTTCGGATTCAACAAATTCAAGTCAACAATTCCAGCTAATCTCCCTGCGGATCGACCCTCTTTCCCTATACTTATTTAATTTCTTATTTTATTTATTGCTGAAAGAGGTTAATTTATTTATATTTATTTTGACCGGTTAACGACGACTTGTCAAAATTGGCGCCGTTGCCGGGGAGATTTATTTTCGGCAATTATTGACTGATTTTGTTTTATTTTATGACCAGGAAGAATCCGGGTACTTTGGCTCCATATAACCCGGAAATCGAAGCAAGCGCTCGTAGAACTCACGGCGAAACCCTTCGACGAAAGAAACAACAAAGCACACGACGATCCGAACAAGAATCCACCTCCGAAACCACACCAATCGACGAACTTACACAAGAACCAGAATCGATGGCAGATCAAACAATTCGAGAGCTGAACGCAGCCCCTACCGTGCAACAACCACTCTGCATCGCTTTTCCTCAAGGCGATACTCCGTTCCAACTCAAAACGGGATTAATTCATCTACTCCCTACCTTTAACGGTTTACCTACTGAAAGCCCACATAAGCATCTTGCCGAATTTCATATGGTGTGCAGCAGTATGAAACCGCAAGGAGTTTCAGAGGATCAGATAAAACTAAGGGCATTTCCTTTTTCTTTAGCCGGAATGGCTAAAGAATGGTTATTTTATTTACCTCCAAATTCTATTAATACATGGGCTGATCTTTCTCGTGTTTTTCTTGACAGATACTTCCCTGCGGCAAAAGCGACAGAAATTAGGCGAAACATATTGAGTATCCAACAAATGCACGACGAATCCCTATATGATTATTGGGAAAGGTTCAAGAAGCTGTCCGCAACATGGCCTATCCGAGCAAACACTCCTTCAATACCTATATGAAGGAATGTTACCAATGGACAAAAAGATGGTAGATGCAGCAAGCGGTGGCGCGCTCGTTAACATGACTCCTACCGCAGCGAGAACATTAATCTCCACAATGGCTGCAAATTCGCAACAATTTGGTTCTGCAAGTGAACCCAGTCGACGGGTTCAAACAGTAAGCACAATTACATTAGAAAATAAGATTGATAATTTGACTAATATTGTGCATTCACTTGTTTCAGGGAAATTAGGAGCTGCCAAAGTTTGTGGAGTTTGTACCATGTCCGATCATGTAACTGATCTATGTCCCTTACTCCAAGATCCATCTAGTGCCCAAGTTAACGCCATACACAACTTTCCCGGACCTCCCCAAAGACCCTATAACCCACATATCAATACATTCAATCCCGGTTGGAGAGATCACCCAAACTTGAGCTACGGTAATCAGAACCCAAATTACCAACCTAGGCAACAACCTCCCTACCAAAACCAAGCACCCCAAAAATCCTCGCTTGAGTCTATTGTTGAGAGATTGGCAATTTCGCAGGAAAAATTCCAAACCCAAACACAATCCCACCTCCAACAAATCGACAAGCAAATAAGCCAACTAGCTCAAGCCGTTAGCCGTATAGAATCCCAGGGAAAGTTACCATCCCAAACCGAAACCAACCCAAGGGAAAATGTTAGTGCGATAACTTTGCGTAGTGGTACAGTGATAACGCCTAAACCGCCCAAGCAAGATGAGTAAAAATCCGACGAGCAAGGCAACTCTTTGAAGGACCCGAACGAAAAGTCTCCACCCACTGCAGGTAACTTTAAATCTAATATTTCTGTTTCTACTTACGAACCTGTTCCTCCTTTTCCAGGTAGATTGGCGAAACGTGATAAAAAGGAGGAAGAGAAGGAAATTTTGGATGTATTCAAGAAAGTGGAAATTAATATTCCACTTCTTGATGTTATTCGAAAAGTGCCCAAATATGCAAGGTTCCTGAAAGAGTTGTGCACAAACCGAAGGCGATTGTCTGGGAATGAAAAAGTTAACCTTGGTGAGAACGTTTCATCTATTCTTCAAAGACCATTGCCGCCAAAGTACAAGGATCAAGGTATGTTTGTGGTTCCTTGTAAAATTGGGAATGTTGGGATAAAAAGGGCGATGTGCGATTTAGGCGCATCTATCAACGTCATGCCGTTAAGCGTTTACAACAAAATTTCGACTGAACCATTGAAAGAAACGCGAGTGATGGTTCAATTAGCTGATCGATCAATCATCTACCCCGAGGGAGTACTAGAAAATGTGTTGGTACAGGTAAAAAATCTCATTTTTCCTGCTGATTTTTACATTATTGACATGGAAAATGATCGCAGCAATAACGGATCCGAAATCTTGCTTGGCCGACCTTTCCTATCAACCGCGCATACAAAGATCGATGTCCGCGACGACATCTTAACTATGGAATTTGATGGGGAAGTAGTTAAATTTGATATGTATAAAGCTATGAAGTATCCTGATTCGGTCGCAAGTTTAAATTTCGTTGATATTATAGATCCGTTAGCTAATGATTTGATCGAAACTGATTTGTGTTATGAATTTTGTAGGGAATTCGCAGATCTCGACGATAAAAACAAAGGCGAAATCATTTCAAATCTTTCTTCCCTTTCTAATTTTCGATTAATTCCAATTCGAACTAAACATTTTCCATCAATTTTGCAGGAACCCAAGCCAAGGTTGGAATGGTTTGATTACATATTTTTAGGCGACAACCAAACTTTGCCAAACATCATCTTGAGTAAGTTGTCGTCTTGGGAAGGAGGTAGAAGCTTAGCTGTTGTTTTGCGCACAAAAAGAAAGATGAAGGAAGATGTTAAAACGACGAGCGATGGACATTACCGCTTATTTGAAGAACTTGCTTTTGAAGAACAAAAAATTTAACAAAGGTCGTCGAGCTAAACGACGTTAAACAAAGCGCTAAATGGGAGGCAACCCATTCTTTTTTATTTTCATTAATTTAAATTTCCTTTCTTTTTATATTTTATTTATTTTCCTTTATTTTTCTTTTTCTAATTACCTTAATAATTTTTCTGCAGGATTTTTTTTTCACACAGCAAGAACTCTTCGATCATAAGCTGCAGTCCCATTGAAAGTGGTGCACGATAGCAAAATCCCTTTCCACTTAATGGCTCATGATAGCAAACCCTTTCCAACCATTTTCAAAACCCATTGACCGGTTGCTTGGGAATAAAATAACGTAAGAATTGTTTTCAATTCCTTTCTTTATTTTCCCCCCTTTGAAACCTTTCCCCTTTTCCCTTTCTTTCTTTCCCGCAAAACCACCAAATCCCTAAAACACAACTCACTCAGCCGCAATGCCCCGCACCACGGAAAGCCCCCATTCCTACGGCTTCCACAACACCTCCGCCTTCACCCCCAACCATCGTCCGTCGTTCGCGTCTCTCCAACAGCACAGCCGATTCAGCCACGCCGACTCCACCATGCCCCACACCTCCTCCTCGCCGTGGTGGCCGACGACCAGCAACCATTCGACGGGTGCCCAAAAAAATGCTGAACCACCCTTCGCTGCACCCTCTTTCGCACATCCGGCAGCTCCGTTCAAAGCCTTCTGCCGCCACCGATCCGAGCCACTCACAGTGCACCTTTCCCATCGACTCACTCTACATCCACGGGGAGTATCTTTTGCCCTTGTTTTCTATTTATTTCCTTAATTTTTTCTGAATTGGGGCAATTCATTTAAGTGAGGGGGAGGGTAAATTACAACTTGTCTGCTTGTTTGATAATATGTTTTGATTATGATTAAACCTTAAGATGATTTTTTTTCTGGCCATTGCATTATATCCAGCATGTTATAATTGTTCTAATGCTTAGGAATGATTGAATTGGAGCATTTTGATAATCAAATGATATGGGTAATCTACAGTTTGACATCTCTTTTAATTACTCTTGATAGTGTTAATTAAATTTCTCACTTAGCTTAATCAAATTAGCCCAATTTTGGTAAGACTTGAGCCTTGAGCATGCATTCTTCATATTATGCTTATTTCTTTTGCTTGAGAGTGTCATCCTGAATTTTAGGAATCTAGAACTTGTGGCTTGCTTACAATTCGAGACTACACTAAGAACGAGGTGCTTTAAAATGATTTAGGCATTAGGCTTTGAACCTTTTCCTTCCCTTTCATTTTAATTTACCCTTTCTCATCGCCTAGTGAGCCTTTGTTAGCCTTACACCCCATTTCCTTGCTTAACCACTTTTTGATTGATCAAATGCTAGAAACTATATTACTAGGCAAATAAGGAGCTGCAATTCGAATAAAGGGCATAATTCTTCGAAATGAAAAAAAAAGAAAAAAAAAAGAATAAAGGAAGCAATTGCTTCGGAAAAAAAAAGAAAAGAAAAAAAAATATAAAAAACAGTTTCGAAAAGAAGAAAAGAGAAAAAAAAAGAAGAAAGAAAAAATGTGTGTTTTGCTTGCCCATTTTTAGCTCCTTTTTAATGTCTTCACTGCTTATGTTTGAAATATCTTGCTTTGATCATCTTCTTTTTCTTTCCATCTTTCTACCTTTTTTCTCTAAACCCTCATTACACCTTGAAGACCTAATGATTTTTGCACCTTGATTCTAATAAAGTAGTGGAGAATTGAACTTGTTACAAGCCTATGGAAACCTTTATTCATGATTGACTTTGAGTGTTTCTGTTTCAAATTTACCTTTAAAACACTTTGAGTGCTCTTGAGTGTATCTTGGTGAGGATTAAGACTAGGCTAAGATTTGATTAATGCTTGATAGGTAATTGAAAAGGATAAGGACTGATCTTTGCTCGCATCCATTTGGTTTGATAATGTTCTCTTTCATGATACTCCAATTGCGCTAGAACTCTTATGATTATGTTTGATGCATGTAATGGCTTGAGAAATGCATTCTTGGGTTTATAATTTTTTCGGACATACTTGAGGACAAGTATGAGACAAGTGAGGGGGAATTTGATGAGTGCTCAATTATGACATATTTCATTTGTTATTTTTCTAGCTATTGGGACTTCTTGCTGCTTAATACATGTTGTTTTCGTTACATTTTGTGCAGGGACCCAATTCTAGAAATAGCAGTGAAAATGAGGCATTTCTGCAGTTTTTATTATAATCCTGTCATGACTGGCATCATGGGCACGACACCGGGCACGACGCGTCTGACGTGGCAGTGACGTGGCGACTTCTAGAAGCTTCTGGAACGTTCTGAGAGAGCTTATCAGCTGATCCGATTAGATTCCTGCATTTAAATTTTAAAACATTTGAATTGTTTTATCTTTTGTTTATTATTTTAAATTATTTTATCACTTTATCTTTGTAAATCTAAGCCTATAAATACCACCCTTGGTAAAGGCTTAGATCCATTCATCCATCATTCATTTTAGTTTTTATCTTTGTAAACTCTTTTTAGTTTTAATTCAAGTTCATTTTCCTTTAATTTCTTGTTTTCATTTTCTTATGTTATTTAATTGTTTTTCTAAAATTAAGTTAAGTATGATAATTAATATCATGCTTAGCTAAATTTCTTGAGCCAAGAGTTAGCCAAATCAATTCTAATCGTGAGAATTGAACATTGCCTAAATTCCTTCGAGAATACATTTTTATCTTTCTGTTTAGATAGTTTGGCAATCGGCCTTACTAAAGTTTTTAATCGTTTTTCAAATCAAAAAGAGCTCGTTGGTCTGGAATCGTTTAAAGACATAGTTGGGAGGAAGGATCGGCCTGTGGCAATTTCGACTTCCTGTGAACACTCTTAGCGGCAGTCCGCTAAGGAAAGATAAAATCAGAAGCGATTCTTTTTTAAGACAATTTCTGAGTCGGGCTTTTCCTGCTTTCAAAACTAAATATTTTAACGGCGATAGACGTGGTTAATTTGTTTAAGAATCAACCTTCGAAGATAGTCTTGGGAGGATTGGTTACTCGAGAGAGAAGCAAGTTGCGACGGGTTGGGCCTCGCAGACTGTAACCGACATGATCCCCGAAGTAAAAATCTATTTCAATGATCGAAGGAATTGACAAGGCTAGCTCGATGCTATTTTATCCACTTGGTTTCCCTTATTTTTAATTCGTGCATTTTATTTCATTACTTCATCCAATATCATATCACCCCCCTCTTTTATTTCTTTGCTTTTTCAGATATTCCTGGGATTTCGGATTCAACAAATTCAAGTCAACAATTCCAGCTAATCTCCCTGCGGATCGACCCTCTTTCCCTATACTTATTTAATTTCTTATTTTATTTATTGCTGAAAGAGGTTAATTTATTTATATTTATTTTGACCGGTTAACGACGACTTGTCAAAATTGGCGCCGTTGCCGGGGAGATTTATTTTCGGCAATTATTGACTGATTTTGTTTTATTTTATGACCAGGAAGAATCCGGGTACTTTGGCTCCATATAACCCGGAAATCGAAGCAAGCGCTCGTAGAACTCACGGCGAAACCCTTCGACGAAAGAAACAACAAAGCACACGACGATCCGAACAAGAATCCACCTCCGAAACCACACCAATCGACGAACTTACACAAGAACCAGAATCGATGGCAGATCAAACAATTCGAGAGCTGAACGCAGCCCCTACCGTGCAACAACCACTCTGCATCGCTTTTCCTCAAGGCGATACTCCGTTCCAACTCAAAACGGGATTAATTCATCTACTCCCTACCTTTAACGGTTTACCTACTGAAAGCCCACATAAGCATCTTGCCGAATTTCATATGGTGTGCAGCAGTATGAAACCGCAAGGAGTTTCAGAGGATCAGATAAAACTAAGGGCATTTCCTTTTTCTTTAGCCGGAATGGCTAAAGAATGGTTATTTTATTTACCTCCAAATTCTATTAATACATGGGCTGATCTTTCTCGTGTTTTTCTTGACAGATACTTCCCTGCGGCAAAAGCGACAGAAATTAGGCGAAACATATTGAGTATCCAACAAATGCACGACGAATCCCTATATGATTATTGGGAAAGGTTCAAGAAGCTGTCCGCAACATGGCCTATCCGAGCAAACACTCCTTCAATACCTATATGAAGGAATGTTACCAATGGACAAAAAGATGGTAGATGCAGCAAGCGGTGGCGCGCTCGTTAACATGACTCCTACCGCAGCGAGAACATTAATCTCCACAATGGCTGCAAATTCGCAACAATTTGGTTCTGCAAGTGAACCCAGTCGACGGGTTCAAACAGTAAGCACAATTACATTAGAAAATAAGATTGATAATTTGACTAATATTGTGCATTCACTTGTTTCAGGGAAATTAGGAGCTGCCAAAGTTTGTGGAGTTTGTACCATGTCCGATCATGTAACTGATCTATGTCCCTTACTCCAAGATCCATCTAGTGCCCAAGTTAACGCCATACACAACTTTCCCGGACCTCCCCAAAGACCCTATAACCTACATAGCAATACATTCAATCCCGGTTGGAGAGATCACCCAAACTTGAGCTACGGTAATCAGAACCCAAATTACCAACCTAGGCAACAACCTCCCTACCAAAACCAAGCACCCCAAAAATCCTCGCTTGAGTCTATTGTTGAGAGATTGGCAATTTCGCAGGAAAAATTCCAAACCCAAACACAATCCCACCTCCAACAAATCGACAAGCAAATAAGCCAACTAGCTCAAGCCGTTAGCCGTATAGAATCCCAGGGAAAGTTACCATCCCAAACCGAAACCAACCCAAGGGAAAATGTTAGTGCGATAACTTTGCGTAGTGGTACAGTGATAACGCCTAAACCGCCCAAGCAAGATGAGTAAAAATCCGACGAGCAAGGCAACTCTTTGAAGGACCCGAACGAAAAGTCTCCACCCACTGCAGGTAACTTTAAATCTAATATTTCTGTTTCTACTTACGAACCTGTTCCTCCTTTTCCAGGTAGATTGGCGAAACGTGATAAAAAGGAGGAAGAGAAGGAAATTTTGGATGTATTCAAGAAAGTGGAAATTAATATTCCACTTCTTGATGTTATTCGAAAAGTGCCCAAATATGCAAGGTTCCTGAAAGAGTTGTGCACAAACCGAAGGCGATTGTCTGGGAATGAAAAAGTTAACCTTGGTGAGAACGTTTCATCTATTCTTCAAAGACCATTGCCGCCAAAGTACAAAGATCAAGGTATGTTTGTGGTTCCTTGTAAAATTGGGAATGTTGGGATAAAAAGGGCGATGTGCGATTTAGGCGCATCTATCAACGTCATGCCGTTAAGCGTTTACAACAAAATTTCGACTGAACCATTGAAAGAAACGCGAGTGACGGTTCAATTAGCTGATCGATCAATCATCTACCCCGAGGGAGTACTAGAAAACGTGTTGGTACAGGTAAAAAATCTCATTTTTCCTGCTGATTTTTACATTATTGACATGGAAAATGATCGCAGCAATAACGGATCCGAAATCTTGCTTGGCCGACCTTTCCTATCAACCGCGCATCCAAAGATCGATGTCCGCGACGGCATCTTAACTATGGAATTTGATGGGGAAGTAGTTAAATTTGATATGTATAAAGCTATGAAGTATCCTGATTCGGTCGCAAGTTTAAATTTCGTTGATATTATAGATCCGTTAGCTAATGATTTGATCGAAACTGATTTGTGTTATGAATTTTGTAGGGAATTCGCAGATCTCGACGATAAAAACAAAGGCGAAATCATTTCAAATCTTTCTTCCCTTTCTAATTTTCGATTAATTCCAATTCGAACTAAACATTTTCCATCAATTTTGCAGGAACCCAAGCCAAGGTTGGAATGGTTTGATTACATATTTTTAGGCGACAACCAAACTTTGCCAAACATCATCTTGAGTAAGTTGTCGTCTTGGGAAGGAGGTAGAAGCTTAGCTGTTGTTTTGCGCACAAAAAGAAAGATGAAGGAAGACGTTAAAACGACGAGCGATGGACATTACCGCTTATTTGAAGAACTTGCTTTTGAAGAACAAAAAATTTAACAAAGGTCGTCGAGCTAAACGACGTTAAACAAAGCGCTAAATGGGAGGCAACCCATTCTTTTTTATTTTCATTAATTTAAATTTCCTTTCTTTTTATATTTTATTTATTTTCCTTTATTTTTCTTTTTCTAATTACCTTAATAATTTTTCTGCAGGATTTTTTTTTCACACAGCAAGAACTCTTCGATCATAAGCTGCAGTCCCATTGAAAGTGGTGCACGATAGCAAAATCCCTTTCCACTTAATGGCTCATGATAGCAAACCCTTTCCAACCATTTTCAAAACCCATTGACCGGTTGCTTGGGAATAAAATAACGTAAGAATTGTTTTCAATTCCTTTCTTTATTTTCCCCCCTTTGAAACCTTTCCCCTTTTCCCTTTCTTTCTTTCTCGCAAAACCACCAAATCCCTAAAACACAACTCACTCAGCCGCAATGCCCCGCACCACGGAAAGCCCCCATTCCTACGGCTTCCACAACACCTCCGCCTTCACCCCCAACCATCGTCCGTCGTTCGCGTCTCTCCAACAGCACAGCCGATTCAGCCACGCCGACTCCACCATGCCCCACACCTCCTCCTCGCCGTGGTGGCCGACGACCAGCAACCATTCGACGGGTGCCCAAAAAAATGCTGAACCACCCTTCGCTGCACCCTCTTTCGCACATCCGGCAGCTCCGTTCAAAGCCTTCTGCCGCCGCCGATCCGAGCCACTCACAGTGCACCTTTCCCATCGACTCACTCTACATCCACGGGGAGTATCTTTTGCCCTTGTTTTCTATTTATTTCCTTAATTTTTTCTGAATTGGGGCAATTCATTTAAGTGAGGGGGAGGGTAAATTACAACTTGTCTGCTTGTTTGATAATATGTTTTGATTATGATTAAACCTTAAGATGATTTTTTTTTCTGGCCATTGCATTATATCCAGCATGTTATAATTGTTCTAATGCTTAGGAATGATTGAATTGGAGCATTTTGATAATCAAATGATATGGGTAATCTACAGTTTGACATCTCTTTTAATTACTCTTGATAGTGTTAATTAAATTTCTCACTTAGCTTAATCAAATTAGCCCAATTTTGGTAAGACTTGAGCCTTGAGCATGCATTCTTCATATTATGCTTATTTCTTTTGCTTGAGAGTGTCATCCTGAATTTTAGGAATCTAGAACTTGTGGCTTGCTTACAATTCGAGACTACACTAAGAACGAGGTGCTTTAAAATGATTTAGGCATTAGGCTTTGAACCTTTTCCTTCCCTTTCATTTTAATTTACCCTTTCTCATCGCCTAGTGAGCCTTTGTTAGCCTTACACCCCATTTCCTTGCTTAACCACTTTTTGATTGATCAAATGCTAGAAACTATATTACTAGGCAAATAAGGAGCTGCAATTCGAATAAAGGGCATAATTCTTCGAAATGAAAAAAAAGAAAAAAAAAAGAATAAAGGAAGCAATTGCTTCGGAAAAAAAAAAGAAAAGAAAAAAATATAAAAAACAGTTTCGAAAAGAAGAAAAGAGAAAAAAAAAAAGAAGAAAGAAAAAATGTGTGTTTTGCTTGCCCATTTTTAGCTCATTTTTAATGTCTTCACTGCTTATGTTTGAAATATCTTGCTTTGATCATCTTCTTTTTCTTTCCATCTTTCTACCTTTTTTCTCTAAACCCTCATTACACCTTGAAGACCTAATGATTTTTGCACCTTGATTCTAATAAAGTAGTGGAGAATTGAACTTGTTACAAGCCTATGGAAACCTTTATTCATGATTGACTTTGAGTGTTTCTGTTTCAAATTTACCTTTAAAACACTTTGAGTGCTCTTGAGTGTATCTTGGTGAGGATTAAGACTAGGCTAAGATTTGATTAATGCTTGATAGGTAATTGAAAAGGATAAGGACTGATCTTTGCTCGCATCCATTTGGTTTGATAATGTTCTCTTTCATGATACTCCAATTGCGCTAGAACTCTTATGATTATGTTTGATGCATGTAATGGCTTGAGAAATGCATTCTTGGGTTTATAATTTTTTCGGACATACTTGAGGACAAGTATGAGACAAGTGAGGGGGAATTTGATGAGTGCTCAATTATGACATATTTCATTTGTTATTTTTCTAGCTATTGGGACTTCTTGTTGCTTAATACATGTTGTTTTCGTTACATTTTGTGCAGGGACCCAATTCTAGAAATAGCAGTGAAAATGAGGCATTTCTGCAGTTTTTATTATAATCCTGTCATGACTGGCATCATGGGCACGACACCGGGCACGACGCGTCTGACGTGGCAGTGACGTGGCAGTGACGTGGCGACTTCTAGAAGCTTCTGGAACGTTCTGAGAGAGCTTATCAGCTTATCCGATTAGATTCCTGCATTTAAATTTTAAAACATTTGAATTGTTTTATCTTTTGTTTATTATTTTAAATTATTTTATCACTTTATCTTTGTAAATCTAAGCCTATAAATACCACCCTTGGTAAAGGCTTAGATCCATTCATCCATCATTCATTTTAGTTTTATCTTTGTAAACTCTTTTTAGTTTTAATTCAAGTTCATTTTCCTTTAATTTCTTGTTTTCATTTTCTTATGTTATTTAATTGTTTTTCTAAAATTAAGTTAAGTATGATAATTAATATCATGCTTAGCTAAATTTCTTGAGCCAAGAGTTAGCCAAATCAATTCTAATCGTGAGAATTGAACATTGCCTAAATTCCTTCGGGAATACATTTTTATCTTTCTGTTTAGATAGTTTGGCAATCGGCCTTACTAAAGTTTTTAATCGTTTTTCAAATCAAAAAGAGCTCGTTGGTCTGGAATCGTTTAAAGACATAGTTGGGAGGAAGGATCGGCCTGTGGCAATTTCGACTTCCTGTGAACACTCTTAGCGGCAATCCGCTAAGGAAAGATAAAATCAGAAGCGATTCTTTTTTAAGACAATTTCTGAGTCGGGCTTTTCCTGCTTTCAAAACTAAATATTTTAACGGCGATAGACGTGGTTAATTTGTTTAAGAATCAACCTTCGAAGATAGTCTTGGGAGGATTGGTTACTCGAGAGAGAAGCAAGTGTCGACGGGTTGGGCCTCGCAGACTGTAACCGACATGATCCCCGAAGTAAAAATCTATTTCAATGATCGAAGGAATTGACAAGGCTAGCTCGAGGCTATTTTATCCACTTGGTTTCCCTTATTTTTAATTCGTGCATTTTATTTCATTACTTCATCCAATATCATATCACCCCCCTCTTTTATTTCTTTGCTTTTTCAGATATTCCTGGGATTTCGGATTCAACAAATTCAAGTCAACAATTCCAGCTAATCTCCCTGCGGATCGACCCTCTTTCCCTATACTTATTTAATTTCTTATTTTATTTATTGCTGAAAGAGGTTAATTTATTTATATTTATTTTGACCGGTTAACGACGACTTGTCAGTGGTTGAAATTTGTCTTAAGGAAACTGCGTAGCTGCAAGCCTCAACATGATTCATATGTTTTTCATAGGAATCTAGTTTTGTACCTTGCACTTTAT
Organism: Hibiscus tridactylites; assembly: GCA_958450335.1. NCBI lineage: Eukaryota > Viridiplantae > Streptophyta > Magnoliopsida > Malvales > Malvaceae > Hibiscus > Hibiscus tridactylites. Next base: position 78,198,041 of record OY288276.1, read on the forward strand.
TTTTTCGTTTATTTAATTTACCTAAATAAAGTTTTTTTTCTTTTTGATCATCTTGGATTGATTACTTTCTAACGAAAGGAAGGTACATCGCCTTGTTTGAATGCTACTGCCACAAGTGTTAGCTAAAGTTGGTGAGCAAAGCAATGGACAGAAAATGTATATGTATTTTCTTTCATAATCAAAGTTTTCAACTCATTAAATTCACCATGCATGTTGCTAGCACCATCATAGCCTTGACCACGAATTCTTGATACAGTCAAACCATTTTCTGTTAGCAAAAAATCAATAGTCGCCTTCAATGTAAAAGCAACGGTGTTTGGAACATGTATAATGCCTAGAAACCTTTCTGTAACATTTCCTCTTTTATCAACATATAACAAAACAATAGCCATCTGTTCCTTAACAGAGATATCACGAGATTCATCGACTAAAATACAAAATAAATCATCTCCAAGATCTTTCAAAATATTATTCAATGTCAATTTAGAACAAGCATGCACCATATCTTTCCGAATTTCATGACAAATCATTTGTAATTTTTTCGGTGCATTGTCAAGAACAACCTTATCAATGTCTTCATTATTATTTGCTAGAAATTTTAAAAGCTCAAGAAAATTACCTCAATTTCTTGAATTTATGGACTCGTCGTGGCCCTTAAAGGTTAAACCCATTCGCAAAAGCCATCTTATACACTCTACTGAAGCTTCTAATCGATGTCGATAATCTTCTTTCTCTTTCTCAGTAAAATTATTGAAAAAAAAATCTTTAATGCTTTCCTTCTTTTTCTTTAAAGCTTCAAACATAGTGTATGCCTAATTATGAGAACTACCAACCTCGCCAACATGATTGTCCAATCTTTTTTTTCCAAGATGACCAACCAGTGGTAACAAAAGCATCACCTCCCCCTTTTGAGATTCATCGGATTTAAACAAATAACAATATCGACAATATGCATCATCTTTTTCTATATTATATTCTAACCAATCACCATAAATATCATACTAGTCTGAATTGAAACGACGGTTAAATCCCCAATTGCTTTTGAAGGAAAAGTAATGTTACGAGACTGAAAAGGTTCTTTTAAAACATAATACCTCCTAATTTCAACTTGATCATCTGGATTGTACTCTGAAATTTTTTCCTTAGTCTCGGATTAGTTGGGAGGTTGCTCAAATCAACACGATTAAGCTTTGAGCGTTGTGCACACATTTGTGGTAGCCTACTTGCATCATTCTCATCTCTATCTCTGACTTCTTGACTAGATTCTTCTTGGTTGTATAATGTAAAATATTTAAAAAAGGTATTTTGAGAACGTTTAGACATCTGCATTAACAATTATGATCAATGATTTTAGTAGCCATTTAATATAAATTCTAGTGGATCAAAAAAATATTACAAAATTATGTTAAAAAACTTGCTACTGTCATTCTATCGTAACAAACAATCATTCTGGATTTCTACTACAAACATTAAAAATTTAAACACCATAAGTTTTAGATTATTGAATAATATTTTAAAGTAACTACTATCAATTCAACACAATATATAAGTATTCTAAATTTCTATATAAACAATAATAGATTCAAGTATCTAAGAATTTAAGTTAAAATCTAATGTAAAAAAATTACATAAATATAAAAAATAAAGAATAGTCTTTGGATAGTTTTAATTCTTACCAAAAAATATTTCTTTGTTTTGAGGTTCGCCTTACAAATCGCCAATTGCTAAAGTAAAAGTTTGTTTATGATGTGGCTCACAAAACAAAAAGCAAAAAATACTAAAATTTCTTTGATAAGAACTTACAATTTGGGTTTACCTTTGACTCTTCATTTACTTTTTGACAATAAATTTATTTGTCTATTAAAAAATGGGACTTTAAAGTAATTTAAATTTTAAAATATTATTTTTTTGAACCAAAATAATTTAAAATAATAAAGAATTTAATGAAGGGGTCCACTACCATCTTTTATTCTACTTTTGTAGATATTATTTTTAATTTTTTGCTTAAGTTTGACCATTAAAATTCTATGTGGTGAATTAAGTGGGTTCAAGTACATTTAATGTCTCTCTCTCCTAAATTTACATACTATTTTCAAGAATTTTCTAAACTCAAGTGAGGTCAATTGACCCTCTAAGCAACATTTAAATCCGCCTCTGATTAAGAGGGCATTTTAACATTATGAAGTAATTAATATAAGAAAATGTAATTAGCATGATATTAATTAAACTCTATTGTAATTATAAATTTTAACAAATATTTTAGTAAAAAATGGATTTCATTGAATAAAAATATGGAAATGTACAATAGAAACAACACACCTAAATCATAGAAAAAACATTGATGACAAGCAGGGGTGTTCACAATCGTGTACCCGCAATTTCGGGTTACAGGGTACCCAAATTAAATTTAGACATAATTTTGAATGAATAGTCACTTTGGCCTATATTCTTTTTTTGAAGCAATTTAACCCTCAATGTTTTATTTTGGGTCAAAATGGCCCATCTACAGATGAAAACTGTTAGTCAACTAACGGTAAACAACTTGAAATGACTTGACAAAATGACACGTCAGAAGAAAAAATATTTTATATTTTATACAATTTTTAAAAATTATTTTTGACTAATGTGTCATTCTTTAAAGAAGAATAGGAGCGGCTTTGGCTTTGGTGATCATTTTATGTGATGTTTGTCCAAGCAATTCTTAGAATTGTTATTTTGCTACTTTGTGAGGTTCTTTTTCAGGTATTCTGAAGGTTGTTTGTTTTGTAAAGGGTATTCGAGTTATAGGTTTTTGATTTTGTGTGTTGGGCAAAGACCATGAAATCAATGTCCTTTTCCTTCATGGGGTGGATCCATGGTTAATCTCTTTTTTAGTGGTGTTATGGAGCAATTGGCTTGCTCGTAACGAGGTGTTCTAGGAGAAATCCAATAATTGTGAAGTCTTAATCTTCAATATGAAGTTTAGAGTTTTTCCTTTGTTAAAAGTGTCGAAAGATGAGTTGATTTGTTATTATAGATTGCTGGTGGACTTGTTTGCAGAGCTGTTTCGCTTTGGACTTGAGTCGACCTTAGTTTGGTTAAAGAATGGAATCCACTAAAGGAGGAGTTCGTGAAGTTCAATGTTGTTGGTGTAGGCAATGATGGTTTGAAGGTTATGGTGGTGTTTTTCATATGACAAATGAGGTAATTAGACTATTTTTCTGGTCCATTAGAGGGACTAGGGGCTAATTTTGTAGTATCAATTAAGACTGCAGTGGAGGTGATTACCGAAGCAAATTGGTTAGGTAATCTAGTTTTCTGGTTGAATTTGACTAAAAGCTAGTTTTGGCATGGATTTATTATACTCTCCAATGCCCATAGAAATGGTGGCCAACTATCGTGGAACTGGAAGCATGTTGCGAATGATTGGAAACTTTATGTAAAACTTGTGATAGAAGTTGCCTTTTGGATGATTTCGGGGGAGGTGGGCAGAAGGATACTTGTTGGTAAGTATAGTGTTCAGTGTGTGCATGTCTAATTAGAAAAAAAATGCTTTAGCGGTCCTGTTTCTGCCAAAAAGGTAATGATAAGGAATATGGTTTTCAAAATTTTGGCGAGGTTGAAGTGAATGGTGTGTGGGCGGATGTTAAATACGCATCCCATGTCTTAATTCATACAATGCTTGGTGGTGGTAATCTGTCTTTGTGTAATTCTTGTTGTGGTTATTAGTGAAAGTGTAGGGCGTGTAGGTGTTCCTTTTTGTGAGAGCGCAAGTGTACACTCCTGCCAAGTTATAGTATATAAGATGTCGAATCTCACGAGGATTGAAATAGTTTCTTCGAGTGTGTATCTGCACAAGAAATTTAAATGCACAATTAATTTCAGGTTTGGTTAAAGGAATAAAACTAAAAACACAATTAATTAAAGTATGAGAGATTAGAGTGATAGAATGGGCCAGGTAATTGCTGCTCAGTAGTGTGTAGACTGCATTACATAGGTTAAGGTTGGATTGCGCTTCCACGATATGCTGCCTCAGCGGGTATGGCGGGCGGCATGCTACGACCCTGTCACGCGGCCACAGCGGGTCACTAGCACTACAGGAGTGTACTGTCTCGGTAGGTGGAATGGAAAGAAGTCCTGGCGGCAAGTCTGACATATATTCGAAGTTCGACAGGATAATCGACAATGATCCCTCCTATTTCTAGGTTAGGATGCTCGAGAGCTAACGTGACGTAGGCAATAACTAGCAATCTCAGCGTAAACCTAACACAGGCTAGTCAACTCGGTTTGTAATCCCTCTTAGCCGCTAAAACTTGTGGACTGGTGCAGAACCAAGTTAGTCATGCCTCAGCACGTTGTGACCGTACTTAACCCTTTCGTGAGCCTTGCACTTTCGTGCCCCATAAATGAGTTCTCTCAACTGATTGGTGTAGAATAATTGAAAGAATGAAGTGCACAGATTAAGTAAACTTGGAATATTTTAGTGAAAAATAACTCAAAACCTAATACAATCGTTTCTCACAACTACTTTACAAGCAAAACCCTAAACCCTAAGGAGTTTAGAGCATAGCTAACTCTCTCTCTGGCTCTCTTTATCTCTATATCGATCTCTATGCTTGACTTGCTAAATACATGAGGTTTATATAAGCAAAGATATAATCTAAGTCCTTCTTGGAGTAGAAGTCCTCAAAAGGCTTTTGTATTAATTGCAACTTTAAAATCTGACTTCTTTGAGTTGAATATGGACTTCTTTTCTCGTTGCCTTGTTCCACAAGTAAGTATAAGCCACCTTGCTTATCGATCTTCAATCAGCTTTATACACCACTCCAAGCCTCAGAAAAATGCAAGATTGGGCTCAATGGACTCAAAAAAATGTCCTCGATCAAATGAGACCCATCTTGACTATGTCGGCGTATTGACGTCTAGGCGGCATTCTGCGGCAGCGGTGTCCTTGGCGGCGGCATTCTGCAGCGGCGGCGTCTTTGGCGGCAACTGGAACTGCTTCAGTACAACTCTTTTTGCTCCCTGCTTTCCTGTCCTCTCTTCCTCTTATCAGGAACCAGCACTTGAAATAGAAAACTAACTAAAACAGTACATTTTCTCTACCAAATCTAAGATATTCAATAAAAGCATGGTAAAAAAGAAATAATGTTATAATGCATGGCATGCAGCTAATTATGCCTAACTAAGCTTAAGAACAACAATAATAATGGCAGGAATGTGCATAAAATATATAAAATCTGGATACTCTAAACACCCCAAAACTCGAACTATTGCTTGTCCTCAAGCAATGCAACCTAACTAGTAAACCTGCCCTTGTACATAAATCAAAAAGAAAACCTAGTTTTTTACTTGGTTTCATACCTCAAGGCCGTGGCACCTATATTAGTTTAGTGAGAGGGAATAACATGAAATAACTTAGAATTTTAATTCTAGTGCCAGTGCAGTGTGTGCAAGTCTGTGTACATGCTGAATATGCTAAGTATACTAAGTAAACAAAGAATGTTGTAAAAGTTAAAGAAAAAGGATATAGAGTTGCTGCTTTGGCAGCACAATTAAGCACTTCTTTTCTTCTTTTTTCTAATCATGGCTTTTAAGGGCTTCAGCTCATCACAACTACTCTCTAGGTCTGAAGCTAAGATAGGAGCATACTACGAAACTCCGAACCCTTTGAGTAGAGTCATCCCGTGAAGGCTTTCATTCGCTCATGCTAATTTGTCCGTCACTTTAAAGAATTTCAGATACATGGACTTTTATAGCAGCGAAGTGTCCCGGCTCATGATCCTTCCTAGAGCCTGTTTCGGGCACGTATAGGGCATTCAGCCTTTTCTTTTTTTTTTGCGGCCGTGGCGTCATTGCTTTTTTATTTTACTTTGTTGCCCTGTGCTACCGCGGCGGAATACCTGCATCCAATATAAGGATTTTCATTAAGTTTAAGCAGGCAATGTACACTTAGAACTCAAACAATATTCAACACTTAACAAAAGTGTAATAAAAGTTTGGCAACTAAATTTTTTTTCTATGGTGTTTTTCATGCTTCTTCCCAAGATTAAGTTCAATTTTAAGTGTGGTGCGAAAATAGAATCGGCTAACTATCATAGACAGAAGTTATTTAACCCAGATTTCCAATTTTCACTAAGTACTAGGCATGATTTATAATGCAACTATATGCTACTACATGCTTAAGAAAATAACATGAGGACTAACCCCCCCAAACTCAAGGCGGGCATTGCCCTCAATGCCTTAGACAAAATAAAATCTAAACAGAAAAAATAAAGAAAATAATGGTGTTAGAAGCTGCCCGAGTTGTCTTTTAACTCGGTGAACTTGGAGGAAGATGAGAGGACTAGGCGGCGGGTGGCATGTGATTTGGCGGCGAGGCTCTGCTTTTGGCAGCGAGCTGGCTGGACTCTGATGGGAGTGGATCTCTTTGGTTGCTGCTCCAGCTCGGTCTCTAGCCTTTCATCCTCTGGTTCGGCCGCTATCACGTGCCTCTTTTCTTTTTCTTTGTTGCCTCGGCCGACTCTACATTATCGGAGGAATCATACACCTCCTCGTCAAGGGAATTGGCGGCCTGGGCTGTCTCCTCTGCTGTCGTCTTTGCCGCTTTGGTGGTTGTCCTTGTTTACTCCTCATATTTCTTGGAGGCTTGCCTTTTATAGTAGGGTCTGAATCTAGATAAGTAGTTGTGAGACGACCTAAATAAAAATAATATAACTGAAAATAAAATTTGGTCCTAAGCTTATTAAGATCCATTCCTAAAGAAAATGTTAAAGATGTGGAAAAACTAAAATTATGTTACAGTGGGTTCGTTTCTGATACTTCTTATAGTCCACTCGCACCCACCATCGAGTGACTATTCTCATGGGGGAGTTTTTTTTCCTCGTTCCCTTGTAATCCATACGAATCCTCCACCCTGTTTCTTTTTCTGAAGGCATGAACATATGATTAGTAAAAATTATACCACTATCAAACCATGCACTTACCTTATCTTTGTCCTGATTTGTTATGGTGGAGGATGGCTTTTGCTGCCAAGGTAGCTGTTCAGGAGGGCAACTATCGGGGCAATAGTCTGTCATAATGTGGTTCAGGTCAAGGAAAAACTTGGCACATCGAAGGGCTTCATCATCCATAACACTGTGTTCTTCAGGTCCCTCGAATATCTCCTTCAGTAGAGATTGTGATGGCTTTAGATCTGCCAGCATTGGCTCCTCTTGATATACATATTCCATAGTTGCCGAGATTTCTGCCGAGGTGGGCAGCGCTGCTGAAGCCTCTTTCGTGGCGGGCATAGGTACCGAGACTACTGTTGAGGCGTGCAAGGTTGTCGCAAAACTAGGTGTTGTCCCAAAACTGCTATGTGCAGTTTCCTCAATCCTTGCTAGGGAAATTTCTCACATAGGCTTATCATATGTTGGGCAGTGTTCTTCATCCTCTAGTTGTTCCTCACACATCGTAGAATTTTCTTCGCATATTTCTTTGTCCTCTTGCCTTGGGACATCAATATCCCTAAGACTGACTTGTTGGTGATCAATGGTTGCCAAGGCAGAAGTTGCCGGGACATTTTCTTTGTTCATGGCATATGTGGATTTGTTCAATCGAGCTGTTGTATCCCATAAGGTTGAATCCCACTGAGCCATCCTTGTATCCATTTTCTGTGAAAGCATTTGAGTGGATTCAATAGAGGATGCAGTACTAGCCATGAAAACTTGAATCATGTCCTCCAAGGTTTGTGATTGTTCTTGCGGAAGACTACACTGCCAAGGAATATCTGCTGCTGCGGCAACACAATTGTCATGGTAAAAAAAAAATTGAGGTTGTTGATCATACCATGAAAAATTCTGTTGCGGCAGGTGCATCTCCTGTCCCAATTGCTGTTGTGGCTTCTCTTGTTGTTGGTCCCATCTGTCTTCTCCGATAAGTAAAGGGCAATTTTCGAACACATGATTTCCCTCACATAGATTGCAAGAATTTTCCAACATTAGCTCTCGAGTGGTTTCTCTTGATTGCTCTTGAAGCTGACCACCTTAACCTAGCGTGTTTGTTTCTGCAGCAAAATTGTTATGGTAAAATTTTTTTGACAATTTTGATCATACCATGAAAAATTTTGCTGTTACGACAGTGGCGTTTGCTGTCTTGTCTGCTGCCACAACGGCAACTGCTGCTGCAACATCTGTTGTTCATGTTCAAACATCAGCTCCCGTATAGTTTTCCTCGACATTGTGATGCCCTTGGACTTGTAGCGTACCTGAATTTTTTTTTGTTTTTTTTTGTTTTATATATACAAAAGAAAAAAAGTTAAAAACCTGAAATTTAAATGCAATTAAATAAAGAATGCAGAAAATAAAACGAAGTCGCTATGGCCAATCCCCGGCAACAGCGCCAAAAACATGTAGGGTGTGTAGGTGTTCCATTTTTGTGAGAGCGCAAGTGCACACTTGTAACACCCGGGTTTAGGGGTTGGGTGTTAGGTGAGTAAGTTGGGTTCAGGTCTTTGGGCTTGGTTTAAATAAAAATGGGCTTGGTTTTAAATTAAAAAGGCCTTATTTTTTTCATTAAGGGCAAAATGGAGATTTTCTAAATAAATGAAATACGACAAGTAAAAAGGGATGTTTTGAAAGTCATCTTCTTCCTCTTGAAAACAAAAGTAATGACCTAAAACCTCTCTTCAACCCAAGTTACTGTTCCACCATTTTCCTCCCCGTTTTCAAGTGTTTTCATCAAGGTAATGGTTTTTTTTACTTCTCCTCTTCATCCTTAACGTTCCTATGGTTTTAGATTTTCATAAACTCCATTTTTTGAGATATTTCAAATGTTCAAATTTTAAGTAAAAGGTGGAAACTTTGTTGGGTTTTTAATGGGTTTTTGATTTGTAAAGTTAATATATGTTATAGTCTTGTCTTTTAAGTGTAACATATCTTAAAATGGTGAAGTTTTGTTGAAATCCCAAAATGGGTATTTGTGGGTGTGTTAAAGGGTCCAAATCATGAGTTTTTGAGGTAGTTTTGTGAGGGAAAGTTGGGCTGATGGTATGGTTATGCTTGAGGGTTGTTTTGAACGTGTTTAGCGATGATTTGGATGATGATTTTGATGGGTAATTGCTGGGTAGTGTTCAAGTCTGAAAATGAAGAGTTGGGTTAGTTCTTGGCTTGGAAATGTAGTGAAATGGTCTTGAGATTGTAATCTGATTTGTAGAAATAATTTTTTGGATGTTCTGATGAGTAATACGCTATTTTTGGTTGATTAGAAACAAGGGAAACCGTTGGAGAAGCTTCAGGCTCAATTCCAGGAAATTTGGAGGCTTGATCGACGTTCTTGGCTTCTATTGAGGGTGTTTAGTGAGTGGACTGTTTTCAATGGTTTTAAATTGGTTCAAAGTGTGTTGTTGAGGTATTAAATTGTGCTTGGTAGGCCAATCTAATGTGGGGTTAAGTTGGTAGCTTAATCTCTTGTTTATCTTATGTATATCTTGCTAAATGTGCATAAATGTGGTTTTGTGTGATAAGTGTCCCATTATGCATGTTTCGATATATTTATGTTGCATGATGGTGGTTTATACGTTGTGTTGCATGATTTGTGAAATCATGGTGAGAACTCGCTTAGTATGTTGACACTAGTTATGTTACCAGATATAAGTGATCGATCATTAGGATGACTGTGCACACGGTAAGAGTCAAATTCGCGCGTGACCTTGGTGATGTGTAGTCACCAAGGAGGAGTACGGTGAGGTAACATTCCACCGGAAAGTGTTTATGTGTGATGATGAGTGGAATCCCATCCTTAAAAGAAAACAGTGATGTGTGAAATCCCGCCGGAAGGTAATAGTGATGTTGTTGAGTACGTTGGGCGAAAATCCCAACGAAAGTTATCCGCATATTCGAGTAAGCTATATAGTTGTCAATATACCATGTTTATGTGTGGTTGATGTGGTTAGATGTTCTGTCATATCTATGCTAAGCATAACATGAGGTAAGATGCCATGTTCATACATTCTTGTAGCGGTTGGCTATGTTGATATGTTGGTGTTAATGTATGCCTTGTTGATGTTTTATCGATACCATGCTTTGGACCCTACATTGTCGTTATTTATTTTTGAGCTACTTCACTAAGCTTTCAAGCTTACGCTCTCATTTCCTACAACGCGGATCATTAGTGTGGAGGGTAGCATGGAGCAAGGAAGGGGCAGCCAAGAGCGTGTGTTACTTGCTCAAGTATGGTTTTTCTTAAATAATCTAATAGATAACAATGGAGATGCTAAGTGTTGTAGGAGCGTTTGTTAGACTCCTATGTTGGCTTTTATGTTGTTGAATGCCTATGTTTTGTTTTGAAGAGTGTAAACCTTGTTTATGTGATGCTTATGTTGATGGGTGTTTCTTTTGGCTAAATGGATTTGTTATGCATGCTTGTATGTTTAATTAAGCCCCGTTGTAGAATGTGTTGCCTCTAGATTTGTTGTATGGTTGTTGCTTTGTGATCCTTGTTGTTTTGGGGCAAGTTTGGGGATGTTTGAGGATGCGGAAACCTGTTTTTGGGTCACTCTGTGTGCATGCATTTCGAAACGCTTGAGGTGGTTTCGGAATGGTGGTAGCTCCGGGATACTCGTATCGGAATGGGGGTGGTGTCGTTTCGATACGATTTGACACTGTGAGCTCCTGTTTCGGTACGCATTTCGATATGGTTTACCACTGTGAGCCCCTATTTCGGAACAAGTTCCGAAACATTTTGTCACCGTAGACCCCCATTCCAGAACAAGGTGGATCGTATTGGAACGACTTGGTCTTGCTTTTAAACTGGAGCCTGCGTTTCGAAATGGGCAAGCCTGTTTTGAAACGCATGCAGTTAAATTGGCTATTTGGCATCTTTAAAGGTCCTTGAGCATTACGTTTTAGTCCCTAATGTATGTTTGCTTCCTTTTTGAGTTCGTATGTATCGTTTATGTATGGTTTTGTTTCGTAAGCATGCAATTGGATTAACTTGTCACATGGTAAATTTAAGTTGCCTTATGTCTGCTTGGATTGGTTCGCTATCGTTTTCCGCTGTCGCCTTCGCACGTAGGATTAAATATGATATTTAGACAAGATAATTAAATGAAAAAATAGGGTTGCTAATCGGAGTGAGGCCTTAGCGGGTTTCGCCCCGATTTTCCCCATGTAACCCGTTCGGATCGGCCTGTCGGCTAGACCAGGACGAGGGGGTTACATTTGTTGGTATCAGAGCCTGAGGTTTCCGCGACCTCGAGAAGGTAAGTAAGGTAAGCTTGAAGTGTTATGTTGCAATATCTCGGTGTATGTTGTGCGGTGAATGCTATTGCTATGTATGCTTGTTGTTCGCTTGCTTGCAGGGTGTTTGAAAGCATGTGTTGGTATGGTTGTCGTGTTGAGGCGTAGTTGTTGAGTTCCCATTGCTATTATTACTTTATTGGAAAAGATTTTAAGTAAAGGAATACTTAAGCACCTTGGACCCTTGTCTTTGCTAACCCAATCCTTGTGTGTTTATTTTGTTTGTAGTTGATATCTTGCTAGCCGTAAGATGAGACCTAGAGGCAGGCCTAGGATGGTTCATCCGAAACCACGGGCAGCAGCTCCTGAAGTTGAGCCGGTTGTAGAGGCGGAGGCTCTTCCACCTCCTCGTCAATAGGGAGGTGAGGCGAGAGCTGAGGGCGTAGGACCTCAGGTTGGCCAAGGTCCGGCCGGTATAGATCTAGCTTCGTTGGTTCAGGCTATAGCTGGGGCTTTCCAGGCAGCTGTGGCCAGGAGACAGGCTGTGGCACAACCTCGGGGTGAGGGCACCAGTTTGCCACTTGAGAGGCTTTGATGTTTGGGAGGAGAAGAATTCCGAGGGTTAACACCCGAGAGATCAGAGGCTTGGTTTGATAAGACTGTTCGTATCTTGTCTCAGATGGGTTGTACTGGGGCACGCAGACTGGGATGTGTTGTTTCCTTGCTTCAGGGTGATGCCTACACTTGGTGGGTCACCATTACTACAAGCATGCCAGATGCTGAGGTTACTTGGGAGTTCCTTGAGTCTGCTTTTCGCAAGAAGTATCTGGGTTCCCGCTATCTTGATGAAAAGAAGAGAGAGTTTATGGCCTTGCTTTAGGGTGGCATGACAGGGACCGAGTATGAGGTACGGTTTGTCAGATTGAGTCAGTACGTGTCTGAGCTAGTTCCTACAGAGAGGGAACGATGTGACCGTTTTCGTTACGGGTTGAGTGAGGAAGTGAAGAGGTACACCTTGTGTAACCCCCTCGTCCCGGTCTGGCCGGATGACCGGTCCGAGTGGGCCACACGGGGAAAACCGAAGCGAAACCCATTAAGGTTCCCCCTCGGTTAGCGACCCTATATTTTTTTCATTTAATCTTGTCTAGAGGAATGTTAAGTCCTAAGTGAATTACGACAGCGGAAAACACCCATAAGAAAATCACCTTCGAACCACGAACATACATAACTAGTCCATTTTTAAACTTACAGGGCAGACCGTATCGGTACCCTAACTAGGGGTATCGATACGCCCTGACCAGGTCAACCCAAAGAGTCAACTCCGGGAAGACCGTATCGATACAGCCCTTGAGCGTATCGATACGCCCTTCTCGGTCAACTCTTCTAGTCAACGATATAGGATCGTATCGATACGCGTAAAACCCGTATCGGTACGCCCTACACTCACCCATTTCACAAAATTCCAGTAACTTTGGAGGGTATCGCTACCCCCAGGGTATCGGTACGCCAGGCAAAGATTGAGGCATTTGGGCAAGGCCGTATCGATACGGCCCTTAGGCGTATCGATACGCCCTGCTCTGCAATTCCACAATTTTCAACTTGGTGACCTCAAACACAACTCTAGATGCATTTTTGGACTCCCCTAAGCTCATACAAACATACATACATCAAAACTACAACCGGGATTTAGCATGCGAGGCATTGAATCTAACGAGAATCATACAAATCAAAGACTTCATGCAATTCCACAAAAAGAGCATACTTAGCAAGCATAAGGCTCCATACACTAGATATGCAAACACAAGGCATACATAGGCCAACAACATACACATTTAGGCATGTCCAAAATAAGCAACATGATAAGCATAGACCGCAATCCATGAAACAAAAGCATAACACAACCATGAGTTTAACATGCTCAACACAATCTCCTAAGGAGTTTGACACCAACTCCTAAAGCTCTATACCCCATCGTCTAGGCATTATTACAAAACGCAAACCATACTTGAACTAGCTTGAGAACTCCAAAAGCTCCTCCCTCGCCCGCTTGCCTCCCGAACTCTAACGATCTGCATGTTGGAAACAAAGAGAGCATAAGCCAACTAGCTTAGTGAGAGAGGCTCTACAATCCACAACATGCAGTTCTCCAAAACACGTTTTATATGCAAGAAAAGCAATGGATGCACGGAAGGTCTATCTCAACAACAACACATGGTTTGCACAAGCACAACCAACATACACGTACAGTGGGACTACACATCACCGTTTCGACTAGTAGATTTCCAATGGGACTACACATCAAAGTACTATCCTACTAGTCACTACCGGTGGGACTACACATCATCGTAGTTTAGACCACCATCACGTGAGGCACGAACTCAACTCGACTACACATTAACAACTTAAAATGCACTTAATAATCACAACATATAAACATTCAACATATCACAACAACATGGGAGTAGAGAGGCTTGCACACGGGTTTGGGTGACCCCTCAAGGTCCCACCCAAACCCCAAAAGGATCCATATCGAGCACAATGCAAAAATCAACAATTCTACTCACCGTTGATACCCAAGAGAAGACCGAAGACCAAGCTCAAGACTCTGAAATCCCCGGATTTGTCCCCGAAGCTTCACCAACCAAATTTCTCGTTTCTAAACATTCCAACACAATTTAAACAATCCCAAATCAGTCCACATTCCAAAATAGTCAACCCGGATTACATACCAAGCACAAGACATCAAATTTTCCATTGAAAACAACCCAAAATCCATAATCTCGAGCAGCCTTTAAGTACACCTTAAATCCATTGATTTCAACCCTTAAATTGCTCCCTAAAGCCTCCAAAACAACACTTACATATAGCCTACCCATCAGCCCTCAAAATTCCACCTAAAACACCCCCAAAACTCAACTTAAACCCTCCCAAAAGCCTCCCCAAAACCCCATTTCGGGAAACACCCCAAAACCTTGTAAAAATTATACCCATTGGACCTTTTAGATTGAAAACAACCCATATAACATTAATAAATCAAAAACCTAAGTTAAAGATGTTAAAAATGACATTTTTAATCAAAATCTCAAAACACCCAAAATACAAGAATCATGAGTTTTATAGAAAATAAAGGTATGTACTCGTAGAGGATGATGAGAGCCAGTAAAAAACGACCTTACCTTTGAAAAATCTTCAAGAATGAGTGAGCTATGGAATGGAATAGTAACTCAAAGAGGGAGAGGGTTTTTTGTCGTGAGTTTGATGGAGGGAGGGAGAAGATGAGTGAATTTTTTTGGTATTTTAATTCTTTTGTTTTAACCCAAAAGACCCATTTACCCTTAATGAAAAGGGAAAATTCCAATAGCATGACATCCATGACTTTTTGGGCTCGATTTAACATAAGCCCAACATAAAACCATTTGTTTGAAAATACGAGGCCCAAAGATTATTTTAAATATAAAACCGGACCCGAAATAATATTAAAATATTATTTTCACCCGACCCCTAAACCCGGGTGTTACAACTCTCCCATACTTAAGAAATTTCGTCCCCGAAATTACCTGACGGAAACAAATACGGAAACTGCTCAAGCATGTCAGCTTTCCTCTCCCACGAGGCCTCCTCCACACCTCTATGTCTCCATAATACTTTGACCAATTCTATAGTCTTGCCACGCAACACCTTGCTATCAGAAGCAAGTATCTCAACTGGTTCCTCGTTGTAAGACAAGTCCGGATTTAACTCTATTTCCTCCACTGGCATAACATGGGACGGATCCGATCTATACCTCCTAAGCATCGACACATGAAATACATCATGAATCTTCTCTAGCTCAGCTGGGAGCGTCAATCTATATGCAACCGGACAAATTCTCTCAAATATCTCATAAGGCCCTATGTACCTTGGGCTCAACTTGCCCTTCCTCCCAAACCTCATCACTTTCTTCCAAGGTGAGACTTTCAAAAACACTTTATCCCTCTCGGAGTACTCTACCTCCTTCCTCTTTAAGTCGGCATAGGACTTTTGTCGATCAGAAGCTGCTTTCAAGCGATCACATATCAACTTCACCTTCTCGGTGGTTCCCTTAAGCAATTCGGGCATCGACACAAGTTTCTGTCCGGCCTTGGCCCAACATATCGGGGTCCTACACTTCCTACCATACAAGGCCTCATAGGGAGCCATCTGAATGCTCGACTGAAAGCTGTTGTTATACGCGAACTCCACTAATGGTAGATGTTTCTCCCATGTCCCCTGAAAGTCAATGATACAACACCTCAACATATCCTCCAATATCTGAATCACTCTCTCCGATTGTCCATCTGACTGCGGATGATACGAAGTGCTGAAGTTCAACCATGTACCCAAGGCTCGATGCAAACACTACCAGAATCTAGAGGTAAATCTCGGATCTCAGTCTGACACAATCAACTTCGGTAACCCATGTAGTCTCACAATCTCACGAATATACAATTCGGCCAACTTGTCTAATGTATAGGTAGTATGAACCGGTATGAAGTGAGCACACTTAGTAAATCTATCTACAATCACCCACACTGAATTTTTCTTCGAAGGAGTCAACGAAAGTCCTGACACAAAGTCCATAGTGATACGCTCCCACTTCCACTCTGGAATTTTCAACGGTTGCAATAACCCTGAGGGAAACTGGTGTTCAGCCTTGACTCTCTGACAAACTATACATCTACTTACAAACTCGGCTACATCCTTTTTCAAACCAACCCAATAATACTCTTCCTTCAATCCTCGGTACATCTTCGTGCTACCCGGATGCATAGCAAAAGGACTAGTGTAAGCCTCACTCAAGATTGTTCGCCTCAACTCGGCATCCTCTGGAACCACTATCCTATCTTTGAAACATAGGATCCCATTCTCTCCAAAACAATACCTGGTAGGCCTATCTTCGGCTATGTCTTGCACGTGAGGTGCCAAAGATTCATCTCGCAACTGCTTCTCACGAATCAACTGAACCAATGATGGCTTAACCTGAAGCTCGGCTACTAACCCACCATCCGTAGACACACTCAACCTTGCAAACATTGCTCGCAACTCAACGGCCACTTTCCTACTCAAGGCATCGGCCACCACATTTTCCTTGCCCGGATGATACTCTATGGTAAGGTCATAATCCTTAAGAAGCTCTAACCACCTTCGTTGTCTGAGGTTCAACTCCCTCTGAGACATCAAATATTTCAAACTCTTGTGGTCGGTATACACGGTGCACTTCTCACCATAAAGATGGTGTCTCCAAATTTTCAACGCGAACACTACTGCAGCTAACTCTATGTCATGTGTGGGGTAATTCTTCTCACGGACCTTCAACTATCGTGAAGCATATGCTACTACCTTACCTCCTTGCATAAGCACACAACCTAGCCCCACGTATGATGCATCACTGTAAATCACAAACTCTCTCCCCGGCTCAGGCTGAATCAAAATAGGAGCTTCGGTCAAAGTTTTCTTCAATTTCTCAAACGCTTCTTGTCTCGCATCTGACCATTCATACGAGACATTCTTCTGTAGCAACTTAGTCAATGGAGCCGCTATTCTCGAGAACCCCTCAACAAACCTTCTGTAGTACCCCGCCAAACCTAGAAAACTACGGATTTCTATCACTGATTTCAGTTGTTTCCAATTCACAATGGCTTCAATCTTCTTGGGATCTACACTAATCCCACTATCCGAGATCACGTGACCTAGGAAGACCACCTCCCTAATCCAAAACTCACACTTACTTAGTTTGGCATACAACTGATTCTCAAGTAGGGTCTGAAGCACTAACCTTAAGTTCTCATCATGCTCCTCTTCGGTCCTAGAGTACACTAGGATGTCATCAATAAACACTACCACAAACCTGTCCAAGAACTTATGAAACACTCGGTTCATCATATCCATGAAGGCTGCTGGGGCGTTGGTCAACCCAAAAGGCATCACCAAAAACTCGTAATGTCCATAACGTGTACGAAAGGCTGTCTTCGGTATGTCCATGTCTTTTACCTTCAACTGATAGTATCCGGACCTCAAGTCTATCTTCGAAAACACGGAAGCACCCCTCAACTGGTCTAACAAGTCATCTATCCTAGGCAAGGGCTATTGAGTACATGAGAGGTCGTGGGCGCGGTCGAGGTAACTTTCAGCCAAGGAACAATGGTCAGAGGAATATAACTCATGTTGTTGCGGTTCAGCCGGAGGGAAGAGGTCAGGCTAGAGTTTATGCCCAGCGAAAGGGACAGAACAACACAGATGTGATTGCAGGTAATTTCTCGATACAGTCTCTGAGTTTGCTTTCCTTGATTGACTCTGGGTCTACGCATTCATACATATTGAGTGAGCATGCAAAGATGTTAAATATACCTTGTGAGATACTAGAGGTAGGTGTTAGTGTTACTAGTTCCTTTGGGAATACGATAGTGGTAAGAAAGATGTACAGAAGGTGTCCGTTAATGGTTCAGGGGCATGTATTTCCAGTGGACATGATGGAGTTACCGTTCTATGGCTTCGATGTGATTTTAGGTATAGACTGGCTTACAGAGCATAGGGCTAGGATAGATTTCGAAACAAAGAGAGTCTACTTGAAGCTTACGGATGACTACGAGATCGTGGTAGTAGGGGAGAATATAAAATTCTTATCGAATGTCTTTTCAGCCTTAGAGGCTCGGAGATTAGTTGAGTTGGGTTGTGAGGTGTACTTAGCCTACGTGATGAATTCGAACATGAATGAAGTTAGACCACAGGATATCATAACAGTGTGTGATTTTCCAAGTGTGTTTCTAGAAGAGTTGCATGGTTTACCGTCTGACAGAGAAGTAGAGTTTGATATAGAGACATACTCAGATTCTGCTCTCGTTTCGGTTGCTCTGTACCTTATGGCAACGAAAGAATTGAAAGAGTTGAAGACTTAGTTACAAGAGTTATCAGATAGAGGTTTATACGTCCGAGTTCTTCGCCTTGGAGCGCTCCAGTATTATTTGTGAAGAAGAAAGACGGTAGTATGAGGATGCGCATCGATTATAGACAATTGAATTAGTTGACAATGAAAAAAAAGTATCCCTTGCCGCGTATCGATGATTTGTTTGATTAGTGAAGAGGGGCATCAATCTTTTCGAAGATTGATTTGAGATCCGGTTATTACCAGTTGAAGGTAAAAGAGGTTGATGTAACGAAGACAACTTTCAAGACTAGGTATGGTCACTATGAGTTCTTAGTTATACCGTTTGGGTTGACAAACGCACCGGCTGCTTTCATGGACATGATGAACAAGATCTTCCATCAGTACTTAGACTAGTTTGTGGTTGTATCTATAGATGATATTTTGGTGTATTCACGTACCGAGGAAGATCATGACAAGCATTTGAGGTTAGTTTTGCAGACTTTGCTAGACAACCAGTTGTACGCTAAGTTGAGTAAGTGTGAGTTTTGGATCAGAGAAGTAGTCTTTCTAGGACATGTAGTATCAGCCGAAGGGATTAGAGTTGATCCGAAGAAGATAGAAGCCATTGTTGAGTGGAAGCAACCAAAGTCTGTGACAGAGATTCGTAGTTTCCTAGGCTTAGCATGTTATTATAGGAGGTTTGTGAATGGGTTCTCGAAGATAGCCGCTCCTTTGACAAAATTGCTTCAGAAGAATATTTAGTTTGAGTGGTCAGATGCGAGACAGCAAGCCTTTGAGAAACTAAAAGAAGCTTTGACAGATGCACCGATTTTGATTCAGCCAGTATCGGGGAAAGAGTATGTGATCTACAGTGATGCTTCATATGTAGGATTAGGTTGTGTGCTCATACAAGACGGAAGAGTCGTAGCTTATGCCTCAAGACAGTTGAAGAATTACGAGCGTAATTATCCGACACACGACATAGAGCTAGCCGCAGTTGTGTTTGCCTTGAAGATCTGGAGACATTATTTGTATGGTGAGAAATGCACAGTGTATACGGATCACAAGAGTCTGAAGTATTTAATGACACAAAGAGAGTTGAACCTTAGACAACATAGGTGGCTAGAGTTGCTTAAGGGTTACGATCTCACGATTGAGTACCATCCGGGTAAAGCCAATGTAGTGGCAGATGCTTTGAGTAGAAAGGTAGTTGTTGAGTTGAGAGCCATGTTTGCTAGTTTGAGCTTGTCCGGTGATGGTGGTCTAGTGGCCAAGCTTCAGGTTAGACCTACCTTAGGCAAGTTTATTAGAGAAAAACAGCTGTTAGATAGATCTTTGGCACCTCACGTGCAAGATATAGCCGAGGGTAAACCATCATACTACAGTTTCAGTGTTGATGTGGTCTTGTGTTTCAGAGACAGAATAGTTGTGTCGGATAACAGTGATTTGAGACGTACTATCTTGACCGAAGCACATAGTAGCCTGTTCGCTATGCATCCTTGTAGTACAAAGATGTATCACGATTTGAAGAATGAATACTACTAGGTTGGTTTGAAGAAAGACGTAGCCGATTTTGTGAGTAAGTGTGTGGTATGCCAGAGAGTTAAGGCAGAACATCAGGTTCCATCAGGGTTGTTGCAAACGTTGAGGATTTCGGAATGAAAGTGGGAAAATATCACCATGGACTTCGTTTCAGGTTTGCCTTTGACTCCTTCGAAGAAGAACTCAATTTGGGTAATAGTTGACCGCTTCACGAGTGCACTCACTTTATAGTTGTTCATACGACTTACTCCTTAGATAAGTTGGCCGATTTATACATCAGTGAGATTGCATGGTGTGCCAAAGTCGATTGTGTCTGACAGAGATCCGAGGTTTACAACCAGATTTTGGGAGTGTCTGCATACTGCTTTGGGTACCCGATTGAATTTCAATATGTCGTATCATCCTCAGTCAGATGGTCAGTCAGAGAGGGTTATATAGATTTTGGAGGACATGTTGCGTTGTTGCATTATTGACTTTCAGGGTACTTGGGAGAAACACTTGCCGTTGGTCGAGTTCGTATACAATAACAATTATCAGTCGAGCATTCAAATGGCTCCGTATGAGGCACTATATGGTAGAAATTGCAGAACTCCGATTTGTCAGGCCGAAGTAGGTCAGAAGTTGTTACCGATGTCGGATATGCTTAAGGGGACTACCGATAAGGTGAAGTTAATCTGTGATCGTTTGAAGGCAGCTTCGGATAGACAGAAATCCTATGCTGATTTGAAGAGGAAAGAAGTTGAGTATGTCGTGGGAGATAGAGTGTTCTTGAAAGTCTCTCCGTGGAAGAAAGTTATGAGGTTTGGTAGAAAAGGAAAATTGAGTCTGAGATACATTGGGCCGTATGAGATTGTGAGGCGAATAGGTCTGGTTGCTTATCAGTTACGTTTGCGATCCGAGTTAGAGAAGATTCACAATGTGTTCCATGTTTCGATGCTTCAAAAGTATAGATCCGATATGTCGCACGTTATGCCTGTGGAAGAGATTGAGTTGAACTCAGACTTAACGTACGATGAAGAACCAATTGAGATCTTGGCATCAGATAACTAAGTGTTGCGTGGTAGAAAGATTGAGTTGGTCAAAGTGAAGTGGCAACGCCGAGGTGTGGAAGAGACCACTTGGGAGAGAAAGGAGGATAAGGAGAGGTAGTTTCCGTATCTCTTCTAGTCAGGTAATTTCGGGGACGAAATTCCTTAAGTGGGGGAGAGTTGTAAGACCCGGGTTTAGGGGTCGAGTGTAAGGTAAGTAATTTGGGTTCAGGTCTTTGGGCTTGGTTTTAAATTAAAAAGGCCTTATGTTTTTCATTAAGGGCAAAATGGAGATTTTCTAAATAAATGAAATACGACAAGTAAAAAGGGATGTTTTGAAAGTCATCTTATTCCTCTTGAAAACAAAAGTAACAACCTAAAACCTCTCTTCAACCCAAGTTACTGTTCCATCATCTTCCTCCACGTTTTCAAGTGTTTTCATCAAGGTAATGGTGTTTTTGACTTCTCCTCTTCATCCTTAACGTTCCTATGGTTTTAGATTTTCATAAACTCCATTTTCGAGATATTTCAAATGTTCAAATTTTAAGTAAAAGGTGGAAACTTTGTTGGGTTTTTAATGGGTTTTTATTTGTAAAGTTAATATATGTTATAGTCTTGGCTTTAAGTATAACATGTCTTAAAATGGTGAAGTTTTGTTGAAATCCCAAAATGGGTATTTGTAGGTGTTTTAAAGGGTAGAAATCTTGAGTTTTTGAGGTAGTTTTATGAGGGAAAGTTGGGCTGATGGTATGGTTATGCTTGAGGGTTGTTTTGAACGTGTTTAGTTATGATTTGGATGATGATTTTGATGGGTAATTGCTGGGTAGTGTTCAAGTCCGAAAATGAAGAGTTGGGTTAGTTCTTGGCTTGGAAATGTAGTTAAATGGTCTTGAGATTGTAATATGATTTGTGGCAGTGATTTTCTGGATGTTCTGATGAGTAATACGATGTTTTTGGTTGATTAGAAACAAGGGAAACCGTTGGAGAAGCTTCGGGCTCGATTCCGGGAAATTTGGAGGCTTGATCGACGCTCTTGGCTTGTATTGAGGGTGTTTGGTGAGTGGACTGTTTTCAATGGTTTTAAATTGGTTCTAAGTGTGTTGTTGAGGTATTAGATTGTGCTTGGTAGGCCAATCTAATATGGGGTTAAGTTGGTAGCTTAATCTCTTGTTTATCTTGCTAAATGTGCATAAATGTGGTTTTGTGTGATAAGTGTCCCATTATGCATGTTTCAATATATTTATGTTGCATGATGGTGGTTTATACGTTGTGTTGCATGATTTGTGAAATCATGGTGAGAACTCGCTTAGTATGTTGGCACTAGTTATGTTATCGGATATAAATGATCGATCATTAGGATGAGTGTGCACACGATAAGAGTCAAATTCGCGCGTGGCCTTGGTGATGTGTAGTCACCAAGGAGGAGTACGGTGAGGGAACATTCCACCGGAAAGTGTTTATGTGTGATGATGAGTGGAATCCCATCCGTAAAAGAAAACGGTGATGTGTGAAATCTCCCAACGGAAGTTATCCGCATATCCGAGTAAGCTATATAGTTGCCAATATACTCTTTTATGTGTGGTTGATGTGGTTAGATGTTCTATCATATCTATGCTAAGCATAACATGAGGTAAGTTGCCATGTTCATGCATTCTTGTAGCGGTTGGCTATGTTGATATGTTGTTGTTAATGTATGCCTTGTTGATGTTTTATGGATACCATGCTTTGGACCATGCATTGTCGTTATTTATTTTTGAGCTCCCTCACTAAGCTTTCAAGCTTACGCTCTCATTTCTGACAATGCAAATCATTAGTGTGAAGGTTAGCAAGGAGCAAGGAAGGGGCACCCAAGAGCGTGTGTTGCTGCTCAAGTATGGTTTTTCTTAAATAATGTAATAGATAGCAATGGGGATGCTAAGTGTTGTAGGAGCGATTGTTAGACTCCTTGTTGGCTTTTATGTTGTTGATTGCCTATGTTTTGTGTTGAAGAGTGTAAACCTTGTTTATGTGATGCTTATGTTGATGTGTGTTTCTTTTGGCTAAATGGATTTGTTATGCATGCTTGTATGTTTAATTAAGCCCCGTTGTAGGATGTGTTACCTCTAGATTTGTTGTACGGTTGTTTCTTTGTGATCCTTGTTGCTTTGGGGCAAGTTTTGGGATGTTTGAGGATGCAGAAACCTGTTTTTGGGTCACTATGTGTGCAGGCGTTTTGAAACGCTCGAGGTGGTTTCGAAAAGGTGGTAGCTCCAGGGATACTCATATCGGAACGGGGGTGGTGCCGTTTTATTACGATTTGACACTATGAGCTCCCGTTTCGGCACACATTTCGATGCGGTTTGCCACTGTGAACCCCTGTTTCAGAACAAGTTCCGAAACTTTTTGCCACTGTAAACCCCCGTTCCAGATCAAGATGGACCATATCGGAACGGCTTGGTCTTGCTTTTAAACTGGAGCCCGCGTTTCGGAACGGGCAAGCCTGTTTCGAAACGCAGACAAGTAAATTGGCTATTTGGCATCTTCAAAGGTCCTTGACCATTATGTTTTAGTCCCTAATGTATGTTTGCTTCCTTTTTGAATTCGTATGTATCGTATATGTATGGTTTTGTTTCGTAAGCATGCAATTGGACTAACTTGTCACTTGGTAAATTCAAGTTGCCTTATGTCTGCTTGGATTGTTTCGCTATCATTTTCCGCTGTCGCCTTCGCACGTTGGATTAAATATGATATTTAGACAAGATAATTAAATGATAAAATAGGGTTGCTAATCGGAGTGAGGCCTTAGCGCGTTTTGCCCCGATTTTCCCCGTGTAACCCGTTCGGACCGGCCTGTCGGCTAGACCGAGACGAGGGGGTTACAACACTCTTGCCAAGTTATAGTATATAAGATGTCAAATCCCACGAGGATTGGAATAGTTTCTTCGAGTGCGTATCTGCACAAGAAATTTAAATGTAAAATTAATTTCAGGTTTGGTTAAAGGAATAAAACTAAAAACACAATTAATTAAAGTAGGGGAGATCAGAGTGATAGAATGGGCCAGGTAATTGTTGCTCAGTAGTGTATAGATTGCATTGCATAGGTTAAGGTTGGATTGTGCTGCCACGGTATGTTGCCTCGGCGGGTATGGCGGACGGCAGGCTACGACCCTGTCATGCGGCCGCAGCGGGTCACTACCACTGCAGGAGTGTACTGTCTCGGTAGGTGGAATAGAAAGAAGTCCTGGCGGCAAGTCTGGCAGATACTCCAAGTTCGGCAAGATAGTCGACAGTGATCCCTCCTATTTCTAGGTTAGGATGCTCGAGAGCTAACGTGACGTAGGCAATACCTAGCAATCTCAGCGTAAACCTAACACAGGTTAGTCAACTCGGTTTGTAATCCCTCTTAGCCGCTGAAACTTGTGGACTGGTGTAGAACCAAGTTAGTCACGCCTCAGCACGTTGTGACCGTACTTAACCCTTTCATGAGCCTTGCACTTTTGTGCCCCACAAATGGATTCTCTCAACTGACTTGTGTAGAATAATTGAAAGAATGAAGTGCACAGATTAAGCAAACTTGGAATATTTTATTGAAAAATAACTCAAAACCTAATACAATCGTTTCTCATAACTACTTTACAAGCAAAAACCTAATCCCTAAGGAGTTTAGAACATAGCCGACTCCCTCTCTATATCGATCTCTATGCTTGATTTGCTAAATACATGAGGTTTATATAGGCAAAGATCTAGTCTAAGTCTTTCTTGGAGTATAAGTCCTCAAAAGGCTTTTGTATTAAATGCAACTTTAAAATCTGACTTCTTTGAGTTGAATATGGACTTCTTTTCTCGTTGCTTTGTTCCACAAGTAAGTATAAGCCACCTTGCTTATCGATCTTCAATCAGCTCTATACACCGCTCGAGGCCTCAGAAAAATGCAAGATTTGGCTCAATGGACTCAGAAAAATGTCCTCTATCAAACGAGACCCATCTTGATTATGTCGGCGTATAGACGTCTGGCGGCATTCTGCGGCAGCGGCGTCCTTGGCGGCGGCGTCTTTGGCGGCAACTGGAACTTCTTCAGTACAACTCCTTTTGCTCCCTGCTTTCCTATCCTCTCTTCCTCTGATCAGCAATTAGCACCTAAAATAGAAAAGTAACTAAACAGTACCTTTTCTCTACCAAATATAATATATTCAATAAAAGCATGGTAAAAGAAGAAATACTATTATAATGCATGACATGCAGCTAATTATGCCCAACTAAGCTTAAGAAGAACAATAATAATGGCAGGAATGTGCATAAAATATAGAAGTTCTGGATACTCTACAGAGAGATACTGCTATTTGCATCATTGTAAATGAAGTAATGCGTAATCATGATGAGTTGAGGGATGTTGGAGAAGGAAATGGCCTATTGGTAATGGTTGAAATACGATTGAAAGGTGGCCTCAATTTAGAAAAGGGAGTAGACTTCACCTTTTGAGTCCAGTTGCACCGCGTAGAGTTTATTGTTTAGATTTCATTTCCGGAGTACAAGAGCATTAAAAGGAGTATATATCTACTTTAGATTACTTAGTCAGTTCATTGTGTATTGTTGAGATAATTGGATTGATTAGTTTTTTCTTTGGTGTCTTTTGTCATAATTAGTTTGGTGTTATGTCTTGTTTAGTATTGTTGTATCGGGTTATTGTTTACTGTGGAAGGCGGTATTTTGTTTCTGTATTCCTTGGTTGTTGAGTACTCTTTTCTTCCATTTATGTTTAGGGAGGACTTTAACGAGGATCTCAACCAGGTTAGGCATTTATAATTAAATAAATAATAAAAATTTTGCGGAGCAAAAAAAAAGTATCGAAAATAGTTCTTTGTACTAAAAATGATAGATTTCTTGATAACATTTTTGATTAGTTTTTTTAGTTTTTCTGCAAGTATCGATACTTAGTTTTTTGATAAATTTTCAGTTTGAGACAAAAGTATCAAAACTTACAAAATAAGTATCGAAACTTGTTCTTGAACTGAAAATGTTAGATTTCTTGATAACATTTTCGGTTGGTTTTTTTAGTTTTTTCTACAAGTTTTGTTAAATTTTTAGTTTGGGACAAAAGTATCTAAACTTACAAAATAAGTATCAAAACTTGTGTCTCTGAACTGAAAATGTTAGACTTCTTGATAACATTTTCAGTTTGGGACAAAAGTATCGATATTTACAAAATAAGTATAGAAACTTGTTCTTGAATTGAAATTGTTAGACTTCTAGATAACATTTTCGGTTGGTTTTTTGAGATTTTCTGCAAGTATCGATACTTTTTTTTATAAGTTTTGATACTTTTGTGCCAAACTGAAAATTTAGGCTTAATGGTTCAATAAGCCCCTAAACTTTTCCAAAAAAAATCAATTAAGCCCCTAGAATTTTTTTGCACTCAATTAAGCCCTCAAACTCAAGAAAAAAATCAATTTAGCTCTTTGACTAACGTTGACAATTAACTTTAACGGTTGTTTTTTTGAAAGAAAAAAATTATGACACATGTCGCAACATGATAGTGGGACTTGTCAATTATAGGATTTTTAAATTTTAAAAAATATTTAAAAAAGAGAATAAATTCTAAAAAATAAAAATTTCTAAAAAATCATTTTAAAACTATAAAAATATTTTTAATTTCGAATTTTTTTATAAATAATAAGTAATAATTTTAAAAAGATTAAAATATTTAAAAAAAATTAAAGATATTTAAAATTATTATTATAAAATTATAAAAATAATTTAAAACATTATAAAGAACATATTAAATTCTAAATTTGTTTTAAATGTTCTGGAAAATTCTAAAAAATATTTTAAAAATATAAAAACATTTTTAATTTCGTAATTGTATAATAATAATTTTTAATATCTTTAATTTTTTTTTAAAATACTTTAATCTTTTGAAAATTATTATTTATTATTAATAAAAAAAATTGAAATTCAAAAATATTTTTTATATTTTTAAAATAATTTTTTGAATTTTTTATTTTTTAGAATTTATTTTGTTATTAAATATTTTTTAACATTTAAAAATCCTAGAAATGACAAGTGGTATTATCATGTTGCGACATGTGTCATAATTTTTTTTTCAAAAAAAAAACCCGTTAAAGTTAACGGTCAAAGTTGGTCAAAGGGTCAAATTGATTTTTTTTCTTGAGTTTAAGGGCTTAATTGATTGCAAAAAAAATTTAGGGGCTTAATTGATTTTTTTTGCAAAATTTTAGGGGCTTATTGAACCCTTAAGCCGAAATTTTATCAAAAACCTAAGTATTGATACTTACAAAATAAGTATCGATACTTGCATACAAACTCAAAAAATCAACCAAAAATGTTATCAAAATGTCTAACCTTTTCAGTTGAAGTACATGTTTCAATACTTATTTTTGTAAGTTTCGATATTTGTCGTCTTTTAGCCGCACTTGTAATGCCCCGGGGTTAGGGCCCAGGAGATAACCGGGTTTGGTTAAACCGGTCTGGGTTAAATTAGTTGGGAGAAAACATTTTTAATGAGCACTAAAAGGATTTTAATGAATAAGGGCAAAAAGGGAATTTTAGAACTTTTAAAAAGGGGTTTTTATTCAATATACCATCATCTTCTTCACCAACACTATTCACGTTACTTTTGCTAAAAACACCATTGTTACTATTCCATTGGAGCAAACACCTCAACCACACAAGTTTTCAAGGTAATTTCTCTTTGTTTTGATGTTCTAAAAATGTTAGGATAATGGCTTTTTGGTAGGAAACCCGAAACTAGTAAAAAGGTGGGGTTTTTGGAGTTGAAAATTTGGGTTTTTGGGTTGTTCTTGTGAAGAACTTTGGGCTGATGGTTTCTAGACATTGAGAAAGTGTTTTGGTTGTTGAAAGGTGTAGTTTTGATGGTAAATTTGCTGGGTTGTTGCCGGATTTTGGTTAGAGCTGATTGGATGATGCTTTTGGATAACTTCGGTTACGAATCGATGAGCGAATGTTGTTGAATATTGTGTTTGTGAATTTCAGTTGGCACGTATGTTGAAAAGGGTATTAATACTCTGTTTTGGATTGTTTAGAAGCATCGGAAACAGATTTGGGCTCTTCGGACGTGAGACCAGGTGGTTTGGAGGCTTGAATTGGTGTTTCGGCTATCGTTGGGTTGTACCGGTGAATGAGACTGTTTTCTAAGCCTTAACTTGGTTAAGGATGTGACTTGGGAGTTTACATTGAGCTTCATAACCAATCTAAGCTCAAGAGTAAGTTTTAATGTGTTTTAGTCTTATTTTCGATAAGTTTCTAATGTGCGTTTGAATGATTTTTTATAGTTCATGTTGCCTTCAATATCAATGTGTTATGCTTGTGATTGCCTTATTTGATCCCATGTTGGTTATGGTTGTGACCATGAGAACACAAGGTAAGTGTTGGTTTGGTGGGTATTGACATGTGAAATCTTGTTACCAGATATAGTTGGTCGACCAACAGGATGTGAGTGCACTCGAGGTAAAAGTAGCGTGTGGCCTTAGTGATGCTAGATTCCACTAAGAAGGGGTATGGTGATGTGATATTCCACTGGAGGCTATGTTTTGCTAGACGAATGATTACGGTGATGTGAGATTCCACCGAGAGTGTCTAGTGTGTTTGAGAACTATTCGCATATCTGAGTAAAAGTGATGAATGTCAATATACCCATGGTCCTCTAAATTCTCATGTTAAGCATGTTATTTTGCTCTTTTCCATTTATAATTATGTATTTGGTTGGTTTCTTGCTTGCATGTTGAGAATAAGCATGAGGTAAGCTTGTGGCTTGTGGATGCATTTAGGTGTTAGAGGACATGTTGAGGTGTTGTATCATCGACTTTCAGGGTTCTTGGGAAAACATCTACCGCTAGTAGAGTTTGCATACAATAACAGTTATCATGCTAGCATTCAGATGGCACCGTATGAAGCTCTGTATGGTAGAAAATCTAGAACACCTTTTTGTTGGGCTGAGGTTGGACAGAAGCTTTGACCTATGCTAAACTTGCTTAAGGGCACTATCGAGAAGGTAAAATTGATTTGTGATCGCTTGAAGGCAGCTTCAGACAGACGGAAATCGTATGCCAATTTGAAAAGAAGAGAGATAGAGTATGACGTGGGCGACAAAGTGTTCTTGAAAGTCTCACCTTGGAAAAAGGTGATGAGGTTTGGTAGGAAGGGTAAGTTGAGTTCGAGATTCATTGGTCCGTGTGGGATAGTTGAGCAAGTTAGTCTCGTTGCCTATAGATTGAGACTGGCGGCCGAATTAGAAAAGATTCACGATGTATTTCATGTTTCGATGCTTTGGAGGTATAGATCAGATTCGTCACATGCTATGTCAGTTGAAGAGATAGAATTGAATCCGGAGTTGACCTATGATGAAGAACCAGTTGAGATTTTTGCTTCGGACAACAAAGTGTTGCGAGGAAGGACCATTGAGTTGGTCAAGGTAAAGTGGCGACACCGAGGGGTGGAGGAAGCCACTTGGGAGAGGAAGGATGACATGAGGACACAATTTCTGTATCACTTTCCGTCAGGTAAATTTCGAGGACAAAATTTCTTAAGTGGGGGAGAGTTGTAACACCCTGGGGTTAGGGCCCGGGAGATAACCGGGTTTGGTTAAATCGGTTCAGGTTAAATTAATTTGAGGAAAACCATTTTTAACAAACATCTAAAGTATTTTAATGAAGAAGGGCAAAAACGGGATTTTGGAATTCTAAAAGGGTTTTGAAAATGCTATCATCTTCTTCAAACTCTCTTTTAACGTTATTTTCACTCAAACACCATTTCTACTATTCCATTGATCTCACCACTTCATCCAAGCAAGATTTTCGAGGTAATCCTTCTCTTATGTTGGTTTTCTCTTCCTTAAACAAGTTGTAGATGAAATCTATCTTTAAACTCATTGTTTAAATTTGTTTCCAAAATGCTTTGAGTTGGAAAAAGAGGAAATGAAGAAATTTCGTTTGGGTCGTTTGATCCTAAGTTTAAAGGTGTTTTTAACTTTGTTTTGATGTTCTAAAAATGTTAAGATAGTGGCTTTTTTATGGCAAACCCGAAACTAGTAAAAAGAAGGGGTTTTGGAGTTGAAAATTTGGGTTTTTGGGTTGTTCTTGTGAAGAACTTTGGGCTGATGGTTTCTAGACTTTGGGTAAGTGTTTTTGTTGTTGAAAGTTGTATTTTGATGGTAAGTTTGCTGGGTTGTTTCCGGATTTTAGTTAGAGCTGATTGGATGATGTTTTCGGATAACTTCGGCTACGAATCGATGAGCGAATGTTGTTGAATATTGTGTTTGTGAATTTCAGTTGGCATGTATGTTGAAAAGGGTATTAATACTCTGTTTTGGATTATTTAGAAGCAGCGGAAATGAATTTGGGCTCTTCGTACGTGAGACCGGGTGGTTCGAAGGCTTGAATCGGTGTTTCGGCTATCGTTGGGTTTTACCGGTGAGTGGAACTATTTTCTAAGCCTTACCTTGGTTAAAGATGTGATTTGGGTGTTTCGATTGAGCTTGATAGCCAATCTAAGCTCGAGAGTCAGTTTTAATGTGTTTTAGCCTTATTTTCGATAAGTTTCTAATATGCGTTTGAATAATTTTTCATAGTTCATGTTGCCTTGAATATTAATGTGTTATGCTTGTGATTGCCTTATTTGATCCCATGTTGGTTATGGTTGTGACCATGAGAACACAAGGTAAGTGTTGGTTTGGTGGGTATTGACATGTGAAATCTTGTTACCAGATATAGTTGGTCGACCAATAGGATGTGAGTACACTCGAGGTAAAAGTCGCGCGTGGCCTTAGTGATGCTAGATTCCACTAAGGAGGAGTACGATGATGTGAGATTCCACTGGAAGCTATGTTTTGTTAGACGAGTGAGTACGGTGATGTGAGATTCCACCGAAAGTGTCTAGTGTGTTTGAGAACTATCTGCATATCCGAGTAAAATTAATGAATGTCAATATACCCATGGTGCTCTAAATTCTCATGTTAAGCATGTTATATTTCTCTTTTCCATTTATACTTATGTATAAGGTTGGTTTCTTGCTTACATGTTTAGAATGAGCATGAGTTAAGCTTGTGGCTTATGGATGCATTCGGTAAATGCTCGAGATGTTAAATGCATGTTTTTATGTGTTCATGCATGAGGGAAATAATTTGGATATGGTTTTGGTTTCGACCAAATTATGGTTTTAGAACTGCATTGTTAGAAAAAGGGAGCGTAAGCATACCAAGTGTTGTAGGTGTCATTTCGGTGAGTGTTGGGGCACTTATGGCTCGTGCTGGAACTGCGGGTCTAGAGCACAATTGAAGTGTGATTGTCCACATCCAGCTAGGGATGGACATGCTCCTGCACGAACTATCGAGCATCAGAGAGGTTGTGAGCGCGGTCGAGGTAACTTTCATCCTAGGAACGATGGTCAGAGGAATGTGGCTCATGTTGTGGCAGTCTAGCCCGAGGGAGATGGATCGGCTAGAGTGTATGCGCATCGTGAGGACAGGAATAACACAGATGTGATTGCAGGTAATTTCTCGTTACAGTCTTTGACTTTGCTTTCTTTTGTTGATTCCGGTTCTACACATTTGTACATACTGAGTTAGCATGCAAAGTTGTTAGATATTCCGATTGAGATATTAGATGTGGGTATAAGTGTCATGAGTTCTTTCGATGAGACAGTCATGGTTAAAAAGATGTACAAAATATGTCCTTTGATGGTTCAGGGTCATGTCTTTCCCGTGCATATGATGGAATTTTCGTTTTATGGTTTTGATGTGATTTTGGGCATGGATTGGATTGTGGAACATAGAGCTAGGGTAGACTTTGAGACCAAGAGAGTTTCCTTGAGACTTGTAGATGATTATGAGGTTGTAGTAGTTGGCGAGAACATTAAGTTCTTGTCCAATGTTGTTTCTGCTTTAGAAGCTCGGAGATTGATGGATTCGGGTTGTCAAGCATATTTGGTTTATGTGATGAATCCGAATATGAGTGAAGTTAGACCGCAAGATATCAGAACAGTTTGTGATTTTTCGAGTGTCTTTCCAGAAGAGTTATCGGGTTTACCTCCGGATAGAGATGTTAAGTTTGCTATTGAGGTGTATTCAGATTCGGCTCCCGTATCCATTGCTCCGTATAGAATGGCACCTAAAGAGTTGAAAGAATTGAAGACACACCTTCAGGAACTGTAACACAGAGGTTTCATTAGGCTTAGTATTTCTCTGTGGGGTGCTCTGGTCTTGTTTGTGAAGAAAAAGGATGGCAGTATGAGGATGTGTATAGATTATAGGCAGTTGAACAAGGTAACAGTAAAGAACAAGTATCCTTTACCGCGGATCGACGATTTGCTTGATCAGTTGAGAGGTGCTACAGTATTTTCAAAGATTGATTTGAGATCCGACTATTATCAGTTGAAGGTAAAAGATGTGGATATACCGAAGACATCCTTTCGTACGTAATATGGACACTATGAGTTCTTGGTAATGCCTTTCGCTTTGACTAATACCCAGATGCTTTTATGGAAATGATGAACATAGTGTTTCATGAGTATTTGGATAGATTTTTAGTAGTGTTTATAGACGACATTTTAGTGTACTCCAAGACCGAGGAAGAACATGATGAGCATTTGCGATTGCTGCTGCAGACTTTGCTTGAAAATCAGTTGTATGCTAAGTTGATTAAATGTGAGTTTTGGATTAGGGAAGTAGTCTTTCTAGGTCATGTGATCTCAACCGATGAGATTGGTGTGGATCCCAAGAAGATAGAAGCAATAGTGAGTTGGAAACAACCAAAGTCAGTGACCGAAATTCGTAGTTTCCTAGGTTTGGTCAGGTATTATCGGAGGTTTGTTGAGGGATTCTCGAAGGTTGCTGCACCTTTGACTAAACTATTACAGAAAAATGTTCTGTATGAGTGGACAGATACACGACAACAAGAGTTTGAAAAGTTGAAGAAAGCATTGACAGAAGCTCCTATATTGGTTCAACCTGAACCAGAGAAAGTGTTTGTAATCTTCAGTGATACATCGTACGTAGGGTTAGATTGCGTGCTTATGCAAGAAGGATGAGTTGTAGCTTATGCTTCGAGACAGTTGAAGATTCATGAGAAGAATTACCCCACCCATGACATATAGTTAGCGGCTGTGGTTTTTTCCTTGAAGGTTTGGAGACACCACCTTTATGGTGAGAAATGCACAGTCTACACCGACCACAAGAGTTTGAAATATTTAATGACTCAAAGAGAGTTGAATCTTATACATCGTAGGTGGTTAGAGCTTCTTAAAGACTATGACCTCACAATATATTACTATTCGGGTAAAGTGAATGTAATGATTGATGCCTTGAGTAGAAAGGTGGTAGTTGAGTTGCGAGATATGTTTGCGAGATTGAGTGTGTCACGAGATGGCGATTTGATAGCCGAGCTACAAGTTAAACCTCCATTGATTCAGATGATTCGAGAGAAACAGTTGCAAGACAAAACTTTGGCACCTCACGTGCAAGATATAGACGAGGGTAAACCCACAGATTTCTGCTTTGGTGAGAATGGGATCTTACGTTTTAAGAATAGAGTAGTTGTTCCAGAAGATGTCGAGTTGAGACGTAATATTTTGAATGAATGCTCATGGTTAGCTTTTGTTGTGTGCATCTTTAGGAGTTGATTAGGTGCTTGTTTAGTGAGTTGTGTTTGTTCTCCTTGTGCTTAAAACTATAGAAAATAGTCTTTCTGGGCAGGGCGTATCGATACGCTCAATAACTGTATCAATACGGTCCCCTATTTTAAGCAAGGCGTACCGATACGAGGGGGCGTACCTATACCTATTTTGGCCTCTGGAAATCTAAGATTTTGACAAGAAATTAGGGTACCGATACGGTCCCTGGTGTTGACTTTGGGAGTTTGACCTTTAAGGGCATGTCGATACCAGCCGTAAGGGTATCGATACGGTCTCTTGGAGATGACCTTATGGAGTTGACCGTTGAAGGCGTATCGATACGGCCTGTGTTTAATTGTTAAAAGTAACCTCTAATGTCTGTTTTTGCTTGGTTCATGTTCGTGTTTGCTTTCTGCTGCTTGTCTCCTCACATAGGATCTAAATATGGCATCTAGACAAGATAATTCAAAAAAAGAAAAAAAAGGTTGCTAATCGGAGTGAGGCCTTAACGGGTTTCACTTCGATTTTCCTCGTGTAACCCATTCAGTTAGTTTAAAGAAAGATGTTGCCGAGTTTGTGAGTAAGTGTATGGTCTGTTAGCGAGTTAAGGCCGAACATCAATTTCCTTCAGGTTTGTTACAACCGTTGAGGATTCCCGAGTGGAAGTGGGAGAGAATTGCCACGGATTTCATATCAGGTTTGTCATTGACACCTTCTAAGAAGAATTCAGTTTGGGTGATCGTTGAACGTTTTACGAAATGTGCACAGTTCTTGGCCGTTTACACTGTTTATACCTTAGATAAGTTGGCCGGTTTCTATATCAGTGAGATTGTGAGATTTCATGGTGTACTGAAATTCTATAGTGTCATACAGAGATCCGAGATTCACAGCTAGATTTTGGGAGAGTTTGCATAGTGCTTTGGGTACTCGATTGAATTTTAGCACTTCATATCATCCTCAGACTGATGGTCAGTCAGAGAGAGTCATACAAGTGTTGGAAGACATGTTCAGATGTTGCATTATTGAATTTCAGGGTTCGTGGGAGAAGCATCTACCGTTAGTAGAGTTTGCGTACAATAACAGTTATCAGACGAGTATTCAGATGGCACCTTATGAAGCTCTATATGGTAGAAAATGCAGAACACCTGTTTGTTGGGCCGAGGCCGGACAGAAGCTTGTACATATGCCAGACTTACTTAAGGGCACTACCGAGAAGGTAAAACTGATTTGTGATCGCTTGAAGGTAGCTTCAGACAGACAGAAATCGTATGTTGATTTGAAAAGAAGAGAGATAGATTATGTTGTGGGCGACAAAGTGTTCTTGAAAGTCTCACCTTGGAAAAAGGTGATGAGGTTTGGTAGGAAGGGTAAGTTGAGTCTGAGATTCATTGGTCTGTATGAGATAGTTGAGCGAGTTAGTCATGTTGCCTATAGATTGAGATTGTCGGCCAAATTAGAAAAGATTCACGATGTATTTCATGTTTCGATGCTTCGAAGGTATAGATCAGATCTGTCACATGTTATGCCAGTTGAAGAGATAGAATTGAATCCGGATTTGACCTACGATGAAGAACCGGTTGAGATTTTGGCTTCGGACAACAAAGTGTTGTGAGGAAGGACTATTGAGTTGGTCAAGGTAAAGTGGCGACACCGAGGGGTAGAGGAAGCCACTTGGGAGAGGAAGGATGACATGAGGAAATAGTTTTCGTGTCTATTTCCGTCAGGTAAATTTCGAGGACGAAATTCCTTAAGTGGGGGAGAGTTGTAACGCCCCGGGTTTATGGCCCGAGAGATAACCAGGTTTGGTTAAACTGGTTCGGGTTAAATTAGTTGGGAGAAAACATTTTTATTGAACACTAAAAGATTTTAATGAAGAAAGGTAAAAAGGGATTTTAGAATTTAAAATTACTGAAAAAGGGGTTTTCAAAATGTACTCATCTTCTTCTTCTTCCTCTTTTCGCGTTATTTTCTCAAACACCATATTTTCTACTATTCCATTGGAGCAAGCTCATCACCCACACAAGTTTTCAAGGTAGTCTCTCCTTTGTTTTGATTTTTCTTTCCTTAAACTTGTTGTTGGTTAAATTTTCCTTAAAACCCATTGTTTAAAGTTATTCCAAAAATGCTTTGAGTTTGAAAAGAGGAAAAAATGAAGGGGTTTTCGTTTGGGTAGTTTGATGTCATGTTTAAAGATGTTTTAATCTTGTTTTGGTGTTCTAAAAATGTTGGGATAATGGCTAAAAGTAGGGAAACCCGAAACTAGTGAAAAGGATAGGTTTTTAGAGTTGAAAATGTGGGTTTTTGGGTTGTTCTTGTGAGGAACCTTGGGCTGATGGTTTCTAGACCTTGGGTAAGTGTTTTGGATGTTGAAAGATGTAGTTTTGATGGTAAATTTGTTGGGTTTTGGTTGGTAGTTGGTTTGGGTCGTTTGATGGTGTTTCCAAGTGCTTCCAGGTGTGAATCGATTTGGTTTTGATGATGAATGATGAGTTTCTGCAAGTTTGGGGGCTTGTTTTGGGTCTAATGAATCATTTTTAAATTGGCTAGAAACAGGGGAAACAAGTTTGGGTTCTTTGGACGCGAGACCGGGTAGTTCAGAGGCTTGAAATCGGTGTTTCAGCTATCGTTGGGTTCTACCTGTGAGTGGAAATGTTTTTGAGAGTTTAG
Source organism: Hibiscus tridactylites (assembly GCA_958450335.1). NCBI lineage: Eukaryota > Viridiplantae > Streptophyta > Magnoliopsida > Malvales > Malvaceae > Hibiscus > Hibiscus tridactylites. The sequence continues at coordinate 78,233,980 of OY288276.1, forward strand.
GTTGAGCTTGAAGGGTCAACCTAAGCTCAAGAGTATGTGATAAATGTTTACGTTTTACTTTTATGGAATTCTATTTTTTTTAAATCTTGTTATGTATTGTTGATATGAGATGAGATGAATGTGTGTGTTTGACTAATGAGTGTGATATTGTTATAATGGCTATATGATGTTGAGTATTGGCAAATATGAGGGTCTTATCGAGTATAATCGGTCGACCATATGATTAGAGTGCACTTGTAAAATTCGCGCGTGACCCTAGTGATGTAAGATGCCATTAGGGATGAGTACGGTAATGTAAGATGCCACCGGAAGCTTTATTGTTAGACCTCGGTGATGTAAGATACCATCGTGAGTCTTGTTGTTCTTATAGATTCGGTGATGTGAGATGTCATCAAATCCAATCCGCATATCCAAGTAATGTAATCATAGTTGCCATAATACTCTTGTGTTGGAAGGTTGAATGTTATCTTGGTAGATGTTGAGAGTCATGCCATGTTGTTATATGTTGTTGCATTAATTGATGTAAGATGCCAAGAACATGTATGATTGTTGATGATCATGTAATGTAATTCATGCTTGTGGTTATGTTTTCAATTCATAAAAGGTTTTACTAAAACTGCATTGTTGTTGTGGTTTTGAGCACCACTCACTAAGCTTTTATGCTTACGCGCTCCTTTCCAACAATACAGATCGTTAGTGTTTCGGGAAGCAAAGGAAGGCGAGGGAAAGGCTCTGGTGATCGTAGCTTAAGCTCAAGTATGGATTTTAAGTTGTAATAATAATTTAGCAATGGGGATACTTGTTTTTGTGATTAGGGAGGTGGTTGAAACTCCCATGTGTTTGAACATGTTACTACATGTTTTAAATGTTGAAATCATGCTATGTTGAGACTTTTTTTGGCTTTTGGTTAAATGCCTTGTGCTTTGGCTTGTTTGTGTTTTTAAGTTAAAGTGTCCTTTTTGAGCTTTCATGTTTGAGATCCATGTTTGAGTGTGTGCATGTTTGAAACCTACTTTTAGGGTGTTTTGCCTCTAGAATGTTTGCGTAATATGTTGCCATGTGGTTTGTGATCTTTCGGGGTAAGTTTGGGAAGGTTTGGGGATGACAAAATGCATTTTTGGGCCAATCTGTGCTCAGGCGTTTCGAAACATCTTGTATGGTTTTGGAACGGCCAGGCTTTTGAGGCACACGTATCGGAATAGGAATGGTGCTGTTTCGGTACGTTTTTCCTCTGGAGACTCCCGTTTCGAAACCGAGGGGAGCCGTTTCGGAACAACCTAATTTTTCTTTTGGATGAGAGCCCGCGTTTCAGAACAGGCAACCCATGTTTCGAAACGCAGGTAGTTAAAGTGGTTAAAAGGCATCTTTGAAGGTTTCCAAATGTTACGTTTTAGTCCCTAAAGCTTGTATGTTTCTTAAGTGAGTTTAAATGTCTCATTTGTGTTGGTCTTGCCTCTTGTGCTTCAAATAAGACTAATAAACTAATTGGTAAGGTTTAATTTACCCTTTTGCCCCTGTTTGGTGTGGTTTTGCAAAATGGTCCTTTGATACTGTTTGGCTCTAATTGGACATCCGATTGAGACGTTGTTCTTCCGTTGTAACCCTTAACACCATAGGACCGTTAATTGCATTTAGATTAGAGAGGTCGTGGGGGCGGTCGAGGTAACTTTCATCCTAAGAACGATGATCAGAGGAATGTGGCTCATGTTGTGGCATTCCAGCCCGATGGAGGTGGACCGGCTAGAGTGTATGCGCACCGTGAGGACAGAAATGACACAGATGTGATTGCAGGTAATTTCTCGTTACATTCTTTGACTTTGCTTTCTTTGATTGATTTCGGTTCTACATATTCATACATATTGAGTGAGCATGCAAAGTTGTTAGATATTCCAGTTGAGATACTAGATGTGGGTATGAGTGTCACAAGTTCTTTCGGTGAGACAGTCATGGTTAGAAAGATGTAAAGAAGATGTCCTTTGATGGTTCAGGGTCATGTCTTTCTCGTGGATATGATGGAACTGTCGTTCTATGGTTTTGATGTGATTTTGGGCATGGATTGGCTTGTGAAGCATAGAGCTAGGATAGATTTTGAGACTAAAAGAGTTTCTTTGAGGCTTTCGAATGATTACGAGGTAGTAGTAGTTGGTGAGAACATTAAGTTCTTGTCTAATGTTGTTTCAGCTTTAGAAGCTCAGAGGATGATGGATTTGGGTTGTCAAGCTTACTTGACCTATGTGATGAATCCGAACATGAGTGAAGTTAGACCGAAAGATATCAGAACAGTTTGTGATTTTCCGAGTGTCTTCCTAGAAGAGTTGTCGAGTTTACCTCCGGATAGAGATGTTGAGTTTACTATTGAGACGTATTCAGATTCTGCTCTCGTATTCATTGCTCCATATAGAATGGCACCTAAAGAGTTGAAAGAATTGATAACACAGCTTCAGGAACTGTCAGACAAAGGTTTCATTAGGCCTAGTATTTCTTTGTAGGGTGCTCCGGTCTTGTTTGTGAAGAAAAAGGATGACAGTATGAGAATGTGTATAGATTAGGCAGTTGAACAAGGTAACAGTAAAGAACAAGTATCCTTTACCGCAGATCGACGATTTGCTTGATCAGTTGAGAGGTGCTACAGTATTTTCAAAGATTGATTTGAGATCCGACTATTATCAGTTGAAGGTAAAAGATGTGGATATACCGAAGACATCCTTCCGTACGTAATATGGACACTATGAGTTCTTGGTAATGCCTTTCGCTTTGACTAATACCCAGATGCATTTATGGAAATGATGAACATAGTGTTTCATGAGTATTTGGATAGATTTTTAGTAGTTTTTATAGACGACATTTTAGTGTACTCCAAGACCGAGGAAGAACATGATGAGCATTTGCGATTGCTGCTGCAGACTTTGCTTGAAAATCAGTTGTATGCTAAGTTGATTAAATGTGAGTTTTGGATTAGGGAAGTAGTCTTTCTAGGTCATGTGATCTCAACCGATGAGATTGGTGTGGATCCCAAGAAGATAGAAGCAATAGTGAGTTGGAAACAACCAAAGTCAGTGATCGAAATCCTTAGTTTCCTAGGTTTGGCCGGGTATTATCGAAGGTTTGTTGAGGGATTCTCAAAGGTTGTTGCGCCTTTGACTAAACTGTTACAGAAAAATGTTTCGTATGAGTGGACAGATGCAAGGCAACAAGCGTTTGAAAAGTTGAAGAAAGCATTGACAGAAGCTCCTATTTTTGTTCAGCCTGAACCAGGGAAAGAGTTCGTAATCTTCAGTGATGCATTGTATGTAGGGTTAGGCTGTGTGCTTATGCAAGAGGAAAGAGTTGTAGCTTATGCTTCAAGACAATTGAAGATTCACGAGATGAATTACCCCACCCATGACATAGAGTTAGCGGATGTGGTTTTTGCCTTGAAGATTTGGAGACACCACCTTTATGGTGAGAAATGCACAGTGTACGCCAATCATAAGAGTTTTAAGTACCTTATGACGCAAAGAGAGTTGAATTTTAGATAACGTAGGTGGTTAGAGCTTTTTAAGGACTATGACCTCACGATAGAGTACCATCCGTGTAAGGCAAACGTAGTGGCCGATGCTTTGAGTAGAAAAGTGGTAGTTGAGTTGCGAGCTATGTTTGCTAGATTGAGTGTGTCTTAAGATGGTGGTTTAGTGGCCGAATTGCAAGTTAAACCTTCATTGATTCAGATGATTTGAGAGAAACAGTTGCAAGACAGAACTTTGGCACCTCACGTGCAAGATATAGCTGAGGGTAAACACACAGATTTCTGCTTTGGTGAGAATGGGATCTTATGTTTTAAGAATAGAGTAGTTGTTCCAGAAGATGTCGAGTTGAGACGTACTATTTTGAATGAAGCTCATAACATTCCTTTTGCTATGCATCCGGGTAGTACGAAGATGTACCGTGGGTTGAAGAAATATGTGGCTGAGTATGTGAGTAGATGTATGGTTTGCCAATGAGTTAAGGTCGAGCATCAGTTTCCTTCAGGTTTGTTACAACCGTTGAAGATTCCGGAGTGGAAGTGGGAACGGATTACTATAGATTTTGTGTCAGGTTTACCGTTAACTCCTTCAAAGAAGAATTCAGTATAGGTAATAGTTGACAAATTCACTAAGTGTGCTCATTTCATACATGTTCATACTACTTACACCTTAGACAGGTTGGTCAAGTTGTATATCAGTGAGATTATGAGGATACATGGTGTACCGAAGTCGATTGTGTCTGATAGAGATCCGAGGTTTACAACCAGATTTTGGGAGTGTTTGCATCGTGCCTTGGGAACTTGGTTGAACTTTATCACTTTGTATCACCCACAGTAAGATGGTCAGTCAGAGAGAGTTATTCAAGTGTTAGAGGGCATGTTGAGGTGTTGCATCATCTACTTTCATGGTTCTTGGGAGAAACATCTATTGCTAGTAGAGTTAACGTGCAATAACAGTTATCAGGCTAGTATTCAAATGGCACCTTATGAAACTGTGTATGGTAGAAAATGTAGAACACTTATTTGTTGGGCTGAGGCTAGAAAAAACGTGTATCCATGCCAGACTTGCTTAAGGGCACTACCGAGAAGGTAAAAGTGATTTGTGATCGCTTAAAGGCAGCTTCAGACAGACATAAGTCGTATTCTGATTTGAATAGAAAGAAGATTGAGTATGCTATTGGCGACAAAGTGTTCTTGAAGGTTTCCCTGTGGAAGAAGGTAATGAGGTTTGGTAGAAAGGGGAAGTTAAGTCCGAGATTCATTGGTCCTTACGAGGTGGTTGAGAGGATTGGTCCGGTTGCATATAGGTTGAGATTGCCATCCGAGCTTGAGAAGATTCATGATGTGTTTCATGTTTCGATGCTCCGAAAGTATATATCAGATCCGTCTCATGTTATGCCAGTGGAAGAGATTGAATTGAATCTGGATTTATCGTATAATGAAGAACCAGTCGAGATTCTTACTACGGATAGTAAGGTTTTGCGTGGGAGGACCATTGAGTTAGTCAAGGTTTTGTAGAGACATCGGGGTGTGAAAGAAGCCACTTGGGAGAGAAAAGCGGACATGGAAGAGTAGTTTTCATACCTATTTCCATCAGGTAAATTTCGAGGACGAAATTCCTTAAATGGGGGAGAGTTGTAACGCCTCAGGGTTAGGGCCCGAGAGATAACCGGGTTTGGTTAAACCGGTTCGGGTTAAATTAGTTAGGAGAAAATATTTTTAATGAGCATTAAAAGGATTTTAATGAATAAGGGCAAAAAGGGAATTTTGGAACTTTTAAAAAAGGGTTTTTATTCAAAATACCATCATATGCTTCACCAACACTTTTCACGTTACTTTTGCTAAAAACACCATTGTTACTATTCCATTGGAGCAAGCACCTCACCCACACAAGTTTTCAAGGTAATTTCCCTTTTGTTTTGAGTTTCCTTCCTTAAGCTTATTGTTGGTGAAATTTTCCTTAAACCCGTTGTTTAAATTTGTCCCAAAATGCTTTGAGTTTGAAAGAGGAAAATAAAGGGATTTTCGTTTGGGCAGTTTGATGTCATGTTTAAGGGTGTTTTAATCTTGTTTTGGCTTTTGGTTAAATGCCTTATGTTTTGGACTTGTTGGTGTTTGATTTAAAAGTGTCCTTTTTGAGCTTTCATGTTTGAGATCCATGTTTGAGTGTGTGCTGGTTTGAAAACTGCTTTTAGGGTGTTTTGCCTCTAGAATATTTGTTTAATATGTTGCCATGTAGTTTGTGATCTTTCGAGGTAAGTATGGGAATGTTTGGGGATGCCAAAATGCATTTTTGGGCCAATTCGTGCCCAGGCGTTTCGGAACATCTGATATGGTTTCGGAACGGCCAGGCTTTTGGGGCACCTATATCGGAACGGGAGTGGTGCGTTTCAGTACGTTTTACCTCTGGAGACTCCGTTTCGAAACCAAGAGGAGCTATTTCGGAACAGCGTAATTTTTCTTTTTGATGAGAGCCCGCGTTTCGGAACGGGCAACCCCTGTTTCGAAACACAGGTAGTTAAAGTTGTTAAAAGGCATCTTTGAAGGTTTCCAAATGTTACGTTTTAGTCCGTAAAGCTTGTATGTTTCTTAAATGAGTTTATATGTCTCGCTTGTGTTGGTCTTGCCTCGTGTGCTTGAAAGATGACTAATAAACTATTTGGTAAGGTTTAAATTACCCGTTTGCCCCTGTTTGGTGTGGTTTTGCAAAAAAGTCCATTGAGACTGTTTGGCTCCAATTGGACATCCGATTGATGTCTGATTGAGACGTCGTTCTTCCGTTGTAACCCTTAACACCACAGGACCGTTAAATTACATTTAGACAAGATAAATTTTAATCTATGGTTGTTAATCAGGGGGAAATTCTCAAATTTTTCTCTGGTTATCCGCGTGTGACTCTCCCGATTTGGTCTTGCGACTAGACCGGGTCGAGGGGTTACAGCACTATAGGCATTTTGCACCACAAACTCACCCAAAATCTTCAGTCTCTTCTAATTAGACACTATACATTTTTAGATAGGGCAAACTACTCCAGTGACCACCCAATTATGGGTCGCGACCTGTTTTGACCACCCAACTAAAAAAATTTAAAATTCAATCACCCAACTATTTAAATATACCTATTTTGACCACCGACCGTTAAAATCTAACAGAAAGATGACGTGGCCGTTAAGTAAAATTTATATAATTACACATTTGGTCCTTGTTAGTTCTTTATTAGATCAATTTGGTCCTTATTTTAATTTTAATAAATAATAAAATTAATTAACCAATCATGCGACAACACGTGTCATCTCCCGATTGGATGATTTTAATCTAATTTTTAATTTATTTAATTTAATATTTAATATATTTATTAAATAAGGAGTGCTTGGTGTGGGGTTTGAACCCACAACCTCTTGGGGGAAAACACCATCCATTTAGCATTGCACCACTCCACTCTTTGTGAAATAAATTGTACCATTTAATATATATCTTATAATGTAGTAAATTCTAGGGAATAAAAAAATAAAAAATGGTTGCAAGGGGACTCGAATCTAAATCACCCGGGATGTGTAAAACCATACAAACCATTTAACCGGTTCAAATAATTAATTTAAATACGAACATATTTAAAATACGAATATATTTAAAATACAAATATATTTTAAATATGAATATATTTTAAATATATTCGTATTTTAAATATATTCGTATTTTAAATATGCTCGTATTTTAAATATATTCTTATTTTAAAAATATTCGTATTTTAAATATGTTTGTATTTTAAATATATTCATATTTTATATTTTAAATATATTCGTATTTTAAAAATGTTCGTATTTAAATTAATAATTTGAACTAGTTAAGCGGTTTGTATGGTTTTACACATCCCAGGTGATTTAGAATCGAGTCCCCTTGCAACCATTTTTTTATTTCTTTATTCCTTAGCATTTACTGCATTATAAGATATATATTATATAGCACAATCCATTTCACAAAGAGTGGGTTGGTGTAGTGGTAAAGGCATGTGATTTTCCCCTAAGAGGTTGTGGGTTCAAACCCCTTGTGAATTACTTTTATTCTTATATTTTCCTTCCACTAGATGGTGACACATGTCACCATCTGATTGAAGGAAAATAAATACATTAAATATTAAATTAAATTAAAATCATCCAATCGGATGATGACATGTGTCATCACCTAATTGGTTAATTAATTTTATTAATTATTTAAATTAAAATTAGGATTAAATTAATATAATAAAGAACTAACAATGACCAAATGTGTAATTATACAAATTTTACTTAACGACCACGTTACCTTTCTGTTAAATCTAACTGCCGATGTTCAAAATAAGTCTATTTAAATAGTTAGGTGGTCGAATTTTAAATTTTTTTAGTTGTGTAGTTAAAATAGGTCGCCACCCATAATTTGGTGGTCACTGGAGTAGATTTCTCTTTTAGATATGTTTGATAGTCAAATCTAATTACACACAATCCGATGAGGTCCTTTAATAAAAAAATATTTTTCAAGTGTTATGACTAATCACACGTGTAATTCCTGCAATTTCTTTAACCTTATAAAATTTTAAAAATATAATTAGAGTTCTCCGATTACATTCAATTTAGTTGTATAACTACAAGGATGTTCAAATATATTAACTATTTGTAATTACAATCAATTATATCTCAACTCAATTATTATTTAGTTTTTTCAAACACACCCTAAAACATGGACATATTGATCTAACTTGAAATATATGTTCATCTTAACTCAAATTCAACTTAACTTGATTTAATAAAAACTAATAACTTATTCAATCCAAAAATGCCTCAAAATTTGAATTAACCCTAATAATGCACTCAAAATAACATACATTTTTGTGGGAATAAATGAGATAGGGTTGTTCATTCCGGTAGGATTGAGCGGATAGGCACTGAATTGGGTTGTTGAAATATCTTAGGAGTTTTTCGACGGATTCTTATGTTCAGGATGAGTGGTGTTAATTTGTTTTGCATGCCATTGTTCAATTTCTCTTTATCTCTATAATTTATATCCTTTGCTACATGTTCTCCTATGATGAGGTTGTGATTTGGGTAAAAACCTGAGCAGAACTTTGTTTATGAAACGGTGTATAATGAAATATTTGAGAAAATTATAAAAATATATGTAAATGATCGATTGAGCATTAATTAACGATGATATATTAAGAACATGTTAAACAAAAGTGTCAATTTTAATTTTTTGTTAGATTTATCTAACAATGTTTATATAAGTGACTTATTTTATTAATAATAAAAATCGAATGATGTAATATGATTAAATTAAAAATTTGTGATCTAAATGAAAGTAAAAATTAAGTTCGGTGATCTAGAATGTAAATTAACCAAGATTGTTGTAACGTTTCAATAAATGTAATAGTCATTTAATATCATGGGCCTAGCATACCACATCAGACATGGTCCCAACCAATGAAAACCAATCTCTATACCATTTTTATTTATGCCATTTTTTCTATTAAATAATAACTCCCAAAAAACTGTTTTTTAAGTGAAATATAAAAAATATTAGTGAAGATTCACTAGTTGAGAAAAATAACATAGAAAAAATTACGTAGTGAAAAGTTTTTCTTGGTTGGAACCATGGATGGTATGGTAAACTATGTCATCATATAATTTTTCCGTAACCAGTGTGATGATTTATTATAAAACGATTATCATGCTTGTGCCACATGGCACTAGCGAGTGGCTTGGAGAAAGTTTCGAGGATTGAATTGTTTGGGAAGAGTTTTTTGCTTATAAATTAGGGAAAATGTTTGAAAAAATTTCTTGTTCTTAAGCATCTTAATTTCTTCTTCATTTTCCTTTGAAAGTTTGCCCTTTTAAATTACACAGGAGATATAGTAGTTGAAATTGTTGGCTTCACTATTAAAGCATGGCTACTGTCACTGCTCACACAACTATTTCCGCATGGCTACCGGTTCACCGCAATTACTGGTATGGAATGTAGGAATATACGAGTTATGGAGAACTCTTACTGTCTTGGTGTGTCGCGGTTGGACTTTCGAGATTCGACTGTAATACTAAGTTCGAGTTTAGAGGTTACATTTACCCTTAAAAAGTAAAAAAAAAAAAAGATTGATATCACATTGGAAAGTAATGGAGAAAAAGAATGAACTAAAACATGGGTGTATTCAATTATTGTTTAATTGGCGAGGTCAGTACGCAACCGGAGATGTAAATTATGGTGCTTCACTAAGAAAAGGTTATTGCAGTGACCAAAAATAGTGTAAGTAGGTTCATTTATTAAGCCCAGTAGTAGGACCAATACCTTGCAAAGGAACCGGGATCAGGTGCCGCCTGAAATTGCGCCATCAGTGCCGGATCCGTGTCCATCCAGTCGCCATGTACCTCCAAAACCGAAGCACCGTACTAATAATGAGAATGGGTATAAACTAAAACCTATTGTATCATATTGTAAAGACTTGAACGTCAGATACATGCCCAACCTATACTTTTTTTTAGTTTAGTGCCAAACGTTTATTTTAGATTATTTTTGCTTTGGTTGGACCCTCACGACTGAAAAATTTTATCATCATGTCGTTGAAAACCGACGAATGAACCGTCGACGAACATCCAACAATAAAGAAAAAAGAGACTAATTGGGCTTCTAACCGACAACTAGGGGGTGGGGGATGTCGAACGGTGAGATACGTGACGCTTGGGTGGTGAACGGTGAACAACCGACGTGTGGAGTTGCCGGACGGTGAAGGAGATATGCTTTGAGGGTTTAATTGAAAGAAATTAAAACTTTGGGGATTTCAAGAAATTCATATTTTTAATGAAATTTAATAAATAGAATTCTAGTCCATATGTCATGTTATAATTAGATGACGGTATTTTTTAACAACCGTTAATGAAAAAACCTGATCTGAATTACAGAAGAAAATATTAGGCACCAAAGTGATTCAGAATAAACATTAAGCACGAAACTGAAAAAAGTTATAAGTTGGATACCTTTCTAACGGTTAAGTCTATTGTAAATTGTACGAAGGGTTGAGAGACAAATACAGTATTACCTCTCTTTTTTTATTGGTGATTCAAAAAAGAAATAGATAAACTTATTGAGTGAGTCGATCGCGAGTTAAGTAGTGCTCATTAAAAAGTTTCGTTGCTCGACTAGACTCGTTGTTCATTAAGCTCGATAAAATTTTGCTCGACTTGTGCTCGTTAAAAAATCTTGTTGCTCGACTCGACTCGTTGCTCGTTAAGCTCGCCAAAATTTTACCTTATTTTTTTAAATATAAGTAAAATCTAGAGCTTAATATAAATATATAAATTCACAAAAAAAGAGGCCTGGGGAGATAAATAAAAGAACCTGTCATGACCGAGTTAGAGATGAAGTTGATATTCGAGTATGAGACTTTTTTCGTTCCTCAACAATCTTCGATGAACAACAAATGAGAGAAGGCCTTAGGAATTTTGTTGTTTTAACTTTCAATCATATTTTTTATATGAGAACTAAAGAGTTTTTCTTTTTTTACTTTTACACATAAAGTAATCATAAAAAAAAGAAGAAACGTTTTAATAAAAAGATGATGTTATTATAATTTAATTTTTTATTAATACAAATTAACTTTTGAAATTTTCGAGAAATACAAAACTTTTCGGAAATTTAAAATCAAATATTTTATTGGTAAATTACCTAGTAACTAACTGAACTTTTCTAGAGTTTTCAACTAGCATTTAAATTTCTATGAGCATAATTTTTTAAGGTAGCCACCAAAAATCATTAAAATTTCGTATGAAAAAATAATGAGCTACTCACAAATTTACCGTGTCGAATTGAGCCTTGCTCGACTCGACTCGTTAAGATTTCGAGTCGAGTTCAAATCGAACCAACTCGAGTCGAGCACTGATCGAGTTTTGACCGAGTCGATCTCAAGCTATTTGCGAGCTGCTCAACTCAATAAGCACCCCTGAATAAAACCTAGACCCGGACAACAATTTTCACTTTGGAAAATAACCAAAAAAACATGAAAAGTTGTTATAAATTTAGGGTTAAATTACATAAACTGTCACTGAACTTTACTCTTAAACCTATTTTGGTCACTGAAGTTTCAAAACGTTCAATTTACTCACTGGAGTTTAGACATTGAAGTTTTTTGTCACTAAAGTTTAGTTATTGAACGCTTTTGCCACTCTTAAACCCCAAAAGATCGTAGATGGTGGTCGTTTGGTCCCAAATTTGACTAGTCACTTCGTATCAGCTCCCGAGTTTGAATTCGACTTTCATTTTGCTGGAAACTACTCTGAAATTCACGAGCATATCAAAAACCTTTTGATTTCTCTCTCGTCGATCTCCCTCATCTGTCGATCGATAGAGCGTGTTTCTCAGTATGTTGCTTCACTCATGCCGATGAAGTTTTTTCACCGTTCGGATCTTTGAGAAGTTCTTTCGTTTGTCGGTAAATGAACGTCGTTAAAAAATTAATGGATGAGTAACCAAAAACATTCAATGTCTAAACTTTAATGAGTAAATTGAACGTTTTCACCGTTAATTGTATGCTCGTAAAATAAAATACTAGTGGTTAAATCAAATGGATTTAATCTATTGTTCAGTGAGTGAATGTTGTTTTGTTACTGAATTGTGGAAGCAGAGGGAGGAAAAGTAAAGAGCTGGGGAGTTTGGAATCCATGTGTTACAGATCCCCATGGTTCTAGTATATTTTGTAGCCCATTGTCACGAACTTATTCTTCAAGCTCGAATCTGTGCAGCACTAGCACTCTCGGCACGATGCTAGTAAGCCTTGATGTCGCAACGCTATGGCAAACGAAAGGAGCAAGAGAGATTTACAAGGAAAGAACCTTGTATTGCACAACGGAAGCTTACAAGAGAAAGCTTTACAAGTGTTTTAGCACACACTTCTTGGATGGATTACAAATGAGCTAGGCACTCCTATTTATAGCCTCCAACCTCCCTAATGGACGGTGGAGATTTATTTGATCCGACGGTTGAGAGTTTGCCTCCCAAAATATCTACTAAGCTTAGATATTTCTAGAGAACTTTATGCTTATCCATATACATCTCTAATATTCTAGAGTACTCTATAGTTCTACATATATCTATAGGCTTCTAGAGTATTCCGGAGATGTCTTGACTTGTCTCGAGTCTTCCCGCCTTATCCCGAGCCTTCTAGGTTCCTCCGGGTGAGCCTAGATGGTTGTGGAAGTCTTTGGAACCCCTTGGAATAGTGTGGAAACGTTTGGGGCCCTCTAGGCCGTTCTAGAGTCTTCCTTGGGTCTTCCTTGGCCTTAAAAGGCTCATGGCATCTCATTTTGTCCAAGTTGGCCCGTAAGCACCTAGGTGGTGCACCTTGGGCGCGCGCAGCGCACCTAGGTGGGGCTGTTCGGGTGCGCACTGCGCACCTGGGTGGCACACCTCGGTGCTGCTCGGTGCACCCTGGCGGGTGTGCCCCTCGGATGGCTGGGTCGCGACCAGGCGGGGCGTGACATCCTCCCCCACCCGATCTCGCGACGTCCTCGTCGCGTCCTCGTGGAGCAGGGTGTTGCTGGAGTGCTTCCTTCGACTCCTAGCTCGCCTTGCCTTTTCCCTCGGCTTGTCAGCATTGTTGGAAGGCCTTCCCTTTGAACCTTGACCCTCGGTGGACTTGGAAGCAATGTTCTCCCCTTGAGCATGCTTGGTGGCCTTCTCGGACTCGAACACCCCTTTGTCTCGATTGCGTCCCTTGGATGGTTTGGCCCTACGGACGGCCTTGTTGAGCTGAAGTGCTGAGACCACTCTTGTCCCTGGCTTGGTGACCCTTATGGTTGGAACCACACATGATGGTGCACCCTCGGTGATGCATAGACTGTTGGTAAACGGCATCGGTATTGCCTTGGCTTGTTCAAAGAACTCAAGCCCTAGAATGAGTGGGTAGTCGTCTAACGGCACGATCGAGAAGTCCATGCGGCCTGACCATGTCCCAATGACGGTCTTGACTCCTCGAACAAACCCATGGATGGGTTGAGCGGCAGAATTCACGGCCTTGACGGATCCTCCCCCTTTCACAATGCTAAGACCAAGCCTCTTTGCTTCATGTAAAGAGACAAAGTTATGGGACGCACCTGTGTCAAGCATAGCCCTCGATGCTTTTCCATTGATGGTAACGTCCACGAATAGCAATCCCTTGGCTTGGGTCTTTGGGGCGGACTGGATTCCATTCAAGAGCTGTAGCGATCCCATTTGTGCACCTTGGCCCCCTTCGGCATCACTACCTTCGTCGGCATCACTTTCCTCTTGATGCTTGGCTAGGATTGCGCTAAGGGCTCGGCGTTGTGGGCACTCCCGAACCCAATGGTTGCCATCGCAGATGTAGCAGCTGCTAGGCGGTGATCTCTTGGCACCTTGAGAGTCTTTGGACCTACCACGGTCTTTGTCCCTCCATGAGGACGAACCTTTGTGCTTCGGTGTGTCCTCGTCCTTGTGACTCTCTTTACGTGGGCTCCTATCTCTCCCACCATTGAAGTGGCCACTCTTCTTGTCCCTCGGCTCATTGTTGGACTCCTTGGGGATGGGGTAGTCAATGAGGCTCTCGGCCACGGCGATGGCATCAGCAAGGTTTTGCACCCCACGACGCCTTAACTCGGTCTTGGCCCATGGTTGGAGTCCATCGGTGAAGTTGAAGAGTGAGTCCTTCTCTGAGAGATCGGGGATCTCGAGCACCAAGCTAGTGAACTCCTTGATATAGTCTTGGATGCTCCCCATTTGTTTGAGCCTTCGTAATCGTGCCCTTGCTTCTTCCTCGGCATTCTCCGGATAGAATTGCCTTTTAAGTTCCCTTTTAAAGTCATTGAAGGTAGTAATGGTGCACGTACCTCTCTCGACATCGAGACGCCTTCTCCTCCACCAAAGCATGGCGGTGTCGGTGAGGTATAGGGTTGCGGTCTGGATCTTGGAGGCATCGTCCCTGATGCCAACGGCTTCTAAATATTGCTCCAAGCCATATAAGAAGTTGTCGACTTCCTTGGCGTTGCGTGTCCCTGAGAAAGTTTGAGGCTTGGGCACCTCCACCCTTCTAGCCTCTACGGTGGTGCTTGGCCCGGCTGCCATAGCACGTTTGCACAAGGCAAGGTCGCCTTGCAATGCTTCTAGTTGATCATACATGCTGGTAAGTTCATGTTGGAATGACTCACGTACCTTTGTGAGTTCGGCCAAGAGTGCGTCTCGTACTTCTCCCATTTCCGCGCGCAGGGTCTCTTCTAGCTTGATCTTCATGGCCCTCACGGCTGTGTAGATCTCGGCATCTTCTACCTCGAGGCCTTCAATCCGCTCTTGAAGGTCGTCCACTAGGGCACTTATGCTCGACATGCCTTCCTCCATGCGAGTCAAGCGGGACTCCAAGCTAGAGAGTATGTCTTTGGACTTGGCGCGAGGCCTTGTCTCGACAGGATCGGCCCTAACTTCTTGCCCACCTTGGTCGTGCGTGACCTCGGTCTCGGACAGGCTAGCGGTTTGAGTTTTGGCGGTCTTGGCCATTCTCCCGAGCGATCGGAACTTGCTCTGATACCAACTGTCACGGACTTATTCTTCAAGCTCGAATCCGTGCGGCACTAGCACTCTCGGCACGATGCTAGTAAGCCTTGATGTTGCAACGCTATGGCAAACGAAAGGAGCAAGAGAGATTTACAAGGAAAGAACCTTGTATTACACAACGGAAGCTTACAAGAGAAAACTTTACAAGTGTTTTAGCACACACTTCTTGGATGGATTACAAATGAGCTAGGCACTCCTATTTATAGCCTCCAACCTCCCTAATGGACGATGGAGATTTATTTGATCCGACGGTTGAGAGTTTGCCTCCCAAAATATCTACTAAGCCTAGATATTTCTAGAGAACTTTATGCTTATCCATATACATCTCTAATATTCTAGAGTACTCTATAGTTCTACATATATCTATAGGCTTCTAGAGTATTCCGGAGATGTCTTGACTTGTCTCGAGTCTTCCCGCCTTATCCCGAGCCTTCTTGGTTCCTCCGGGTGAGCCTAGATGGTTGTGGAAGTCTCTGGAACCCCTCGGAATAGTGTGGAAACGTTTGGGGCCCTCTAGGCCGTTCTAGAGTCTTCCTTGGGTCTTCCTTGGCCTTAAAAGGCTCATGGCATCTCATTTTGTCCAAGTTGGCCCGTAAGCACCTAGGTGGTGCACCTTGGGCGCGCGCAGCGCACCTAGGTGGGGTTGTTCGGGCGCGCACTGCGCACCTGGGTGGCACACCTCGGTGCTGCTCGGTGCACCCTGGCGGGTGTGCCCCTCGGATGGCTGGGTCGCGACCAGGCGGGGCGTGACACCATGCTCTGGACCAATTGACTGCTTGTTTTAGTTGGGTTGGGCACTTAAAAAAATCTGTAGTATTTATCTATCGTTTTAGTTATATTCAGATTGGTATTGTTTTTAAAAAACAAAATTGAAATCCACTAATTTTATTAAACGATGATATATTTGAAATTACAATGAAAGTTCACAACTTAATAAACAAAACACGAAATAATCTTAGTAAACAAAACTAGCTCCTCAAGATCAAAAGAGGACCATACAAAAAAAAGTTAAGAACTTAATCCAAAGAAATAAAAGAAGGATACAAGCATCACCAAAATCGACGATGATAGGTAAAAGCATCAACAATCAACATAAAAATGCATATTATAATGAAGGTACATTGACAATAAGATGATCTTTAGGCTGATTTATAGGACAAAATATATTGTATTTAGTGTAATATATTGTTACCTAGTATAAGAAGTTTGGATGTGTATATATTCCCATATAGTTGATTAATAAAATTAAAGAGAAAAAATAGAAAATTCAATTTGATTCTCTTCACAAAATGTCTATTATCTATAATATTAAATTAATAGTAAATTTCTATTAATTTATCCATCATTTTAAGAGCTTCTTTGACAAGTTGAGTATCAATATCTGATACTATAATTTATTGTGTTTTCTTTATAAGAAAATTTCAATAAAGAATATGTAAAAAAAACACGTTATGTATCTACATTTACTCCATGAAGTCACATATAGATATATGTGGTTTGGTTGATAAAATCACTGTTAAATTATATTCAGAAAGTGGCTCGCAAAAATAAAATATCTAGTTTTATCACTGTAAAGGATGGCGTTCTTCCTCCTAGGTGACCTTAGTTCGAGCAACGTAATTTATACGGTGTGTGTGCGTTTTCAAAAGATTGGGCAATAAGGGCGTCCGCCCAGGGCCCATTTTTCGAATATTTATAGTTAGGATTTAATATTTTTTATTTAAAACTTAAGTTTTTTTTAATAATTATTATTAGAGTTCTATTTTTAAATTTTTTTTCGATATCTATTATTAGAGGTATAGTTTTTTTCAATACTTGTTATTATAGACTCATTTTTTCGTATACTTGTAACTAGAGGCCCATTTTTTATTATTTATTGTTATTTCAATACTTGTTATTAGGTACAAAATTTTCAATACTTGTTATTATGAGGCCAATTTTTCAATACTTGTTTCTAGGGGCCTATCTTTTCTAATATTTGTTATTAGAGTCCTACTCTTAAATTTTATTTTTTTCGATACTTGTTATTACGAGTCCAATTTTTTTTCTTTCAATACTTGTTATTTATGGTTTATTTCCCTAATATTTGTTATTACATGCATACTCTTAAATTTTAATTTTTCAATACTTGTTATTAGGGTTCCATTTTTCCTTATATTTGTTATTACAAGAATACTCTTAAAATTCATTTTTTTTTCAAAATTTGTTAATAGGGACCCATTTTTTTATATATCACTTGTTACTAAGGGTCTAATTTTAAATTTTAATTTTTCCAATACTGGTTATTAGGGGAAAGGGCGAGCAAAACTCCACTTGACTCGAAAAAAACTAATCTTTCGACTCGACTCGTCTTGACTCGAAAAAAATTTCAAATAAAGTTTAAGTTGTAAAATAAAAATTCTAATCGTAAGGACTCGTAAACTCGCATAACTTGAAAAAAAATTTACTCAACTTAACTCGATCGAACGCCCACCCTTAATTAGGGGCCTATTTTTTAATTTCGCCCATGGGCTACCAAAATCTTAGAAACGGGCTTGAATATAAAATCTAACAATTAACTTAATATTAACATTGATACACTTTAAGCCTTTATTCATATATAAAATCTGTGACCATGTTTGATATAAAATCTAACAATTAACTTAATATTAACATTGGTAACCTTTTGCCCTCTTTGAAAAGACTAAGAAAGTTGAACAGATGCTACCCTTGCACCGCACCAGCATATTAAAAAAAAAACATTGGTACACTTTAAGCATTTATTCATATATAAAATCTAACAATTAACTTAATATTAACATTGGTAATTACTATTTAAGGGTGGGAAGTAAAATTTACTCCTAATAATGAACCCATAACCTAAGAAAGAGAGGAGAGTGTCGATTGAGAGCTTTTAACCACATGCTCTAGAGATGGTTGACGGTGATTTTTTTAAAATAAGCTTCACACTAATTACATGAAAAAAATGTAAATTAATATAATAATTGTCTGATTACTTTATTACTTTATTTCTATATATATGAGCTTTTTTTTGAACAATTCTTACTTAGGGGAGGGGAAATTTGCTCCTAATGGGTCTAAAATCCACAACCCGAGAAAAGAGAATGTGTCAACTAAGAGCTTTTAACCACTTATTCTATAAATTGTTTACTATATATATATAATATGAGCTATTGGTTTATTATAAACAAGTAAATTTATAATTTTGCACACAAGCTCTAGTCCATTGAAAGATTAATTTATTATGATTGAAAAATATAGTTACGCCGCACAGGAATGTTTCCGCATAATTGAAAAATATAAAGGAATATGAATTGAAAAATATATTTAAGAAATATGCTATGTCAAATTCGATATATTTTAGAAATATGAAATTAAGCTTAATGCAAAAAATTCCCCTGAATTTATAATCACTCGGTTCTCCAACGTTTCATTTTGAGTCAAAATAGTTATTCTATGGATGAAAAATGTTAGTTAACTAATAGTAAACAATTTGAAATGACTTGTCAGAATGACATGTAAAAGTAATTTTATATTTTATATAATTTTATAAAATTATTTTTGAATGATGTGATATTCTTTCAAGTAAACATTTTTTATATGACAATGTCATGTCAGCGTGCACTGCCATCTAGGTTTGTCACGTCATTTTAAGTCATTTTATTGTTAGTTGACTAACAGCTTTCATCCGTAGAGGGGTCATTTTAACTTGAAATGAAAGGTTGATGGTTAAATTGTTTAAAAAAAATGAGCCAAAGTGACTATTCAGCCAAATGTTAGGAGATTTTTTGGGTTTATGCCATGAAATTATGTTAAAAGTAAAATTCAATATATTGTAAAATATATTTTTAGTATAAATAATGTAAAATATTATAATTATTAGTATAAATAATGTAAAATATTATAATTTGAATTTGATATTGTAATTATACCATTAAAATAATAATAATGAAACCAACGAGTATGGTCCAAGTGGTAAGCATCTTGGTATCACTTAAGCGGGTCTCGAGTTCGAGACCTTGTGTATGCAGAAAATCTCTGCTGGGAAACTTATTCACTAAAGTCAGATGTGCGACGCATGTCGGTCCAAATTAGTCAGGGCAAAACTGTGACACTCGAGTTTAGGGGTTAGGTGGAAATAATATTTTAATATTATTTTGGGCTCGGTTTATACTCTAAATAATAAATCGAGTTTGTTTTCAAAATTAATTAATTTTAGTTGACCATGTCTTAAAATTAAACCATAATTAGCCATGGATTTACCTTCCTTGTAAATATCTCATTTCATTAAGGGTAAACTAGTCTTTTGAGCCTTAAAATAAGTCACATGTGAAATAAAACACCTATTCTCTACTATTCATCTCCTTCTTCAAAAATACACCAACGGGAACAAGAGCTCTCTACCCAAATCTACTATTCCATCCAAAAGCTCTCTCATTTCAACCCCAAATTGAAAGGTAATTGCATTTTCAACTTCCCCTCATCCTCCCCTCCATAAAAGTACATTCCATTTTAATTTTCATCAAGTTTTTAGGAAATGGAAGTTTTGAATATTTTGATTAAAAATGAGATTTTTATGTTAATAAATGAAGTATTTTGATTTGTTATGCTTAGTTATGGTATATAGAAGTCAAAGGGTGTATCATATGTGAATTTCAAATGATTTTAATCAATTTTCGGATTTGAGTGAAAATGGGGTTTTGGGGAGGTTTTGGGTGAGTTTTGGGGGTTGTTTTAGGTGGGTTTTGATAGGATTTTGATAGTACTATGGATAGGGGTTGAATTGGGATCAATTGTGGGTGTAATGGAAGTTGAAATCATGGTTTTTGGACAAGGTTTTGGGGCTATCCGAATTGGTGAAAAATGGATATTGTTCATGCTTGCAATGTGGTATTTTGTGGTTGAATTGCATTCCGGGTTAGTTTCGATGATAAGATATTGATTGTGGATGTTTTGTTTGTGTTTGGGATTGATTAGAATCAAGTTTGGGCATTGGTGAGGCATCGGAAGTAAATCCAGGAATTTGAAGTGGTGGCTTGCTTGGTCTTTGAGCTTGGAAGCTTAGGTGAGTGGTTAATTGTTTTAGATGGTTTTAAAATAGTTGGTTCGAGTGTATGGACTAGGTTGGGCTTGGTAGACCCACCTAGAGTTAGGATTAGGGTGGTAGCCTAATCCTAAGCTTGATCTAGAGCCTTTGGATGAACTTAATTATGTGGTTGTGTATGTCTCATATGAAATGTGTTATGAAGGTTTATGTATATTGTATTATACATGTGAAATGAGATATGAATTGTGATTACTGAGACATGCATGATGATGGATGTTGGTGAGTACGTGCTAAGCACGAAAGTGATTGAAATGAGTAATGAGAAATGAGTAAATGTTGGCACTAGTATACTTGAATACAAATGATCGATCATTAGGATGTTAGTGTGTACACATGAGTCAAAAGTCGCGCGTGGCCTTGGTGGCGTTGAGTCACCAAGGAGGAGTACGGGTTCGCCCGGAATTGTGTCTAAATATAGTCGGTGATGAGTGGAATCCCATCGACGGGGCGTGAGGATGAGTGGAATCCCCTCCGCGAGACCGGTGATGAGTGTAATCCCACCGTGAGGTAATGTGGTTGTTGGATGTGAGTTCTAACATGTTTATCCGCGTATTCGGGTCATAGCTAGGTGCCAATGTTGTGTGATGTGTACATCAATGTGTTGGGGTTTATGATCATTGATGTGATGCTTGAATGTGCTTACATGTATTATGGAGTTAAGCTTATGTTCATGGCATTCCTAATGTACATTGCTCATGCATTTTATTCTCATGACTCTTGTGGAACCTTGGCATGTTTGTGAAATGCCTTGGCTAGATCGTGCTCGGACCCTGCAATGTTGAGGTTTGTTTTTAGAGCTTACCCTCACTAAGCATCTTTGCTTACGCTCTCTTTGTTCAACATTGCAGATCCTTAGTTCGCGGGTTGCTCGAGCAAGTGGAGGGCCTCCAAGTGTGGTTGTTAACCTTGAGTGCTTCAAGTATGGATTTTTAATGTTAGACATGTAATAGTTTGAGCAATGGGACATGTATTATTTGGTTGGATAGTTGTTGGTTGCTAGGAGCATGTATAGACTCCTTGATGTCTTGCTTTTGCATGGTTGGTGTTGTCATGTTGGTTTGTAACTCATGCCTAAATTGCTCATCTTGAATGTTAGTCTTATGCCTTAGAGTTTATATTTATGCTTGAATGATGTGGAAGGAATGCATGCCTTGTGAGGTCTTGCCTTAGTGTTAGGCTTGTCTTAATCTTGTTGAAGCATGCTAGTATAATGGGTATGCCTTAAGTTCAGTTGATATGTTGTTATAGGGTGTTTTGGTGATGTTTTGGGGCACCCTTGTGCCTTAAAACAGCCAAAACGTGTCTGCAGACATGGGGCTTTTCGGAACGAGTCCCCTTGTTCTGATACGGCTCCTTTGCAAATGGCCTGCCGTTTCGAAACGGATGAGGGTCGTTTCGGAACATTTTTGCTACTGGAATTTTGAGAAATTGACGAGATAAAGGCGTTCCGAAACGGGCCTTTGATGTTTCAAAACAGTCAAATCTCGTTGACCACGAGATATTGACCGTCAAGGTCGTTCCGATACGGGTCACCCCTGTTTCGGAACGGTCACCTTATGGTTGACCCTGGCCTGTTGACTAAGTCAAGGCGTTTCAGAACACCCTAAGGGCATTTCGAAACGGCCTGCTGTAAAGGTTTAAAATGAGCTGTTTGATGTTTGGTTGGTCGGTGTATGTTGCAATATTTGTATCTTCCGTTGCTGTGCTTCACATAGGATTAATTTATGCATATAGACAAGATAAAATAAAAAGAAATTTTCTGGGTCGTTAACCGAGGGGAAGCCTTAACGGGTTTCACTTCGGTTTTCCCCGTGTGGCCCACTCGGACCGGTCATCCGACCAGACCGGGACGAGGGGGTTACACTTGTTGGTATCAGAGCCTAAGGTTACCGAGACCTTGGGCAGGTAAGTGAGGTAAGTTTAAGTTTTTAAATTGAATTGCACGGTGTTTGCTTGTTTTGCAAGAATGATTGCTTGTGTGACAAGTATGTTGATTGTTTTATTTTAAAGCATGTGTGTGTGAGTCCCATTGCTACTATTACATTGAAAAAATGATTTTTAAGTGAGGGAACGTACTTGAACACTTGGAAGCCTTGCCTTGCTAACCCAGCTTGTATGTTTTGTTGTTGTGGTTGTAGTTGATATCTGTGAGAGTGATGTCTAGACCGAGAGGTAGACCGAGGTTGGTTCGTCAGGAACCACGAGTCGCGGCTCCTGTTGAGCCGGCAGTTGGTGTGGAGGCTCACATAGAAGGGCCGGTGGCCGCGGGAGTTGGCGCTCCTCCACCACCTCCAACACCACCACCTCCTCCACCTAGAGTTGGGGGCGAGGGTGGAGCCGGAGGGATTGGACCACAAGGTGGCCAAGGTCCAGCTGGAATTGACATGACTCCGCTTGTGCAAGCAATAGCGGGAGCATTCCAGGCCGCAGTTGCGGGAGCTCAGGCTGCAGCTCAGCCTAGGTGTGACGATGCTAGTCTACCTTTGGAGAGGCTCCGTAGCTTGGGGGCCGAGGAGTTTAGAGGATCTACTCCGGAGAGGTCGGAGTTATGGCTGGAGAAGACAGTTCGTATCTTGGCTCAGATGGGTTGTGCGGGCGCACGTAGATTGGGTTGTGTGATCTCGTTGCTTCAGGGTGATGCCTACACCTGGTGGGTCACCATTACTACCGGGGTTCCAGAGACAGAGATTGACTGAGAGTTCTTTGAGTCTGCTTTCAGGAAGAGGTACTTGGGACCGAGGTACCTAGATGAGAAGAAGAGAGAGTTCATGGCTCTTACACAGGGAGATGCTTCTGTGACTGATTATGAGATCCGCTTTGTTCGCTTGAGTCAGTATGCCCCAGAGTTGGTTCTTACAGAAGTGGAACGCTGTAACCGTTTCCGTTATGGATTGAATGAGGAGATTAAGAGGTACACGTTGGCTTCTGACTACTCAGACTTTGATGTATTGGTCGCGAGGGCCAAGGATTTGGAGCATAGTTTGGGTTCGGCCAAACGAGCTGGTGGTTCTAGTTCTGGCAAGAGGCATAACCACTTTGATGGTAGAGATGCTAAGAGACACAGAGGTGGCGGACATCAGTTTGACCATAGACGAGGCGGTGGCCACCATGGTAGGGGCCATCAGGGCCATAGAGGAGGAGGGCGTTTGCCCGAGTGTACCCGCTGTGGGAGACAGCACGCTGGTGAGTGTTGGGGTAACATTGTCCGCATCAGGCGGCTCAGGCACCAAACATTGCTCAGGCTCCTACGAGAGCGAATGATTTTTAGAGAGGCCGTGGGCGCGGTCGTGGCTACTTCCAGCCTAGGGCTGATGCACCTAGGGTAGATGCTCAGAGGAACCTTGCTCATGTTGTAGCTGTGCAGCCAGAGGCGGGAGGACCAGCGAGTGTTTATGCTCAGAGAGAGGCTGGGAACGACACCGATGTGATAGCAGGTAATTTCGAGTTACAGTCTATGTCTTTGCTTTCTTTGGTTGATTCGGGTTCTACGCATTCCTACATTTTGAGTGAGCATGCACAGAAGTTAGATATCCCTGTTGAGATCTTAGATGTAGGTATGCATGTTACTAGTTCTTTTGGTGAGACAGTTGTGGTTAGACGTATGTATAGGAGGTGTCCACTGAAGATTCAGGGTCATGTGTTCTCAATTGATATGATGGAACTTCCCTTCTATGGTTTTGATATTATTTTGGGTATAGATTGGTTGGTTGAGCATCGGGCTAGTGTGGATTTTGAGACAAAGAGAATTTCTTTGAAGCTTTCTGATGACTACGAGGTAGTAGTAGTAGGCGAGAACATTAAGTTCTTGTCTAATGTGGTGTCAGCTTTAGAGGCCCATAGGTTGATGGACTCTGGATGTGGGGCTTATTTAGCTTATGTTATGAATCCGGACATGAGTGAAGCTAGACCGAAAGATATCAGAACAGTGTGTGACTTTCCAGATGTGTTTCCTGAAGAGTTGCCGGGTTTGCCACCTGACAGAGATGTTGAGTTTGTGATTGAGACAGTTTCGATAGCTCCGTATCGTATGGCTCCGAAAGAGTTGAAAGAATTGAAGAGTCAGTTGCAAGAATTATTAGACCGTGGTTTCATTAGGCCTAGTAGTTCTTCGTGGGGTGCTCTAGTGTTGTTTGTGAAAAAGAAAGATGGTAGCATGCGCATGTGTATTGACTATAGACAGTTGAATCAGTTGACTGTGAAGAACAAGTATCCGTTGCCTCGTATAGATGATTTGTTTGATCAGTTGAGAGGTGCTTCAGTGTTCTCGAAGATAGATTTGAGATCCGGGTACTATCAGTTGAAAGTGAAAGAGTGTGATGTTCCGAAGACAGCTTTTAGGACTAGATATGGTCACTATGAGTTTCTTGTGATGCCATTTGGGCTCACGAATGCACCAACAGCATTCATGGACATGATGAACAGAATTTTCAGAGACTATCTAGACCGTTTTGTAGTTGTCTTCATTGATGATATACTGGTGTATTCGAAGACAGAGGAAGAGCATGATGAGCACTTGAGATTTGTTTTGCAGAGATTGTTGAGTAATCAGTTGTATGCGAAGCTTAGTAAATGTGAGTTCTGGATTCGAGAGGTTGTATTTCTTGGCCATGTTGTTTCGGCCGAAGGCATTCGAGTTGATCCATCGAAGATTGAGGCTATTGTTGAGTGGAAACAACCTAAGTCTGTGACCGATATTAGGAGTTTCCTAGGATTAGCCGGTTACTATAGGAGGTTTGTTGATGGCTTTTCTAGAGTAGCTGCTCCCTTGACTAAGTTGTTGCAAAAGGGAGTCAAGTTTGAATGGTCAGATGCAAGACAAAAGGCTTTTGAGAAATTGAAAGAAGCTTTGACGAATGCTCCAGTATTAGTGCAACCTGTTTCAGGTAAGGAGTTTGTGATTTACAGTGATGCTTCCTACGTAGGTTTAGGATGTGTTTTGATGCAAGATAGGAGAGTTGTTGCTTATGCTTCTAGACAGTTGAAGATTCATGAGAAGAACTATCCTACTCATGATATAGAGTTGGCCCCAGTTGTTTTTGCATTGAAGATTTGGCGTCACTATTTGTATGATGAGAAGTGTATAGTTTACACCGATCACAAGAGCTTGAAGTACTTGATGACACAGAAAGAGTTGAACTTGAGACAAAGAAGATGGCTAGAGTTGTTAAAAGACTACGATTTGACCATTGAGTACCATCCGGGTAAAGCAAATGTAGTAGCCGATGCTTTGAGTAGAAAAGTGGACGTTGAGCTAGAGCTATGTTTGCTAGATTAAGTGTGTCTGATGATGGTGGTTTGATCACCGAGTTGCAAGTGAAGCCTTCTTTGATTCAGTTGATTAGAGAGAAGCAGTTGCAAGATGCGAGCCTAGTTCCTCATGTTCAAGACATAGCCGAAGGAAGACCGACTGAGTATAGTTTCAGTGGTGAGAGCTTGTTGTGCTTTAGAGATAGGATTGTTGTGCCAGAAGATGTTGAGTTGAGACGTCAGATTCTGAGTGAGGCACATTCGAGTCCCTTTTCTATGCATCCGGGTAGTACCAAAATGTACCGAGATTTGAAGAATGATTACTTCTGGGTTGGTTTGAAGAGAGATGTAGCCGAGTATGTGAGTCGTTGCATGGTTTGTCAGAGAGTGAAGGCAGAACATCAGGTTCCTTCAGGTTTGCTACAGCCTTTGAAGATTCCAGAATGGAAATGGGAGAGGATCACCATGGATTTTGTGTCGGGGTTGCCTTTGTCTCCTTCGAAGAAGAACTCAGTTTGGGTGATTGTTGATAGGTTCACTAAGTGTGCTCACTTCTTAGCAGTGAACACTACGGATTCCTTAGACAAGTTGGCCAACTTGTACATCCGTGAGATTGTGAGACTTCATGGAGTTCCGAAGTCTATTGTTTCAGATAGGGATCCTAGATTTACTTCGAGGTTCTGGAGTTGCTTGCATAGCGCTTTGGGTAGCCGTTTGCATTTCAACACATCTTATCATCCGCAGTCCGATGGGCAGTCAGAGCGAGTGATACAGATTCTAGAGGATATGCTTCGTTGTTGTGTGATTGATTTTCAGGGCTCTTGGGAGAAGCACTTACCGTTGGTCGAGTTTGCTTACAACAACAGTTACCAGTCTAGTATTCAGATGGCACCTTATGAGGCTTTGTATGGTAGACGGTGTAGGACTCCGATTTGTTGGGCTGAGACAGGTCAGAGATTGTTACCTATGCCAGACTTGCTTAAAGGAACTACAGAAAAAGTGAAGTTGATTTGTGACCGTTTGAAAGCAGCTTCCGATCGTCAGAAGTCTTATGCAGATTTGAAAAGGAAAGAGATTGAGTACTCAGTGGGTGAGAAAGTGTTTCTGAAAGTATCTCCGTGGAAGAAGGTAATGAGATTTGGCCGGAAGGGCAAGTTGAGTCCGAGGTTCATTGGTCCGTATGAGATAGTTGAGCGGATTGGGCCTGTAGCTTATCGTTTGAGGTTACCTTTTGAGTTAGAAAAGATCCATGATGTCTTTCATGTATCTATGCTTAGGAGATATAGATCGGATCCCTCTCATGTAATGCCCGTTGAGGAGATAGAGTTAAATCCGGATTTGTCCTATAATGAAGAGCCTGTTGAGATACTTGCTTATGATAGCAAGGTGTTACGTGGCAAGACCATAGAGTTGGTCAAGGTGTTGTGGAGACATAGAGGTGCGGAAGAGGCCACGTGGGAGAGGAAAGCAGATATGGTTGAGCAATTTCCGTATCTGTTTCCACCAGGTAATTTCGGGGACAAAATTCCTTAAGTGGGGGAGAGTTGTGACACCCGGGTTTAGGGGTTAGGTGGAAATAATATTTTAATATTATTTTGGGCTCGGTTTTATACTCTAAATAATAAATCGAGTTTGTTTTCAAAATTAATTAATTTTAGTTGACCATGTCTTAAAATTAAACCATAATTAGCCATGGATTTACCTTCCTTGTAAATGTCCCATTTCATTAAGGGTAAACTAGTCTTTTGAGCCTTAAAATAAGTCACATGTGAAATAAAACACCTATTCTCTACTATTCATCTCCTTCTTCAAAAATACACCAACGGGAACAAGAGCTCTCTACCCAAATCTACTATTCCATCCAAAAGCTCTCTCATTTCAACCCCAAATTGAAAGGTAATTGCATTTTCAACTTCCCCTCATCCTCCCCTCCATAAAAGTACCTTCCATTTTAATTTTCATCAAGTTTTTAGGAAATGGAAGTTTTGAATATTTTGATTAAAAATGAGATTTTTATGTTGATAAATGAAGTATCTTGATTTGTTATGCTTAGTTATGGTATATAGAAGTCAAAGGGTGTATCATATGTGAATTTCAAATGATTTTAATCAATTTTCGGATTTGGGTGAAAATGGGGTTTTGGGGAGGTTTTGGGTGAGTTTTGGGGGTTGTTTTAGGTGGGTTTTCATAGGCTTTTGATAGTACTATGGATAGGGGTTGAATTGGGATCAATTGTGGGTGTAATGGAAGTTGAAATCATGGTTTTTGGACAAGGTTTTGGGGCTATCCGAATTGGTGAAAAATGGATATTGTTCATGCTTGCAATGTGGTATTTTGTGGTTGAATTGCATTCCGGGTTAGTTTCGATGATAAGATATTGATTGTGGATGTTTTGTTTGTGTTTGGGATTGATTAGAATCAAGTTTGGGCATCGGTGAGGCATCAGAAGTAAATCCGGGAATTTGAAGTGGTTGCTTGCTTGGTCTTTGAGCTTGGAAGCTTAGGTGAGTGGTTAATTGTTTTAGATGGTTTTAAAATAGTTGGTTCGAGTGTATGGACTAGGTTGGGCTTGGTAGACCCACCTAGAGTTAGGATTAGGGTGGTAGCCTAATCCTAAGCTTGATCTAGAGCCTTTGGATGAACTTAATTATGTGGTTGTGTATGTCTCATATGAAATGTGTTATGAAGGTTTATGTATATTGTATTATACATATGAAATGAGATATGAATTGTGATTATTGAGACATGCATGATGATGGATGTTGGTGAGTACGTGCTAAGCACGAAAGTGATTGAAATGAGTAATGAGAAATGAGTAAATGTTGGCACTAGTATACTTGAATACAAATGATCGATCATTAGGATGTTAGTGTGTACACATGAGTCAAAAGTCGCGCGTGGCCTTGGTGGCGTTGAGTCACCAAGGAGGAGTACGGGTTCGCCCGGAATTGTGACTAAATATAGTCGGTGATGAGTGGAATCCCATCGACGGGGCGTGAGGATGAGTGGAATCCCCTCCGCGAGACCGGTGATGAGTGTAATCCCACCGTGAGGTAATGTGGTTGTTGGATCTGAGTTCCAACATGTTTATCCGCGTATTCGGGTCATAGCTAGGTGCCAATGTTGTGTGATGTGTACATCAATGTGTTGGGGTTTATGATCATTGATGTGATGCTTGAATGTACTTACATGTATTATGGAGTTAAGCTTATGTTCATGGCATTCCTAATGTACATTGCTCATGCATTTTATTCTCATGACTCTTGTGGAACCTTGGCATGTTTGTGAAATGCCTTGGCTAGATCGTGCTCGGACCCTGCAATGTTGAGGTTTGTTTTTAGAGCTTACCCTCACTAAGCATCTTTGCTTACGCTCTCTTTGTTCAACATTGCAGATCCTTAGTTCGCGGGTTGCTCGAGCAAGTGGAGGGCCTCCAAGTGTGGTTGTTAACCTTGAGTGCTTCAAGTATGGATTTTTAATGTTAGACATGTAATAGTTTGAGCAATGGGACATGTATTATTTGGTTGGATAGTTGTTGGTTGCTAGGAGCATGTATAGACTCCTTGATGTCTTGCTTTTGCATGGTTGGTGTTGTCATGTTGGTTTGTAACTCATGCCTAAATTGCTCATCTTGAATGTTAGTCTTATGCCTTAGAGTTTATATTTATGCTTGAATGATGTGGAAGGAATGCATGCCTTGTGAGGTCTTGCCTTAGTGTTAGGCTTGTCTTAATCTTGTTGAAGCATGCTAGTATAGTGGGTATGCCTTAAGTTCAGTTGATATGTTGTTATAGGGTGTTTTGGTGATGTTTTGGGGCACCCTTGTGCCTTAAAACAGCCAAAACGTGTCTACAGACAGGGGGCGTTTCGGAACGGGTCCCCTTGTTCTGATACGGCTCCTTTGCAAATGGCCTGCCGTTTCGAAACGGATGAGGGTTGTTTCGGAACATTTTTGCTACTGGAATTTTGAGAAATTGACGAGATAAAGGCGTTCCGAAACGGGCCTTTGATGTTTCGAAACGGTCAAATCTCGTTGACCACGAGATATTGACCGTCAAGGTCGTTCCGATACGGGTCACCCATGTTTCGGAACGGTCATCTTATGGTTGACCCTGGCCTGTTGACTAAGTCAAGGCGTTTCGGAACACCCTAAGGGCGTTTCGAAACGGCCTGCTGTAAAGGTTTAAAATGAGCTGTTTGATGTTTGGTTGGTCGGTGTATGTTGCAATGTTTGTATCTTCCGTTGCTGTGCTTCACATAGGATTAATTTATGCATATAGACAAGATAAAATAAAAAGAAATTTTCTGGGTCGTTAACCGAGGGGAAGCCTTAACGGGTTTCGCTTCGGTTTTCTCCGTGTGGCCCACTCGGACCGGTCATCCGACCAGACCGGGACGAGGGGGTTACAAAAACCTAAAGAACCGGGAAAGAAAAAAATAATAAAGTTCTTTTTTGATGAAAAAAAATAATGAAGTTATGTTTGTGCCAAATTCCATACATTTTAGAAATATGAATTGAAAATTATTATTAATTGAATTTCAGTTAAAAATTAAAGGAATCACTCTTTAATAAAGTTAAAAAGGGATAAAATTCTAATATTAGTCAAAGTTATAACTATTATCATTAATTTCAGTTTTAATTGATTGAGGGCTTCAATTTTTTTAAAGCCGCTGGTTTTTTTAAAGAGAGCAAATATTCAAAATTATAATTAGTGGTTACAATCATAATCGTAAACTAAACACATAGTTTAAACATTTTACTATAACAATAGATATAAGAAACAAGCCACTTGAGATCATATAAGAATCATATAAAGGGAAATGTTAAAAACATAACCAAAAGACTCGAACAAAATATAGATACGAGAAATTTGACTGCATCGGCAAACGAACCATAAAAGAGGATCAAACTACTGAAAGACCACCGACAACTGTAAATCAGATCCAAGCATCGTGAGAAAACTATCCACGAAACGCAAATTGCGTATCCAAATCTAATCCGAGAGTCCAAAGTAGGAAAGATCAACATAATAACTAAATAAGTAACATCTTATCAGTCGAGGTGACGTCAAATTCAACACTGAGAAAAATAAAAATAAAAAGAACATCCAAAGAATTGTTAATGGAACAAAAAACGTGCCAGAAAAATAAAGAAAGACGTAACACAAAGCAAATAAAAGCGTGTCACAAAGACAAAATTACATTACGGTCTTCAAATTAATACATAATAAATAGCCATCAGCTATGATAATATTAAAATGATTCAAAAGTAATAAAAACACAGATTGTATAAAATGCATTTAGATAAACAAATAATAATTTTCTTAACAATATAAAATTCATCACATTTGATATAAATATATGAAATGTGAAAATTTGTTTACAAAAATTATCTAAATGAATTACGTATTGTTTTGAAGTATGTAAGGTCTTAAATAAAACGTATTTATTATTTAATTTTATTTATAACTTTGAAATCAAATTTAAATATATTACCATATTTGTTCAAAAATATTATAACGTTGTTCTTGTTATGACTATTTATTTATGTGGATGTCTATCATGATTAGAACTTTATCTAAGGAGTTTGATTTATTTATTATTAGGAATATTATCTCTATTAATTAGAGTTTAATGTATTATGTACTTATTATGGCTATAAATAGATGATTCATTGAAGGCATTGTATACAATTCTATTTTTGAGAATAATACAAATCTCCCTCTTTCTCTCATCTCTTTGTTCTTCTTGTTCTTATTCTTGTTCTTCTTTATTTATTCACAACACGTTATCAGGACGACTCTAATCAACTGAGGTCTTCATTGTTTGAATCCAAAAGAAGTTATTGGAAAGAATTCGATTCTAAGATAAACCAAAGATAAGTTTTTTTCTCTCTCTTCATTTTTTTAAATGACCGATTGTCTTTTTCTTTATATTTTAACTTTTTTTTGAAAAGTTTGGAAATATGTTTGATTTTATTCGAACATTGGAAATAGACAAATTTGTGGCTTCTCACAAACCAAAAGGGATCGAAAGAGACGAAGAGACTGCGTTTGGTGTAAATTACGTGTGTTTTCTCTTGTTCCTAAAAGGGTTAATTAGCGGTATGCTTATTCATACTTTTACTTATATGATTATATTTGATATTTTTCATATTATTATTTATGTTATTTTATTTGGTAAAAGTTACTATTTTTAACCGTGTTTTGAGTTTTACATGATATGCTTAAATGACTTGGAAAGAGATGTGATATAAAGGGACTATGAGAAGCTATCTCGGTCATATGCTATGTCTCCATTGTCCATGAGAGAAAAATCAATATCGGTAAATTTTAATTTTATTTTTATTCTTTATATTATTATTTTAAAGTGCGATAAATCATGATGATTTTGAATTTACAAGAAGATTATTATAAAGTCTATATTTACTCGAAAGTAATATTTCTTCTTCGTCGAAAAACACGACCATAGACTTCTCCCAATTTCAAGTTATGAAAATTCGTCTGGATCCAAAAGGTTTTATGGGAGGCATTCCCTGAAGTGAATGCAAAGCATGATGTTTATTCCATGCGATTATCAATGATGGGGCATTCCCTGAAGTGAATGCAAGCATGATGTTTATTCCATGCGATTATCAATGATGGGGCATTCCCTAAAGTGAATGCAAGCATGATGTTTATTCCATGCGATTATTGGAACTGTTTCATTCCCTGAAGTGAATGCAAATATGGTAAATCATTATTCAATTAGAGACATAATTTCGATATAATCCAAGTATATTGGCTGGACATCCCGTTCTGCGAGGCTACTGGTCTCAAAGGAGGTTTTTAAAGGACCTTGTGGACATGTTTAACAATGCCGTGTACGAGGATTAAATCTTTGTTCTCTGTGATAAGGATATGTGAAAAAAGGTTTCAAAGGCCCACTGACTCTACTCCATTCCCTGAAGTGAATGTGAGATTATATTATGGAAGGAATAAAAAATCACATTAAAAGTTGTGGTCGTGGTCGAGGTCGAGGCTATGAATATACACATGAAAAATATAGTCGTTTTAAGAATACTTCTACCCGCTGGTAGTGAAGTTATAAGGATGACAAGAGTGATAAAGATCATTCTAAGGAAGTGAAATCCTTTTACCAATGTGATGTTATAAACTATTGGTTTCGTACTTGTTAAACGCCAAAGTATTATGGACTTTATCCATAATCATGAATGATAAATGAAATAAAATATAAACAAAATTCGTTTATGGCGAAAATAATTATGGCGTTATTGGTCCAACTCAATTGGATATTGTTAACTTTCTCATAACCCTTGAAGGGAATAATTTACCATTTATTTTATTTCCCTTATAACCTCTAAAAGGAATAATTGATTTTTTTTATTTATTTTATTTTAATTCGTTTTATTTATTACTTATTCATGTTAGTTTGATTTATGTTTATTTATTTCACATATTATTTATTTACGCTTTATGTTAATTTATTATTTGAAGAATATGATTACTTCCGGAATAAAATATACAATAAATTGTGGCTATTTATGCCTAGAATTGTGGCTATTTATGCCTAACAGATAATGCAAGTACTCATATTGTACTTAAGCATAAGAAATATTTTTCCCATTTAAATGCAAGAGGAATTATGCGTAATATTTCTCAAAGTACTAAAATATCAATGCTTCGAAAGAGCACTTGAAAGTTTATCTCTGATAGATAATCGACTTGATATGATGTGCTATATTTTATATTTTTCATTCCTCAAAGTGAATGATACAAAGTACATATTTTCATTACCCGAAGTAAATGAAACAAAGCACATTTTGAAAGGTGCATAATTATGCATTTCTCGATTAAAATGCAAATGAATAATGTGAGTACGATATCCGGAAGTACTAATATCACAAAAGGCTCTGGTTGAGCAAATATGTTATTGTCAAATGGAACTTTATTCCATATTCACAGTGCGTTATACTCGTCAAAGTCATAAAGAGACTTATTTAATTTTAAAGATATTCACGGTAATGGATATCATATTGAGACCATTAGTCGATGGGATGTTGACTATCTCAATATTATGAGTATAAATCAAGGCAATAATAAAAACTTGAAAAAGTTATATGCACTGTTATCCATAATGTACTACAATAGAATTAGTACAAATTGAAGCTCATGCTATTGTGAATCAGAAGTTTACTGATAACTTTATTATTTGGCAATGACCGGTTAGACCATCCCGGTTCAATTATGATGCGAAAATTTGTTGACACTTTCATGTGGTAATTTATTGAAGAGTTGAAATTTTCTTCAAAGTAATGTTTTCATGTGATACTTGCTATCAAAGTAAACCAATTATTCAATCATCATCAGCTATGATAGATTGCGAATCTTTTAATTTTTTTCTGGAACGGATACAAAGGTGATATTTGTGGGCCCATACACCTATCTTACAGTCCATCTAGATATTTTACGATTTTAATTGATGCATCAACTAGATGGTCATATGTATCCTTGTTACTAATCCGCAACTTGGTATTTGTGAGGCTACTTGCTCAGTTGATAAAGCTATGAGCACATTTTCAGATTACCTTATAAAGACAACTGGTCTTGATAATGTTGATGACATGTCATTTTATATGTATTATCACTAATTCGCATCAAGCCAACAAATTATAATAAGTTCTCCCCATTATAAATGGTTTTTGGTTAGAAACCAAATATTTCTCATCTTAGATCTTTTTAGTGTGCGGTATATGTTCTGATTGCTCCACCACAATGCACAAAGATGAGTTCTTAAAGGAGGTTGGGAATATATGTCAGATTCAAATTTCCCTTGATAATTAAATATCTTGAGCTTCTCATAGGGAATTTATTTACAACTCGATTTACTGACTATCATTTTAATGTGTCAGTTTTCCCAAAGTTAGAGGGAGAAAATAAAATAGCTGGGAAAAGAAATAAATTGGAATGAATTATCATTATCTTAGTTTGATCCACGTACTCAACAATGTGAACTATAAGTTCAAAGGATAATTTATTTAGTAAATCAATTGTCAGATGATTTTGCTGACCCTAATAGAGTGACTAAGTCACATATACCAGCTATGAATGCTCTGTTTAAATTTGATGTCCCAAAAGGACAAATTCTAGTTGCTAATGAGTCTAACATACGCCTGTAGCGTGGTAGACAAGTAGGTTCCAAAGATAAAAATCCTCGAAAAAAAAGGAAGGGAGCTATAGTTATGATGGTCTGATCGAGGAATCAATGAATTATGAAAATCTCAAGAAGAGATTAAAAGGTCTCCAATAGAGGCATTAACATGACTCAGGTACCTGATAATAAAGAGATCTCAATAGATTATGTCATGTCTGGTAATAATGGAACTGAAATTAAATCGACGTCGATAATACATTTGCATGCAATATAGCACTAAAGATTTTATTTGATGATGTGGATCATTAATCATTGTCAATTGGACAAAGAAATGATTGGCCAATATGTAAAGAGGCAATTGAGGCGAAACTAAGATCTCTTTCGAAAAGAGAAGTATTTGGGCCTATAGCCCGTATATTGAAATGTGTAAAGCTCGTGGATATTAATGAGCCTTTGTGAGAAAGAGAAATCAAAATGAGAAATCACGAGATATAAGCTCGTTTGGTTGCAAAGATTCTCACAAAGACATGAAATTGATTATAAGGAAAATATATTTCTCGGTGGTGGATGCAGTTACTTTTAGATAGTCTGACAATAAATGAAATAACTCAGTTTCCGCCTAATGGATGTTGTTACATCTTATTTGTATAAGCCTCTTGATAACAACATTTACATGAAGCTTCTGGAAGGATTTAGACTGCCAGAAGTAGTTAATTCAAGTTCTCGAGAACATTATTCAATTATATTGAATATATCTTTTATGGATTAAAACATTTTGGGCACATTTGGTATAATCGCCCCATTGAATACTTATTAGCGGAAGGCTATAAGAATAATTTAATTTCCGGAGCATTTTATTAAGAGGTTTAGCTCTGGATTTGTCTTTGTTTTTATTCTGTATGTTGGCGATTCATTGAGACTCATAAAGAGATCTCCTTAACAATGAAATTCTTGTGCAGCAATCGACATACACAAAAAAATGTTTAAAGAGACTTTACATGCATAATGCATATTCGTTGATCATTATTTGGTTGTTAGGTCTCTTAATGTAAACAAAGATCCATTCTGCCCTCGAGAAAAAAGTGATGATATTCTTGGTATAAAAGCACTATATATACATTAATTGATCTGGAAGCATCGTATCTTAGCTAGTCCAGAAATACTATCTAAGTGCTACGAGACCATTGCCTTTAAATAATTGCTATACATAAGGCAAAGCCGAAATATGTGTTTGGCTAAACATATCCATAAGATATGTGAATTGCTTTCACAAGATAAGATGCAAGCTATCTTATGTAGAGATAATGCAGAATTTATATCTCAAGGTGGATACATCAAATGTGATAAAACGAAACATATCTCTTTAAAGTTTCGTCCCTCATGATCTTTAGAAGAATAATATTTGATGGATCATTTTAAGCAATAATTTGAAAGATTTATCCACTAGTGCATACTCTATTTCAACATTTGAAGATTATATTCAAGATTGAATTATGAAGATTCAAAGATCTTATGTGATATTTTTATGAGGGGGAGTAAATACGCGTTGCACTCTTTTCCCCTTAACCGAGGTTTTGTCCCAATGGGTTTTCCCGGTAAGGTTTTTAATGAGGCAACATGTTATGCGTATTAAAGATGTGTGTACTCTTTTTCCTTCACTAATAAAATTTTTCCCCACTGGGTTTTTATCTTAGTAAGGTTTTAACGAGGCACATTATCTTCATAGACATCCAAGGGGGAGTGTTATGAATATTTATTTATGTAGATGTCTATCATGATTAGAACTTTATCTAAGGAGTTTGATTTATTTATTATTAGGAATATTATCTCTATTAATTAGAGTTTAATGTATTATGTACTTATTATGGCTATAAATAGATGATTCATTGAAGGCATTGTATACAATTCTATTTTTTAGAATAATACAAATCTCCCTCTTTCTCTCATCTCTTTGTTCTTCTTGTTCTTATTCTTGTTCTTCTTTATTTATTCACAACAGTTCTTTTATTATTTGATTTATTATGATAGAGAATGTATTTATCATTTTTAATTATGTTTAAAACTGACTATTTTTCTAAGGCCTTTTCTAACATATGCATAGGTTAAGAGTCAATTAATAGTTTGTATTAAATAAAAGATTCTACTTGAAAAAATAACAATAATTTAATGTATTACAAAATCTTAAAAGATTCTATTGAAAAAAATTCTCATCTAATGTATTAGGGTTTAGGGTTGTATGGTTATAGTTTTAGGGTTTTAGGGTTTAGGGTTTTAGGAGGTATGGTTAGTGTTTATGGATTAGAGTTTTATGGTTAGGGTTAGGGTTTAGAGTTTTATGGTTTACTATTTAGGGTTTACAATTTTATGTTTAGGGTTTAGGTTCTATGGTTAGGGTTTTAGGTTTTTAGGGTTAGGGTTTAAGGGTATGGTTAGTGTTTAATATTTAGGGTTAGTGTTTATAGTTTATGATTTAGGGTTTTATAGTTTAGGGTTTTATGGTTTAGGTTTTATTTTTACAATTTATGGTTTATAGTTTGAGTTTTAGGGTTTAAGGTTTAGGTTTTAAGGTTTAAGGTTTAGGGTACAAGATTTAGGATTTTGTGTTTAGATTTTTCAATAGAATATTTTAGGGTTGTGTAATTAATACATTAAATGATTGTTGTTTTTTTCAAATAGAATCTTGTATTAAATTTAAGTTATTAAATGACCTTTAACATATTCATGTATGCATAGGTTAGACAAACTATTTTTTTAATATGTGTTTTATATAAAATGTTCATAAATTTTTTTGATAAATGAAGAGAAAAAGGATCGTATCACCAAGCACCTCGTTAAAAAACCTCCCTAAACCTAAACGAAGGAAAAAGAGTGCACTTGGTCATACTTACAAACATCAACTAGAACAAAACCATACGAAACTTCCTAACTGACACCCATGCAATGGGTTAAATCATCATAAGCTAAGGATTGAATTGTATCCGGAAGAAATGAAAAAATGCGAGGCTCAAAATCAGCTTCACTAAGGGGTGGCACGCTAGAACTTTGAACCATCTTTGCTAAAGCATCGGCAACTTTATTTGCCGAACGACGAACGTGGTAAATAAGCACCTCCGAATCACTATCCAATATATCGAGCACTGCTTGTACCAAAGGAGACGAACCTGATGCCGACGACCGACTACGCAACACCCGCAACAAGTCAAGATTATCAACTTCTAGTAACACGTGACGCAAACCATGATCTCAAGCCTGCTTCAAACCTTTGAAAAAACCCCCACAACTCGGCCTCCAAAACAGAACAAATACCAACAAACTTAAAAAACTCGAACACCCAATCCCCTTCACTATTCCGAATCCCCCCCCCCCCCCCGTATGTTGCAAGGCACGTAGAGGACTCCCTGGCTCCATCCGAATTTAGCTTGAACCAGTCGGGCAAAGGAGGCTGCCACTGGTGCATGCTCATCTCGACAGAGCTGTTGGGCGAGGTAGCAACAACATCGTCTGTCAATGCTAGCACACATTGCTCATAGACACGATGACACTCATCCCATACACAAAAATCCCCTCGGTTTTCCGGATCAAACACACAATTATTCATAAACCACCACAGAACCCACAAAACTGAACCAAAGAAGATATCCAATGATGTATGCCACACGAAAACAACAAAGGGTTTACCAAGTTTATCCGAATCCAATCTACGAACTCCATCAAAAGAAACTCCGAGAGTTTATCCGAGCGAACCATCGAAACCCAAATCGCCATAGCCGGCAGACAACTCCTAAGAAGGTGATCGAGTGATTCCATCGGACCCCAACAAACATCACATGTCGTAGAAACCGTCATGTGTCATCTAACGCATTCCACATTCGTAAGAACATGACCACTCGCAGTCAACCAAAGAAAGAAACAAATTCAGAGAATACCTTTAAACTGTGCGATGACTTTCTAAATATTGGTAGGAGCCTCACTTGTCGAGGTGACTTTGGGCGAGTTGACTTGCCGAGGCGTCATGGTGGTCCATTTCCATCCATTGGCATTGGGCGAGTTGACTTGCCGAGGCATCATGGTGGCAGAAAGCAGATGAGGAATCGCATCTGGCAACAACGCGACAACGTCATGCCATTTCCACGACCCCGAGAAATCAACCATATTTGCAACAGAAACATGGGGAAGATCAGGACACACCTGGGATCGATAACATGGTCAACTAAGGAGCCGTCATCGCCCAACCACAAATCTCGCCAAAAATCCACTGTTCGACCATCACCGACAGTCCAAACTAAGCTATCTCGCACACTTGACCAGAACAAGCTCATCCCCCGCCACAAATAAGAGTAGCCGACACGATGAATTTCCTCCAGGATGACCCATTGCCACTTGTACTTCGTGCGCAAAACTTGCTCCCAAAGCTGATTCGAATGACACACTAAATTAAAAGCAATCTTCATAAAAATGCAGCATTCTGATGTTCCATCACTTTAAAACCCAGCCCTCCATTCGATATAGGTGAACAAATTGTATCCCAATTTACCAAATTAACACCACGTTGCCCATCCAAGTGCCCCCAAATAAAACCCCTAATAAGTTGCTCAAACTCGGAACACACCCCTTTCGACAAAAGAGTAGATTGTATAGAATAATACGAGGTTGACGAAAACACGACCTTGGCAAGCATAACCCGACCCGCAAAGGAGAGGCTCTTAGTCGACCACCCAGACAACTTGTCATGAACACGTTGAACCACATAATGATATACATATTAAGAAACTCTAGAATGTAAAAGAGGGACTCCAAGATACATTCCAAGATCGCTAACTTCATGAAACCCAGAACTATTACTAATGCAGTGCCGTAAAGAAACATCAACATTCTTGGGAAAGAAGACAATATTGTTTTGCAAACTCACCTTTTGACCCAAGGCTTGACAAAAGACATTCAAAATCCCTTCAATTACATGAACTTGGTCACTCGAAGCTTCGGAAAATAGAAACATGTCATCAGCAAAGAAAAATTGTGAAATTGATGGACCATGACGCACCAAGCAAATAGGTTTCCAAGTTATTATTAACGTTGTTGTCAATTAAGAGTTTGTGTTGATCGGCGAGTAACATATGAAAAAGAATGACGCAAGGCGAAAGGCAAGGCGAAGCTCGGTGTTGGTCTCTTTTCATCTCGAATATACCCGTTCAATTGCATTGGAAGGGGGTTTGGCAAGTGTTTGATCGCCATGGGGTGGTCGTCGATGTATTTATTCCGAGGAAAAAAGCATTGGACGGTTCTCGTTTTGGTTTTGTGCGGATGAAATCAAAGGAGGATGCTCTTAAGGTAGTTGAGCGTTTCGATGGGTTTCGCCTCTATGGTTTCTGATTGCGAGTGGGTTTTGCACGACGCGATCCGCGGAATCAATTTTGGAAGAAGAGGCAATTGGATCCGACGTAGCGAGCGGGGGCGAAGGTGCAGCGATCGGAACAGCCTCGTGCGTCAGCGGATGGTGAAGAGAGGATTGTCGATCACAAGGATGCAAAGGAGGGTAGGGAACAAGCTGTTCGACAGGTGGAAGGAGAAGTGGACCCGGATAAATTGGACATCTTACAGAAATGTGCTGTGGGGTTTTGTAAACAAAACATGAAAATTCGGGATCTAGCGGTGGAATTGAAGAGAGCAAAATTGGAGGGTTTTTCGGTAATGCGAGCAGCGGGTTCGACAGTCATATTACTGTTTGAAGAACTCGAAATGCGTCGACGATTATTGGAGGAGAAGTGTTTCGAGCCATGTGTTGGGTGTGTAAAAGATCTATCATTTACACCTTTTTAAACCCATATTTCTGCTGCATTCAAGCATCTTTGCATTGCATTTAGGTTAGTTTTCAATAAAACATCACAATTATATAAAAGGCACGGATTCTACTGAAAGATGGCTATTTTTGCAGGTATCTGTCACAGTGGATGTCGAAGGTAGGCGCAGGGCAGATAAGCAGGGGAGCTGAACTGGACAAGCAGCTGAAGAAGACGAACCTGTCATGGACCTGTCGTGACAGCATGATGACAGCAGATTTATGAAGAGGAAAAGTGAAGTGGACCTCGATAGATAGAGAAAAATCTGCTCGTCTGTCGTGTGGAAACCGAATATTTTTCCAAGCCCCGGATCAAAAGATATGTCAAGCCAAAGCTCAAGGAGAAGAATTCCCATGAAACAAGGAGGCGGCTGAAAAGTAGGAATCCTTAGAGATTTAGTCTTTATTAGAATCTTACTTTTAATTAAAGTTGTAATCCTTGTTACCTTAGATAACTTGAGCCCAAAGCTTATATAAAGGGCATAGATTAAACCTAGGGCATAGCCGACTACCCCATAACCGAAACCAAAACCCTGCCGTTTACCTGTCACCGATATGTTCTAAACTCCCCCTAGGGCTACGGGTTGTTTTGTAAAGTAGTTGCAAGGATTGCTTTGTTTTAGGATTTTTCAAGTTCAATAAAATAAACTTCAAGTTCTTTTATCTTGGTTTTAATATCTTGCAAGAGCATCGGGAGAGCATTGTGAGGTTATCCATTTACTTAGCATCGGGAGAGTTAAGTATACGAAAGAGGTAAAAGCGCGTTCTCTAGTTTATAGTTGAACCATCTCGTGCTTAGGGATAAGGCGAGGTTAAGTGGCTAAGGAAGAATTCATACACATCGGTGTTCATCCTTCGATTCACGCCGGGAGGTATCATCAAAGACGTGATCATCGATAGACTTGTGCCTAGGGATAGGGCAAGGCAGATCTGGGATTCTTGCCAAGCTTGAAGTACGGAGTTAGTGTTCGCTGCCGCGACAGCTAACGGACAGACGCCGCGACAGGTGCTGTCGGCGACGGGTGCGACGACAGAACTAGAGATCCTAAGCAATTCAATACCTGCACTACCGAGCAACTCAATACCAGCCCATTCTCTCTCTCTTGATATCTCAATCTTTTATTTACGTTTTTACTTTATTATTCTCGTGACAACTCTTAATTATTTCCTTTACTTTGTGCAGTGAAATAAGGTGAAGTCATTAGCCCAATCCCTGTGGAGACGATATCCGATACTTTGTATCACTTTACTACTTGCGTCGTGTATACTTGCACTATAATTGCGATAGACTATTTTACACGCAACAAGTTTTTGGCGCCATTGCCGGGGATTGGCAACATAACTACACCTTTCTTTCCTTGCACTTTTTGTTTTTTTTATTTTCGTTTTTGTTTTTGTTTTTATTTTTATTTTCTTTAATTTTTCTTTTGTGTTTTAAACTCTTGCTTTTCACAAGGTTTTCCTGTTTATGCGCAGATCGAAAAGAGGTGAAGATCCTGAGTATAAATTAGATTCGGAGATCGAACGTTCCTTTAATCTCAAGAAACAGATTCGCCACCTCTTAGACCGAAACGAATACCTTGAAGAACAGCTAGAGCAGATGGCCCGTAATCAGCCTGCCGGTGAAGAAATCCCGCCTGTCGGTGACCCGCCCGCGGCAGGTGGACGACGGTCATGTCGTGACTACATGCTGAACGATCATGTAGAGCTGGAGACCACGCTGCCGGATATTGATGTTGACAACTTCGAGCTTAAACCTGTCATGTTTAGTATGATCAACAACGCCGGACAGTTCAGTGGTTCTGGGATAGAAGATGCCAGGGAGCATCTCAAAACGTTCCAGGAGATCTGTGGTTCGTTTAGACTACCAGGAGTTAGTCCGGAGATACTGAGGCTTCGGTTATTCCCCCATTCATTGAGGGATAGAGCTAAAACTTGGTGGAATAAACTTACACCGGGTTCTATTATGACTTGGGCAGATTTAACTCGTGAATTTTTGTCTCGTTTTAATCCTTCACATTTAGCTGAGCGATTACGTAATGAAATTGCTACTTTTCAACAGGAAGATGACGAGCCAATGCACGAGGCCTGGGACAGATTCACAACTCTTCTCCGAAACTGCCCAATGCATGGATTCCCCGTTTGGAATCAGGTAACTAAGTTCTATAATGCTGCTAACTTACAAACTCGCATTCGAATTGATTCTGCAGCAAATGGACTATTATTGGATAAAGATCCGGACGAAGCCCTGCAAGTTTTGAAACATCTGGCTAAGAATGAGGAGCAGTTTCCAACCGCTAGAAGAGGAGGTAAACGGGTACTTGCTGTCAAGGATTATGAGGCCGACAGCACTATGAAATCACAGGTAGCATTCCTCACCAAAGCCATGAAACACTTATTGAGTGAAGAGGAAGTACGAGGGTTTGCTGTCGAGGAAGTTTGTGCTACATGTGAAGGAAATCATAGTAGGGATGAATGCCCTATAAATATAGAAGAAGGAAAATATGTTGGAAATTACAAGCCAAACTACAATTCCAACAATTACAACCCTAATTGGAGGAAAGATCCCAAATTTTCCTGGAGTAACCCCAACAACGCCCTAAATCCGCAAGCCTATAATCAGAATCAAGGGGGTCCTAGATTGTTGACGCGACAGCAGCCACAGCCGCAGAACCTGCCGCCTCAGCAACAACAGCAGCCACCACCTGCCACGAGTAGTGTATTGGAGCAGACTCTGGCCACCTTTATGTCTCAGACCGGCACGTATATGGATAACATCAATAAGTTTGTCAAGAAAACGGAAGATTTTATGGATGAAACTAAGATGAGAATGACAAACCATGAGGCCACCTTGAAATCTCTAGAGACACAAATGGGTCAGGTGTCG
Organism: Hibiscus tridactylites; assembly: GCA_958450335.1. Lineage (NCBI taxonomy): Eukaryota > Viridiplantae > Streptophyta > Magnoliopsida > Malvales > Malvaceae > Hibiscus > Hibiscus tridactylites. The sequence continues at coordinate 78,277,289 of OY288276.1, forward strand.
CAGCATATTAAACCGAGGCAGAATGGAGGTTTCCCTAGCAATACTGAAAATGCTAGACCGCCCCCACACGAGCAATGTAAGGCAATCACTACTAGGAGTGGGAAAAAGTTACCAGGGCCGGAAAAAGAAGCTGAAACAGAAAAGAAACCTGCCTTGGATAAGCCTGCCGAGGAAGCTGCCCCGACAGGTAATGAACAGACTGCTGCCGATGAGCCTGTCACGACAGCAGAAGCGACAGAGGAGAAAAAAGATGAGTATCGACCTCAGATTCGCATGCAGTGGGAAGGACGCATTGCTGATTATCGTCCTCCACCACCTTTTCCGCAACGGATACAGCAAGCTAAGCATGAATCTCAACTTAAAAAGATTTATGATATTTTTAAACAGGTTCATATTAACATTCCGTTGTTAGATGCTGTTAGGGAAATGCCCGGTTATGCTAAATTTCTCAAGGATGTCATGTCTAAAAAATCTAAACTTGGGGAATTTGAAACGGTAAGGATGCAAGAAGCGTGCATGAGTATTCTTCATCGACAACCACCCCAGAAAAAGAAGGATCCAGGGAGCTTCCTCATACCTTGCGTAATCGGAGATAAATTTGTGGGTAAGGCATTATGTGATCTTGGTGCTAGTGTTAATCTAATGCCCAAATCTGTTTTTCAGAAATTAGGTATTGGCAAGGCGCGGCCCACGACAGTTACCCTACAGCTAGCCGACCGCTCTTACGTTCACCCCGAGGGAAAAATTGAAGATATTTTGGTAAGAGTGGATAAACTTATTTTTCCTGCTGACTTCCTTATTTTAGATTGTGAGGCAGATGAGAACGCACCAGTCATCCTAGGGCGACCCTTCTTAGCCACAGGAAGATCATTGATTGATGTGGAGAAAGGAGAACTCACCATGCGTGTAAACGATCAAGAAATTAAGTTGAATGTTCTCCAAGCAATGAAACATGCTGATGTGGATGAAGAATGCAAGGCCATCATTGAGGTAACCTTTGATCAACCCTGCATCAGGTCGGGCTGCCGGGATATAAAATTTGGTCACTGCTGCGACAGCCATTTACAAGCCTGTCACGACGGCAACGACGACAGCACCAACGACAGCGACTCCTCTGAATCCGATACATCTGATACTGAAGGTCATGAGGAGGTAGACTGGTTAGACCATCGCCCAGGTAAGTTATTCGAACCCTTGAATTACACTTCGGATAACCATTTAATCCAAAAGCCCTCTACTGTTGAACCACCTGTCTTAGAACTTAAGCCCCTGCCAGGGCAGCTCAAATATGCTTATCTTGGTTGTGATAAAACACTGCCCGTAATCATCTCTGCTAAGCTGCCGCAGGAACAGGAACGACAGCTGATCGACATGTTAAGGCAGCATAAAAGGGCAATAGGATGGACTATAGCAGACATTCAGGGCATTAGTCCGGCAATCTGTATGCACAAAATCCTCCTAGAGGAAGATCATAAGCCGACTATTGATGCCCAACGGCGGTTAAACCTTGCAATGAAGGAGGTAGTGCGTAAAGAAATAATTAAATGGTTAGATGCTGGTATTATTTACGCCATCTCCGATAGCAAATGGGTAAGCCCGGTGCAATGTGTTCCCAAGAAAGGAGGCATGACCGTGATAACCAACGAAAACAATAAGTTAATCCCAACCAGGACTGTGACCGGTTGGAGGGTTTGTATGGACTATCGGAAGCTTAACAAAGCTACCCGAAAAGACCACTTTCCTTTACCCTTTATTGATCAAATGCTTGATAGATTAGCGGGTAAACCTTACTATTGTTTTCTTGATGGTTACTCAGGTTATAACCAAATCGCTATTGCACCAGAGGATCAAGAGAAAACGACTTTCACCTGTCCCTACGGAACATACGCATTTAGGAGGATGCCGTTTGGACTCTATAACGCACCTGCCACCTTCCAAAGGTGCATGATGGCTATATTCTCCGACATGGTTGAGGACTTCCTTGAGATCTTCATGGATGATTTTTCTGTCTTTGGAGACGATTTTGAAAGCTGCCTCGGCAACCTTCAAAAGGTACTTGAAAGATGTGAAAAAGCTAATCTTGTTCTTAATTGGGAAAAATGCCATTTTATGGTAGATGAAGGGATAGTTTTAGGCCATAAGATTAGCTGCCGTGGGATAGAGGTCGACAGGGCAAAGATTGAAGTCATAGAGAAGCTGCCGCCGCCAACCACAGTCAAGGGCATTAGGAGTTTCCTAGGGCATGCTGGTTTCTATAGGAGATTTATTGCAAATTTCTCAAAAATCACGAAGCCCCTATGTCATCTCTTAGAGCAGAACCGACCCTTTGACTTTAATGAAGAATGCACTGAAGCATTCAAGGTTCTGAAGGAAAAGCTAGTGACAGCCCCCATAGTACAGCCACCAGACTGGACGCAACCGTTTGAAATTATGTGTGATGCTAGTGACTATGCTGTCGGGGCAGCACTTGGGCAGCGCAAGGACAGGCTGTTTCATGTCATATATTATGCCAGCAAAACATTGAATGATGCCCAAGTGAATTATACCACCACAGAAAAGGAGCTGTTAGCTGTGGTGTTCTCCATCGACAAGTTTCGTTCTTATATACTTGGAACGAAAGTAATAGTGCACACCGATCATTCTGCCCTTAAGTACTTGTTCGCGAAGAAGGATGCAAAGCCTAGGTTGATACGATGGATCTTGCTATTACAAGAATTCGACCTTGAAATCAAAGACAAAAAGGGGACAGAAAATCAGGTGGCAGATCACTTGTCGAGGTTGGAGATGGGACAGAGTCTACCTTTAGATGAGACACACATACTAGAGACCTTCCCAGATGAGCAGCTCTTTGCTGCCGCAATAGCTGTCGCAACAGCCATGGCGGCAGGTAAGTCTTCTAACCTTCCCTGGTATGCTGATTTCGTTAATTTTATAGTTAGCGGAATATTACCTTCTGATCTTACTTATCAAGCCAGGAAGAGGTTTCAAAATGATGTTAAACATTATTATTGGGACGAACCTCTTCTTTTCAAAATGTGCGCAGATCAGGTTATAAGGAGATGTGTACCTCAAGAAGAGCAAGAAGACGTTCTCCATCACTGTCATGCCTCACAATATGGAGGACACTTAGGAGGCAATAAAACTGCTGCCAAGGTGCTGCAGTCAGGGTTCTACTGGCCGACACTGTATAAGGACGCACAGGAATTTTACAAAAACTGTGACAGGTGCCAGCGGACAGGTAACATCTCAAGGAGAAACGAGATGCCACTACAGAATATTTTAGAAGTCGAAATCTTCGACGTTTGGGGGATTGATTTTATGGGACCTTTTCCATCTTCGTGTGGAAATCTTTACATCCTCCTAGCAGTAGATTATGTCTCCAAGTGGGTAGAAGCAATCGCAACTCAAAAGAATGATGCCAAAACGGTTCAAAAGTTTTTGCACAAAAACATCTTTTCTAGATTTGGCATCCCTAGAGCGATTATCAGTGATGAAGGGAGACATTTTGATAACAGGGTAATTGCTGCCGCCTTGAAGAAATATGGTGTCAAGCACAGGATAGCAACAGCATACCACCCACAGACCAATGGACAGGCTGAGATTTCCAACAGGGAAGTGAAGAACATTCTTGAAAAGATGGTTAAACCAACTAGGAAAGATTGGTCTCTACTTCTGAATGATGCATTATGGGCATACAGGACAGCTTTCAAAACTCCATTAGGCATGTCTCCATTCCGATTGATCTATGGGAAAACCTGCCACCTGCCTGTCGAGATAGAGCACAAGGCATATTGGGCAATCAAGGCAGTAAACATGGACTTGGACAAGGCAGGCCAGAAAAGGCTGTTAGATTTGAACGAGATCGATGAAATACGGACGATGGCCTACGACAACGCAAGAATATACAAGGAGAAAACAAAGAAGTGGCATGACAAGAAGTTGCTGCCACGTCAGTTCTGCCCAGGGCAGCTTGTGTTGTTGTTTAATTCTAGGTTGAAACTCTTCCCAGGGAAGCTTAAATCTAGATGGTCTGGCCCGTTCCAAGTGGTTCAAGTTTTTCCCCATGGTGCCATTACAATTCAATCATTAAAGGACGGGCACCAATTCAAAGTCAATGGACAACGCCTCAAGCATTATCAGGGGACTGAAGCCCCAGGAATACAGGAAGTGGTTACTTTAGGTGATGCCCCACAAGGCATCCCTAATTTAACCTAATTTTTATTTATGTTATTTTATTATTTATTATTATTTATTAGGAATTTAGGTTAATTTTATTCGAATAATGTTTTGTTTTCAATTTCAGTTTTTAGGAAATAAAGAAGTCAAGTGAGAAAGAAGAAGTGGCCCAAGACCACCGCCCATCCACCAGCCCAATAAAGCCCATATATGGTAACCTGTCGCTTCGGCTGCCGGCGTAGACGGATTTGACAGGCTGTCAACAGACGCACAGCAGACGAAGAAGCGTCCGGCAGACGCTCAGCAGACGCATTAATGCGTGTCAGACGCGTCAGACACGCAATATCCAATCTGCCGCCCCGTTATTCCCGCCTGCCGTTGCGGCATTAAATGGGCAGCTACTTGACCGCTATATAAACCCCTTCTCCCTTTCATTTTTCCTCACTTCTGATTTTTTCTCTCTTGTATTCTCTTCTAGTTTATCTATTTTCTTTCTTTTTCAGCCCTTGCAACAAAAAAATGTCTTCACAACAAACTCGCCAGAATGCTGCTGCCGCCTCTTCTTCAGCAGCAGCATCCCCGTTCGCCAACAAGGAACTATGGGAGGAACGGAGCTTCATCTATAACAGAGATGCCCCTCTTTTTGGACTCCGGACGTTCATTATGAAGGCCATTACGACACAACTTTGGGAAGACTTTACCGAGCAGCCGGTAGAACTTAACGACACTCTGGTCAGGGAATTTTATGAGGCGATCGAAAGTAAGTCGGCGACATCTGTCGTCGTCCGAGGAGTGACAGTTCCTTTCACCGCCAGCAGCATCAACCATGTATTCGGCCTCTTCTTTGGCCCCAATGACGATGCTCATCAACAGTTTTGGGACTCCCTCGACGCTGCCGGACATGATGCTGTCATGAGGGAATTGACAGAGGAGGGCACAACCTGGAGCACCAGCAAGAAGAACCCCAACTCCGTCAACCGGGCAGAGCTGCTCCCCGAGGCAAAACTATGGAATGCTTTTATCAAAAAGCGTATCCTGCCCTCGTCCCACCACACGACAGTCAACAGGCAGCGGCTGGCCCTCATCCACTCTATCATGCATGACAGGCCGATCAACGTGGGCAGGTACATGCGAGACAGCATTCTCGATTGTGCTTTCAGATCAGATTCACGACTATGCCTGCCCTTCACCATCACTGCCCTCTGTCGCTGCGCTGCCGTACCGGAGGACCCTTCAGACAAAATCAAGAAGGGCAGCGGCTGGACCGACAGCAACATCTCCAGCCTCATGGAGATCATCGTCGTATCGCCCCTCAACGCCTTCGATCCAAACGCCCCACCTGCTGAGTCTGATGATGAACCTGCCACCGAACCTGCCCCAGAAGCTGCGACCAACACCGCTCCGGCAGATCAGAACGCCCACATCTTAGCTGCCATCTTGAGGATCGAGGAGCGCCAGATGGGTTTAATGACATTCATCCGCGACTTCTCCAATGCAACGGTAAACTTCATTACCAATACTTTGAATTTTTCGGATGTCATTTTCCCCACCTTCCCTGCCCATTACTTTAATATCCCCTCCCCCACTCCCACACCACCTGTCTCTCCCCACGGAGAATCTGCCTCCTCCACACCCTCTCCGACAGCAGCCGGCAGCCCACCGGCGGACACTTCCCCTCGAGGCACCAAGCGAGCTGCCACTGACGACAGCCCTCTTGTCCGGAGGAACTTGGACAGCGCCTTCACACGGGTGAAGAGAATTAAACATGTGGCCAACAAGAGGATGCTTTCCAAAGCCATCACGAGTAACAGCTGGGACAGCAGCAGCAGTTCTGATGTCCGACTAGTGGAGCCACCTGCCCTTCAACCTGCTGACGACCCTGTCCCCCAACCGGAGGAAGAACCTGCACCTCAACAGGCTGATGAACCTGTTGACCAACCTGCTCCGGAACCTGCCCAGCCACCTCCCCAACGCAGACGCTACCATCAGATCCGCGTCAGCAGCAGCAGCGAGGACAGCGCATAAAATTTAAGTTTTTATTTCTTTTACTCCTCTTATTGCTGCCTGCCCTTATATATTGTGATGTACTTTTATTTTTCATGTTTTTCTTTATTTGTTTTAGTGTCATTTTGCATTGAGGGCAATGCAACCCTCGGGTTTGGGGGTGGCAACCCTCCATATTTAATGGAGTCTTTAGCACATCTTTTGTTTAATTGTTGTGTCTTATTAGTTATTTATTTTCTTAAAAAAAATCAGAAAAATCAGAAAAATCAGAAAATTTGAACTGTTGGCTTAAAACTGTGAAGTTAACTTACCTTTCATGACGACTTTGTCGTGGCAGCATCTTTAGGACAGGTTAAGGAAAAGTTTAGAGCCTTTCCATAGTTCTGAAAACTTAAACACTTTTGTGACTGTTATATTGCTTAGACTTCTTTTAGCCAAACTAGAATAGGAAGCTTAGAACTTGGATAGCCCCTAGAGGTGCCTAACACTGGCTCTAGGAAAGAAGTTTAGCAAAAGAAAATCAAAAACCTAGAGGTGCCCGAAACCGGCTCTAGGAAGCTAACTAGAGGTGCCCAAAACTGGCTCTAGAAAAACTTAGCTTGAAAATAGAAGAAAAAGAAGCATGAAAATGTGCCTTCTAAAAGAAAGTAAACTTTGGCATAAAATTCGAGTTAAGGAGTTGAATATTCTAGTGAAACTACGAGAGTCTTAGCATATAACTGTTCACAAACATGCACACACTGCACGAGAGCTATAGGGAGATTCCGGACAGATCCTAACCCTTCCGACAGGTTGCTGCCGTCATAGAGAATGAGCGACAGGTGAGGGACAGTTCACTGTTTGAAGGCCAAACACAAAAATTTTCAGTTTTCTTTTAAGTCTTCATTGCTTGAGGGCAAGCAAAAACTTGAGTTTGGGGGTGTGTTGGGTGTGTAAAAGATCTATCATTTACACCTTTTTAAACCCATATTTCTGCTGCATTCAAGCATCTTTGCATTGCATTTAGGTTAGTTTTCAATAAAACATCACAATTATATAAAAGGCACGGATTCTACTGAAAGATGGCTATTTTTGCAGGTATCTGTCACAGTGGATGTCGAAAGCAGGCGCAGGGCAGATAAGCAGGAGAGCTGAACTGGACAAGCAGCTGAAGAAGACGAACCTGTCATGGACCTGTCGTGACAGCATGATGACAGCAGATTTATGAAGAGGAAAAGTGAAGTGGACCTCGATAGATAGAGAAAAATCTGCTCGTCTGTCGTGTGGAAACCGAATATTTTTCCAAGCCCCGGATCAAAAGATATGTCAAGCCAAAGCTCAAGGAGAAGAATTCCCATGAAACAAGGAGGCGGCTGAAAAGTAGGAATCCTTAGAGATTTAGTCTTTATTAGAATCTTACTTTTAATTAAAGTTGTAATCCTTGTTACCTTAGATAACTTGAGCCCAAAGCTTATATAAAGGGCATAGATTAAACCTAGGTCATAGCCGACTACCCCATAACCGAAACCAAAACCCTGCCGTTTACCTGTCACCGATATGTTCTAAACTCCCCCTAGGGCTACGGGTTGTTTTGTAAAGTAGTTGCAAGGGTTGCTTTGTTTTAGGATTTTTCAAGTTCAATAAAATAAACTTCAAGTTCTTTTATCTTGGTTTTAATATCTTGCAAGAGCATCGGGAGAGCATTGTGAGGTTATCCATTTACTTAGCATCGGGAGAGTTAAGTATACGAAAGAGGTAAAAGCGCGTTCTCTAGTTTATAGTTGAACCATCTCGTGCTTAGGGATAAGGCGAGGTTAAGTGGCTAAGGAAGAATTCATACACATCGGTGTTCATCCTTCGATTCACGCCGGGAGGTATCATCAAAGACGTGATCATCGACAGACTTGTGCCTAGGGATAGGGCAAGGCAGATCTGGGATTCTTGCCAAGCTTGAAGTACGGAGTTAGTGTTCGCTGCCGCGACAGCTAACGGACAGACGCCGCGACAGGTGCTGTCGGCGACGGGTGCGACGACAGAACTGGAGATCCTAAGCAATTCAATACCTGCACTACCGAGCAACTCAATACCAGCCCATTCTCTCTCTCTTGATATCTCAATCTTTTATTTACGTTTTTACTTTATTATTCTCGTGACAACTCTTAATTATTTCCTTTACTTTGTGCAGTGAAATAAGGTGAAGTCATTAGCCCAATCCCTGTGGAGACGATATCCGATACTTTGTATCACTTTACTACTTGCGTCGTGTATACTTGCACTATAATTGCGATAGACTATTTTACACGCAACACCATGGCTGGAAAATGTGATGATATGGGAGCCGACATTTGGAATGCCGAATCGGCATGTTTGGTTATCGGTCAGTGGCTTACCGATACATGCGTGGTCGGAGAAGACGTTTGAGAATATCGCATCACTATGAGATGAATTGGTGCAAATAGATACGGAGACATTAGCACCGTCGACTTTCAAAAGATGTCGCTTCCAAATTGCAACAGATTGGGTTCCGGCGATCGATGAAATGTTGGATATTCGGATAGGTGAACACATTTATAGGATCCGGGCAGTTGAAATGGAGGAGGTTCTTGGATCGAAATGCGAGTGTTGTTGTGGGGTAAACGTGGAAAATTCTGTTGATAATGACGAGGGGATTAAGGATACTTGTAGCGAGCCGACAATAGGCGAAACAGATAGTAATAAGAAGCTCAATTTACAAAATGACAGTAGCCACAAGAATGAGCAACCCGACATACATCAAGATACGGTGGTGCAGGATACTTTTAATTCGGAGAAACATAGCAGGGAGTTGGAGCATATGTGGGAGGATAACCAACGGGTGGATATGCGGGTGATAGAGGTGACATCGAGTGGGAAAGATTGGATGGCGGACGAAGACGTGGACATGGTGTCGAGAACGTGGGAAACTGAGGGTGGATCAGAGTCATTTGTGGGCACATTGGTGCCGGAAAATGATGGTTGGGAGAAGGATTTGAGAGAGGAACATACGGGTGGGTGCATGCTAAGACAATCAATGGATAGGGATGTTAATGGACCACGGTCCGAGATGCCAAGGGCTGGAATTGCAGACGTGATAGAAGTAAATGGTGAAAAAAAAGAGTGCGAAGCATATCCGAAATAAACCTGAGTTATATGTCTCCTGAGAAACAATAGGAAGTTGTGCTGAAAGCAGCGAAGCGTGGCCGAGGGAGACCGAGGAAAAACACAAAGGTACAACAAGATATTCCCAACGGGTCTTTATCGGATACTGATTTTGAGACGCGCAAACGTTCCATTCTCCGTGAGGCAAGGGAGATGTTGCGTGTAAAAGAGTCTATCGCAATTGTAGTGCAAGTGTACACGACGCAAGTAGTAAAGTGATACGAAGTATCGGATATCGTCTCCACAGGGATTGGGCTAATGACTTCACCTTAGTTTACTGCACGAAAGTAAAGGAAATAGTTTAGAAAGTTGTCACGAGAATAATAGAGAAAAACGTAAATAAAAGAGTTGGAATATCAAGATAGAGAGAATGGGCTGGTATTGATTTGCTCAGTAGTGCAGGTATTGCAATGCTTAGAAAATCTAGTTCTACCGTCGCGTCCGTCGCCGACAGCACATGTCGCGGCGGCTGTCCGTTAGCTGTCGCGGCAGCGAACACACCAACTCCGTACTTCCAAGTTTGGCAAGAATCCCAGATCTGCCTTGGCCTATCCCTAGGTCCAAGTCTGTCGATGATCACGTCTTGATGATACCTCACGGCGTGTATCGAAGGATGAACACCGATGTGTATGAATTCTTCTTTAGCCACTTAACCTCGCCCTATCCCTAGGCACGAGATAGTTCAACTATAAACTAGAGAACTTGCTCTTATTTCTTTCGTATACTTAACTCTCCCGATGCTAAGTAAATAGATAACCTCACAATGCTCTCTCGATGCTCTTGCAAGATATTAAAACCAAAATAAGAGAACTTGAAGTCTATTTTATTGAACTTGGAAAATCCTAAAACAAAACAACCCTTGCAACTACTTTACAAAACAACCCGTGGCCCTAGGGGGTTTTTAGAACATAACGACGGTGGGTAAACGGCAGGGGGATTTAGGTTATCGGTTATGGGGTAGATGATGTCTCCTAGGTTAAAATCTATGCCCTTATATAAGCTTTGGGCTCAAGTATTCTAAGTTAACAAGGATTACAACTTTAATTAAAAGTAAGACTCTAATAAAGACTTAATCTCCAAGTATCCTACTTTTCAGCCGCCATCCTTGTTTCTTGGGATTTCCTCTCCTTGAGCTTTGGCTTGACATATCTTTTGATCCCGGGCTTGGAAAATTATTTGGTTTTCACACGACAGACGAGCAGATTTTTCTCTATCTATCGAGGTCCACTTTGCTTTTCCTCTTCATAAGGCTGCTGTCACCTTGCTGTCACGGCAGATCCATGGCAGCATCATCCTCGTCGTCTGCTTGTCCAGTTCAGCTCTGCTGCTTCTCTGCCCTGCGCCCGCCTTCTCCGTCAACTATGGCAGCAACCTACAAAATCAGCCATCTTTTAGTAGAATCCGTGCCTTTAATATATTTGTGATGTTTTGCTGTAAACTAACCTAAATGCAATGCAATGATGCTTGAATGCAGCAGAAATATGGGTTAAAAAGGGTGTAAATAATAAAACTTTTACACACTCAACACACCCCCAAACTCAAGTTTTTGTTTGCCCTCAAGCAATTAAGACCTAAAAGAAAAAAGAATATATATTTTTTTTGTGTTGGCTTTCAAACAGTGAACTGTCCCTTACCCGTCGCTCATTCTTTGTGGCGGCAGCAATCTGTCAGAAAGATTAGGATTTGTCCGGAATCTCCCTATAGTCCTCGTGCAGTGTGTGCATGCTTGTGAACAATTATATGCCAAGACTCTCTTAGTTTCACTAGAATATTATACTTTAGCTTGTTTAGAGTTTTTTTTTACGAGACTTATTTCTTTCTTTTCCTTACTAGAGCCAGAATAAGGCATCTCTAGTTAATTTCTTTTTTTTTCTAATTTCTTCTCATTTCTACTAGAGCCAGTATTTCAGGCACCTCTAGTTAACTGTCTAGAGCCGGTGATAGGCACCTCTAGAAGTTTTTTCTCTGGTTATCTGCCTAGAGCCAGTTTCGGGCACCTCTAGGTTCCTGAGAGTCTAGTCTCTTTTCTACTCTAAGTGCTAAGTTTTCTATTCTAGTTTGGCTAAGAGAAGTCTAAGCAGTATAACAGTCACAATGGTGTTTAAGTTTTCAGAACTATAGAAAGGCTCTAAACTTCTCCTTAAACTGTCTTAAAGATGCTGCCACGACAGAGCTGTTATGACAGGTAAGTTTACTTCACAGTTTTAAGCCAACAGTTTTAGTCTTTTCTGATTTTTTTACTTGATTAAATAAAAGGCACAACAATAATTTAAAGATGTACTAAGACTCCATTAAAATGGAGGGTTGCCACCCCCAAACTCGAGGGTTGCATTGCCCTCAATGCAAATGACAGATAAAATGAAGGCAGGTACATCACAAAATATATATATAAAGCAGGCAGCAATAAAAAGAAAATAAAAGAATTAAATTTTCAATCGCTGTCTTCACTACTGCTGCTGACACAGATTTGGCGGCGGCGTCTGGGCTGTGGGGGAGGCTGGGCAGGTTGCTCCACGACCTGGATGTCTGAGCTGCTGCCGCTATCCTAAGTGCTGTTAGTGGTGGTGCTGGCCTTGGGCATTAGCTTTCTGTCGGCCACGTGTTTCTGCCTCTTGACAGGCGTGAATTCCTTCTCCAAATTCCTCCTAATAGGAGGTTCTGCCTCGCCGTTATCTGAAGCCGATCGCTTCGTTCCTCGGGCTGGGGTGTTGGCCGGAGAACTGCCAGCTGCCGTCGGGGCAGGTGATGGGGTGGAAGCAGCAGAATGTGTGTGTGGGGAGGCAGGTGGTGTAGGTGTGTGGACAGGGGTGGGGATGTGGAAATAGTGGGCAGGGAAAGTGGGGAAAATAACATCGGGATAATTTAAAGTATTGGTAATGAAATTTACCGTTGAGTTGGCGAAATCCCGGATGAATGTCATCAGCCCCATTTGTCTGTCTTCCACCCTCTGTATGGCGGCAAGGATCTGAGCAGCTGGGTCTGTCGGAGCGGCTGCTGCGGCAGGTTCAGCGGCAGGTTCAGGAGCAGGTTCCTCGGATGATTCTGCTGGGGAGGCAGCCGGGTTGAAGGAGTTGATAGGTGTTGCGACTATCAGCTCTATGAGGCTGGTAATGTTGTTATCGGTCCAGCCTCGTCCTTGGACCAGTTTATCGGTGGATGCCTCCGGGACAGCAGCGCAGCGGCAAAGCGAGGTGATCATGAACGATAAGCAGAGGCGGGAGGTTGACCGATATGTGCAGTCCAAGATGCTTTCCCTCATATAGCGGCCCACGTTGATAGGCCGGTCGTGCATGATCGAATGGATGAGGGCTAGCCTCTACTGGTTCACCGTCGTGTGATGGGAGGACGACATGATACGCTTCTTGATGAAAGCGTTCCATAGCTTTGCTTCTGGGAGCAGCTGCCCCCGTTGTACGGAGTTGGGGTTTTTCTTGCTCGTAGTCCACTCCGTCCCTTCTTCTGTCACCTCCGCCATGACAGCACCATAGGCGGTAGAGTCGAGGGTGTCCAAAAAGTGTTGATGGGCATCGTCGTTGGGACCAAAATAGAGGCCATACATATGGCTGATACTATCGGCTGTGAATGGTACCTCTACCCCTCGGACAATTACGGATGTCGTCGATCTGCTGTCGATGGCAGCGTAGAACTCCCTCACCAACGTGTCATTTAATTCTGCCGGTTGTTCGGCGAACTGCTCCCATAGTTGAGACCTTATTGCCCTTGCGATGAATGGTCGGAGCCTCATGTTTGGTGCCTTTCGGACATAGATGAAACCCCTTTCTTCCCATAAGTCCTTGGTTGCGAAGGGCGACTGTGCTGCTGATGAAGAGGCTGAGGCAGCACTGCGGCGGGTCTGTCTGGAAGACATGTTAGTTGCAAGGGTTGTGAAAGTAAAGAAAACAAAAAAAAAACGAGAGGAGAAAGCAAGCAAGAATAAGCAAAAGTGAGGAAAATGAAAATGAAAACGGGGTTTTATAGTGGTCGATTTGCTGCCCGTTTAATGCTGTAACGGCAGGCGTGAATAACGGGGCGACTGTTGAGATTTGGCGTGTCTGACGCGTCTGACACGCATTTATGCGTCTGTTACGCGTCTGCCACACGCTTCTGCGTCTGCCGTGTCAGTCTGTTGACAGCCTGTCTTATTCGTGTCTGCGCGGCAGCTTGAACGACATGCTGCAATAAATGGGCTCTGTTGGGCTAATGGATGGATGGTGGGCGTGGGTCACTTCTCCTTTTCTTCTTGACTCCTTTATTTCCTAAAAACAGAAAATAAAAAAAAATTATTCAAATAAAATAAACCTTATTTCCTAATAAATAATAAATAATAAAAATAAAATTTAGGTTAAATTAGGGATGCCTTGTGGGGCATCTCCTAAGGTAACCACTTCCTGTATTCCTGGGGCTTCAGTCCCCTGATAATGCTTGAGGCGCTGTCCATTAACTTTAAATTGGTGCCCGTCTTTTAATGATCGGATAGTGATGGCACCATGGGGAAAAACTTGTACCACTTGGAATGGGCCAGACCATCTAGATTTTAACTTCCCTGGGAAGAGTTTCAACCTAGAATTGAACAATAACACAAGCTGCCCTGGGCAGAACTGTCGTGGCAGCAACTTCTTGTCATGCCACTTCTTTGTTTTCTCCTTGTATATTCTTGCATTGTCGTAGGCCATTGTCCGTATTTCTTCGATCTCGTTCAAATATAATAGCCTTTTCTGTCCTGCCTTGTCCAAGTCCATATTTACTGCCTTGACTGCCCAGTATGCTTTGTGTTCTATCTCGACAGGCAGATGACAGGTTTTCCCATAAATCAATCGGTATGGAGACATGCCCAACGGAGTCTTAAAAGTTGTCCGATATGCCCATAATGCATCATTAAGGAGTAAAGACCAATCTTTCCTAGTTGTCTTAACCATCTTCTCAAGAATGTTCTTAACTTCCCTATTAGATATCTCAGCTTGTCCATTGGTCTGTGGGTGGTATGCTGTCGCGATCCTGTGCTTGACACCATATTTCTTCAAGGCGGCAGCAATTACCCTATTATCAAAATGTCTCCCTTCATCACTGATGATCGCCTTAGGAATGCCAAATCTAGAAAAATTGTTTTTATGTAAAAACTTTTGGACCGTCTTGGCATCATTCTTTTGAGTGGCGATAGCTTCAACCCACTTGGAGACATAATCCACTGCTAGGAGGATGTATAAATTTCCACATGAAGATGGAAAGGGTCCCATAAAATCAATCCCCCAAACGTCGAAGATCTCGACTTCTAGAATGTTCTGCAGTGGCATCTCGTTTCTCCTCGAGATGTTACCTGTCCGCTGGCACCTGTCACAGTTCTTGTAGAAGTCCTGTGCATCCTTATACAGTGTCGGCCAGTAGAACCCTGACTGCAGCACCTTGGCAGCAGTTTTATTGCCTCCTAAGTGACCTCCATATTGTGAAGCGTGGCAGTGATGGAGAATGTCTTCTTGCTCTTCTTGTGGTACACACCTCCTTATAACCTGATCTGCACACATTTTGAAAAGAAGAGGTTCGTCCCAATAATAATGCTTAACATCATTTTGGAACCTCTTCCTGGCTTGATAATTAAGATCAGAAGGAAGTATTTCGCTAACTATAAAATTAACGAAATCAGCATACCAGGGGAGTTCAGAAGACTTACCTGCCGCCATGGCTGTCGCGGCAGCGATTGCGGCAGCAAAGAGCTGCTCATCTGGGAAGGTCTCCAGTATGTGTGTCTCATCTATTGGTAGACTCTGTCCCGTCTCCAATCTCGACAAGTGATCTACCACCTGATTTTCTGTCCCTTTTTTATCCTTGATCTCAAGGTCGAATTCTTGCAATAGCAGGATCCACCGTATCAATCTAGGCTTTGCATCCTTCTTCGCGAACAAATACTTCAGGGCAGAGTGGTCTGTGTGCACTATTACTTTTGTCCCAAGTATGTAAGAACAAAACTTGTAAATGGAGAACACCACAGCTAACAGCTCCTTTTCTGTGGTGGTATAGTTCACTTGGGCGTCATTCAATGTCTTGCTGGCATAATATATGACATGAAATAGCTTGTCTCTGCGTTGCCCAAGTGCTGCCCCGACAACATAGTCACTAGCATCACACATAATCTCAAATGGCTGTGTCCAGTCCGGTGGCTGTACTATGGGGGCTGTTACCAGTTTTTCCTTCAGAACCTTGAATGCTTCAGTACATTCATCATTAAAGTCAAAGGGTCGGTTCTGCTCCAAAAGATGGCATAGCGGCTTGGTGATTTTTGAGAAATTTGCAATGAATCTCCGATAAAAACCATCATGCCCTAAGAAACTTCTAATGCCCTTGACTGTGGTTGGTGGCGGCAGCTTCTCAATTACTTCAATCTTAGCCCTGTCGACTTCTATCCCACGGCAGCTAATCTTATGGCCAAGGACTATCCCTTCATCCACCATAAAGTGGCATTTTCCCAATTTAGAACAAGATTTGCTTTTTCACATCTTTCAAGTACCTTTTGTAGATTGCCGAGGCAGCTCTCAAAATCGTCTCCAAAGACGGAAAAATCATCCATGAAAATCTCAAGGAAGTCCTCTACCATGTCGGAGAATATGGCCATCATGCACCTTTGGAAGGTGGCGGGTGCATTACATAATCCAAACGGCATTCTCCTAAAAGCGTATGTTCCATAGGGGCATGTGAAAGTCGTCTTTTCTTGATCCTCCGGTGCGATCGCAATTTGGATATAACCTGAGTAACCATCAAGAAAACAATAGTAATGTTTACCCGCTAATCTATCAAGCATTTGATCAATAAAGGGTAAAGGAAAGTGGTCCTTTCGAGTAGCTTTGTTGAGCTTCCGATAGTCCATACAAACCCTCCAACCGGTCACAGTCCTGGTTGGGATTAACTCATTGTTCTCATTGGTCACCACGGTCATTCCTCCTTTCTTGGGAACACATTGCACCGGGCTCACCCATTTGCTGTCGGAGATGGCGTAAATAATACCAGCATCTAACCACTTAATTATCTCTTTACGCACCACCTCTTTCATCGCATTGTTCAGCCGCCTTTGGGCATCAATAGTCGGCTTATGATCTTCCTCTAGAAGGATTTTGTGCATGCATAACGCCGGACTAATGCCTTGAATGTCTGCTATCGTCCATCCAATCGCCTTTTTGTGCTGCCGTAACATGCCGATGAGCTACCGTTCCTGTTCCTGCGGCAGCTTAGAAGAGATGATTACGGGCAACGTATCATTCGAACCAAGAAAAGCATATTTAAGTTGCCCTGGCAGGGGCTTAAGCTCTAAGGCAGGTGGTTCAATAGTAGATGGCTTTTGGATTAAATGGTTATCCGAAGTATAATTCAAAAGTTCGAATAACTTACCTGGACGATTGCCTATCCAGTTTACCTCCTCTTGGTCTTCAGTATCGGATGTATCAGAGTCAGAGGAGTTGCTGTCGTCGGTGCTGTCGTCAGTGCTGTCGTGACAGGCCTGTAGGTGGCTACCGCGGCAATGACCAAATTTAATATCGTGACAGCCCGACCTGATGCAGGGTTGATCAAGGGCAACGTCAGTGATGGCCTTGCATTCCTCATCTACATCAGCATGTTTCATCGCTTGGAGAACATTTAACTTGATCTCTTGATCGTTTACTCGCATGGTGAGTTCTCCTTTCTCCACATCAATCAGTGATCTTTCTGTGGCTAAGAAGGGTCGCCCAAGGATGATTGGTGCGTTTTCGTCTACCTCACAATCTAAAACAAGAAAGTTAGCAGGAAAAATAAACTTATCCACTCTTACCAGAATATCTTTGATTTTTCCTTCAGGATGAACGTAAGAGCGGTCTGCCAGCTGTAGAGTTACTGTCGTGGGCCGCGCCTTTCCAATACCTAATTTCTGAAAATCAGATTTTGGCATTAAATTAACACTAGCACCAAGATCACAAAGTGCCTTACCCACGAATTTATTTCCGATTACGCAAGGTATGATGAAGCTCCCCGGATCCTTCTTTTTCTGGGGTGGCTGCCGGTGAAGAATGCTCATGCAACCTTATGTCATCTTTACCGTTTCAAACTCCCCAAGTTTAGATTTCTTTGACATAACATCCTTGAGAAATTTAGCATAACCGGGCATTTCCCTAACGGCATCTAACAACGGAATATTAATATGAACCTGCTTAAAAATATCATAAATCTTTTTAAGTTGAGATTCTTGCTTAGCTTACTGTATTCGTTGAGGGAAAGGTGGCGGGGGACGGTAATCAGCAATACGTCCTTCCCACTGCATGTGAATCTGAGGACGATAATTATCATTTTTCTCCTCTGTCGCTTCTGCTGTCGTGACAGGCTCATCGGCAGCAGTCTGTTTATCACCTGTCGGTGCAGCTTCCTCGGCAGGTTTGTCTAAGGCTGGATCCTTTACTGTTTCAGCTTCCTTTTCCGGCCCTTGTAGTTTCTTCCCACTCCTAGTAGTAATAGCTTTACACTGCTCATGCGTGGGCTGCCTAGCATTTTCAGTATTGCTAGGAAATCCTCCATTCTGCCTCGGCTTAATATGTTGCGACACCTGACCCATTTGTGTCTCCAGAGATTTCAAAGTAGCTTCATGATTTGTCATCCTCATCTCTGTTTTGTCCATGAAATTCTCTGTCTTCTTGACAAACTGATTCATATTCTCAATATAAGTACCGGTTTGAGACATAAAGGTGGCCAGAGTCTGTTCCAATATACTGCTCGTGGCAGCTGGTGGCTGCGGCGGCAGGTGCGGCTGCATATTCTGCGGCTGTTGCTGTCGCGTCAGCAATCTAGGACCTCCCTGATTCTGATTATGTGCTTGTGGATTCAGGGCATTATTGGGGTTACTCCAGGAAAATTTAGGATCCTTCATCCAATTGGGATTATAGTTGTTGGAATTATAATTCGACTTGTAGTTTCCAACATCTTTCCCTCTTCTACTTGTATTGGGCACTCATCCCGACTATGATTTCCCTCACAGATATCACATACTTCCTCAACAGCAAATCCTTGTAAACCATCATCATTCAATAACCTTTTCATTGCTTTAGTAAGGAATGCTACCTGTGATTTCATAGTGCTGTCGGTCTCATAATCCTTGACAGCAAGTACCCGTTTACCCCCTCTTCTTGCAGTCGGAAACTACTCCTCATTCTTAGCTAGATTTTTCAAAACTTGCAATGCTTCGTCTGGATTTTTCAAAACTGCGAGTTTGTAAGTTGGCAGCATTATAGAACTTTGTTACCTGATTCCAGACGGGGAATCCATGCATTGGGCAGTTCCGTAGAAGAGTAGTAAATCTGTCTCAGGCCTCGTGCATCGGCTCGTCATCTTCCTGTTGAAAAGTAGCAATTTCATTACGTAATCGCTCAGATAAATGCGAAGGATTAAAACGAGATAAAAATTCACGAGATAAATCTACCAAAGTCATAATTGAACCCGACGTAAGTTTATTCCACCAAGTTTTAGCTCTGTCCCTCAAGGAATGGGGAAATAACCGAAGCCTCAGTATCTCCGGATTAACGCCTGGTAGTCTAAACGAACTGCAGATTTCCTGGAACGTCTTGAGATGCTCCCTGACATCTTCTGTAACAGCACCACTAAACTGCCCGGCATTGTTGATCATACTAAACATGACAGGCTTAAGCTCGAAGTTGTCAACATCAATATCCGGCAGCGTGGTCTCCAACTCTACATGATCGTTCAACATGTAGTCACGGCAGGACCGTCGTCCGGCTGCTGCGGGCGGGTCACCGACAGGCGGTATACCATCACCAGCGGGTGGATTACGGGCCATCTTCTCTAGCTGTTCCTCAAGGTACTCGTTCCTGTCTAAAAGGTGACGAAGTTGTTTCTTGAGATTGAAGGAACTTTCAACTTCCGGATCTAATGGATATTCAGGATCTTCACCTCTTTTAGATCTGCGCATAAACAAGAAAACCTCGTGAAAAGCAAGAGTTGAAAGTACTAACGAAAAATAGAAAAATAAAAATAAAAACAAAAACAAAAACAAAAACGAAAAGTGCAATAAAAGAAAGGTAGAGTTATGTTGCCAATCCCCGGCAACGGCGCCAAAAACTTGTTGCGTGTAAAAGAGTCTATCGCAATTGTAGTGCAAGTGTACACGACGCAAGTAGTAAAGTGATACGAAGTATCGGATATCGTCTCCACAGGGATTGGGCTAATGACTTCACCTTAGTTTACTGCACGAAAGTAAAGGAAATAGTTTAGAAAGTTGTCACGAGAATAATAGAGAAAAACGTAAATAAAAGAGTTGGAATATCAAGATAGAGAGAATGGGCTGGTATTGATTTGCTCAGTAGTGCAGGTATTGCAATGCTTAGAAAATCCAGTTCTGTCGTCGCGCCCGTCGCCGACAGCACCTGTCGCGGCGGCTGTCCGTTAGCTATCGCGGTAGCGAACACACCAACTCCGTACTTCCAAGTTTGGCAAGAATCCCAGATCTGCCTTGGCCTATCCCTAGGTCCAATTCTGTCGATGATCACGTCTTGATGATACCTCCCGGCGTGAATCGAAGGATGAACACCGATGTGTATGAATTCTTCTTTATCCACTTAACCTCGCCCTATCCCTAGGCACGAGATAGTTCAACTATAAACTAGAGAACTTGCTCTTATTTCTTTCGTATACTTAACTCTCCCAATGCTAAGTAAATAGATAACCTCACAATGCTCTCCCGATGCTCTTGCAAGATATTAAAACCAAAATAAGAGAACTTGAAGTCTATTTTATTGAACTTGGAAAATCCTAAAACAAAACAACCCTTGCAACTACTTTACAAAACAACCTGTGGCCCTAGGGGGTTTTTAGAACATAACGACGGCGGGTAAACGGTAGGGGGATTTAGGTTATCGGTTATGGGGTAGATGATGTCTCCTAGGTTAAAATCTATGCCCTTATATAAGCTTTGGGCTCAAGTATTCTAAGTTAACAAGGATTACAACTTTAATTAAAAGTAAGATTCTAATAAAGACTTAATCTCCAAGTATCCTACTTTTCAGCCGCCATCCTTGTTTCTTGGGATTTCCTCTCCTTGAGCTTTGGCTTGACATATCTTTTGATCCGGGGCTTGGAAAATTATTTGGTTTTCACACGACAGACGAGCAGATTTTTCTCTATCTATCGAGGTCCACTTTGCTTTTCCTCTTCATAAGGCTGCTGTCACCTTGCTGTCACGGCAGATCCATGGCAGCATCATCCTCGTCGTCTGCTTGTCCAGTTCAGCTCTGCTGCTTCTCTGCCCTGCGCCCGCCTTCTCCGTCAACTATGGCAGCAACCTACAAAATCAGCCATCTTTTAGTAGAATCCGTGCCTTTAATATATTTGTGATGTTTTGCTGTAAACTAACCTAAATGCAATGCAATGATGCTTGAATGCAGCAGAAATATGGGTTAAAAAGGGTGTAAATAATAGAACTTTTACACACTCAACAGGAGACGTTAGATTTGGGAAGATTTATTGGTGCCGAAACAGTGGGTAAAGAGGAAGAGATTGTCAGTGATATCGCGCGACTGATAGAAGCGCGAGTACCAAATCAATAGCAGCACGGTATGAGGATGTTGTCATGGAATGTACGTGGTATGGGTGCGACGAACAAGCGAAGAGCCATTCAATACCTCGTACGGCAACATCGATGTGAGATGGCGATGTTTCAAGAGACAAAGTTGGAGGAAATTACAGGTATGTTGGTTAGTAGTTTATGGTTGTCGGATGAGTTTGAATTTATATATGTGCCTTCTTTGGGGAAATCGGGTGGGATTCTTTTGGTTTGGGAGAGATCGAAGTTTCGTATGACAAATTCAATGGTGGGGGAACGCTTTATTTTGGTTGAGGGTTGCTGGATCACAGAAAATTGGAATTGTGTTATGGTGGGAGTGTATGTTTCGTGTGTGCTGGAAGAGCAATATATTTTTTGGCGTGAGATCAGTGAGATGCTTCGGACACATGAGTTACCTTGTTGCATTTGCGGTGATTTTAACATGGTGATGCATCCGAGGGAGAGGAGGAATTGTTTACGGATATCTCGGGGCATGGTGGAGTTTAATGATTTTGTGGAGTGCAATGGATTGTTTGATTTGCCGATACAAGGAAAACCATTTACCTGGTTTGGACCGGGGTCGAGGTGTAGTCGCATAGATAGGGTCCTGGTATCTCCAAATTGGTTGGAGGAATTTACCAACTTGCGTGTTCTTGTTTTACCAAAGGGGTTGTCCGATCACACTTCATTGTTGTTACTTATGGACGCATTGGATGGTGGTCCGCGGCCATTTCGATTCCTTAATGCGTGGCTTTGTAAGAGGGGATCGATCTTAGAGATGAAGGAGGAATGGGGCAGATTGTCTTTGGCCGATGAGAAAGGGAATTTGGTATACAAATTACGAGGGATGAAGAAATTTTTGAGAGGGTGGAACCGATCAAATTTTGGAGATGTGGATAGAAAAATTGAATGCGTAACAAAGGATGTTGAATTAATTCATCAGAGGATGGGTGATGAGGAAGTGTCGAATGAGGTGTTGGTGGAAAGGGGGCGGTTGACGGCTAAGCTGTGGCGGTATTCTAGGTTACGCGAGTCCATTTGGCGGCAAAAATCACGTGTCAAATGGCTTAAGGAGGGGGATCAGAACACAAGATTTTTTCACAAGGCTGCTAAGTTACGAGCTCTACGGAATAGAATTTATGGTTTGAGAATTGAGGGTGAGTGGGTGCAAGAGCAAGATCGCATAAAAGATTTTATTTTCAGGGCATTCCGTAAGCATTTTGCTCGACAAGCGATGTTTGGTTCGATGCATGCGGCAGTAGAATTTCAGCGTTTGTCTAAGAAGCAGGTGGAGGTTCTCGAATTGGTTATAACGGAGGAAGAGGTGAAGGCTGCAATTTGGGGTTGTGAAGGGTCGAAATCTCCGGGTCCGGATGAGTTTACGTTCGAGTTTTACAAGAAGGGATGAGAGTTCCTTCGAGAGGATGTGATGCAATTTGTGCAGCAGTTTTGTAATTCATGTCAGCTTCCAAATGGCGTTAATGCAACGTTCGTTGTGCTTATTCCAAAGAAAGAAATTCTGCAAGGGGTAGGTGATTTTCGACCCATATGTCTTCTGAATTCCCTTTATAAAATACTTGCGAAATGTTTAGCGAAAAGGTTGCAAACAGTGCTGCCAATGTTGATAAGTGATGTGCAGTCGGGTTTTGTATGTGGAAGACAAATATTGGACGAAATTATGCTTGCAAATGAGACGATTCATTCATTGCAAAAGGGTCGATACAGTGAAGGCGGTATTATATTCAAGTTAGACTTCGCAAAGGCATACGATTGTATCAAATGGTAGTGCTTGGATCATGTTTTGAATAGTATGGGATTTGGTTTGACTTGGCGAAGATGGATATGGAATTGTGTGAGCACGGTGAAGATGGCAATTTTAGTGAATGGGTGTCCGACAAAGGAATTTGCTATGAAGCGCGGATTGCGGCAAGGCGATCCGTTGTCGCCTTTGCTTTTTGTAATTGTTGCTAAAATTCTTCATAAATATTTGTGTAATGCGGCTAGCTTGGGGAAATTTGAGGGGGTGCAAGTTGCCGATGGGTTTGTTATGTCGCATCTCCAATTCGCGGATGATACGATACTCTTTTTTAAGGCAAATTTGCAGCATGCGGTGCATTTGAAACGAGTCTTGACATGCTTTGAATATACGACGGGGTTACAAATCAATTACAACAAATCGAGTATTTATGGAGTATGGGTTGAGGATGATTTGGTGTCGGACATTATGCGAGTGATGGGCTGGTGTTGTGGGGTTCTCCCGATTGTTTATTTAGGATTACCTTTAGGTGTGAATCCGCGAGGAATGCAGGTTTGGGATCCAGTAATACATCAGTTTCGTAAGAAGTTGTCAGGTTGGAAACGTGGATCATTATCATTTGCTGGGAGGCTTGTACTGGTAAATTAGGTTTTGTCATCTTTGCCTTTATATTATATGGCTGTATTTGTTGTTCCGAGAGGTGTGATCTTGAAATTAGATAGGATTAGACGGAGGTTCTTATGGGGGGTTCGGAAGACAAATTGCGTATGAGTAGGGTGAGTTGGGAGGTGGCATGTCGTCCGAAGAGGTGTGGAGGTTTGGGTGTGGTGAATTTGCGTGCACGCAATTTAGCTCTCCTTGCGAAATGGAGCTGGAAATATGCGATGGGTGAGACGTCCCTTTGGCGTTCTATTATAGAGGCAAAATATGGGCGCGACACATTGGTATGGCGTCCGAATGTGGTGGGGAGACGGCATATGTCGGTAGTGTGGTGTAGTTTGGTGGATGTGCAGCGTGATGAAACGGTGCGACGATTTATGAGTTTTTCGGATTTCATGTGGCAAGTGGGGGATGGTACTAAAGTTTTGTTTTGGCGAGATAGTTGGTGTTTGGAGGAGCCTCTCCAATTTGTCTATCCGAGACTGTTTCGGATAGCTTCGTATCCGGAGGCGCTGGTATGTGATTATGCGCGTTTGGGCAAGCTTGATCATGGGGAGTGGGAGGTGTTGTTTCGGAGACCATTGCGGTCATTTGAAATTAGACAATTGCATGAACTAAAGGCATGTGTACGGGACTGGAAATTAGTGGTGAATGAGCAGGATCGTCCTGTGTGGAGGCCGGACCGTCGGGGGGATTTTTCGGTGAGTTTGTTGTATGGTTTGATGGTGTCCTTTGGGTTAGAATCAATGTCCGAGTTGAATGTCATTTGGAGATTACAAGTGCCGCCAAAAATTCAATATTTTGTGTGGTTTGTATTGTTGGGAAGGTTGCCTACGATGGACCACTTACAGCATAGGGGGATTGGGTTTGAAGACGATAGGGGGAAATGTTGTTGGTGTCGGGAGGTGGCAGAAACATTGGATCATATACTCTATGATTGTGCGTTGGTGTGGGAGATATGGAGTTTATTTTTTCAATGGTGGAAGGTGGTATTGGTTAGGCCGCGGACATTATTGGAGTTTATGCGGATGGTTTTCGATAGCTTCTTTCACGGGTTGGTGCGAGATTGGTGGTTAGCGGGGTGTGCGGTGGTGTTATGGTCATTATGGTTGGGTAGAAATGGAGTGATTTTTAGGGAACAACAAGTGTCGAGGAGGGAACTGTTGTTTCTTGTAAAAACTAGATCGATGTATTGGGCTCGCAACAGGACTGACGAGTTTATTGCTAAACATATGTGGTGGGAATGTCCTTGGTTGTGTGAAATTAGACAGGATCCAAAGGTTGACCAGAGGAATGTGGTTTGGGAAAAACCACCTTTGGGGGTGCTGAAATTTAACGTTGGTGGGTCTTCACGGGGGAAACCGGGTAAGGCAGGATGTGGTGGGGTGTTCAGGGATGATTGTGGGCGTGTCCTAGCCTTGTTTTCGGGGCTGATTGGGGTGGTGGATTCGAATGAAGCAGAGTTACAAGCGATTTGTGCTGCTTTAGAATTATTGTGTATTTCGATGTGGCGTGAGTCGCAAGCGTTTGTGATAGAATCTGGTTCAGCGATAGCTATTGCATGGGTGGTACAGCGGGAGCAACGCCCGTGGCGTCTTGCACAGTGGTTTTCTAGGATTGATGAAGCATGTCGGTCTCTGATGGATGTTTGTTTCCATCATGTTTTTCGAGAGGCAAATGGTATGGCGGATGCCCTAGCGAAGAGTGGAGTTGATCGTCCTTCGTGGGTTCAATTTATTGGGTGATGGTTGTACCTTTTTCGCGTTACTGTGGTACTCTTTTCCTCCATTTAGGATTAGGGAGGTTTTTAATGAGGCCACCGGTAATGTTGTCATGTATGATTCTTTCGTAATAAAATCATACATTTTGAGCAAAAAATCAATCACATGAACCGCTTGCACTAGCCTATCCATTCAGAGCACAAAAAGATAAGGGGAAATCGGTTCTCCTTGGGGAATACCTCGAGACGGTAAGAAAGTTTCATAAGCCGAACCATTCCAAAGCATTTGTGTAGAAACAGATGTTACACATCTCATGATCAATTGTTGAAAGTTGTCGGGTAAACCCAAATCAAGAAACGTATCGTCAATAAAAGGTCACTCCAGGCGGTTGTAAGCCTTCTCAAGGTCAATTTTAATCGCCATACAACCAATTTTCCCTTCTTAGTGCGCAAGGAGTGAATCACCTCTTGGGCAATAATAATGTTGTCAGTGATGGACCGTCCGGGAACGAAACTAGTCTGGTTCATTGACACCCAATTCGGCATATACGACTTCAACCGATTCACAATCGTATTAGTAATAGTCTTATACAAAACCAAGCACATGATAATAGGTTGAAATTGGCTAATGTATTTTAGCGACTTCACTTTTGGCAAGAGAACAAGCAAGGTTCAATTCAAAGAGGAGTCGAAAGGATGACCCGCAAATGTGTCACATACCAACTTACAAACTGACGACCCCACCATCGACCAATTTTTCTGATAAAAAGTAGTATACAATCCATCGGCATCGGGTACCTTCAACGGCCCCATCTCAAAAACCACCGTCTGGACCTCTTCATCGATAACCGGCGCTAAGAAATCCTTTTGCATGGCACTCAAACACAGTCGAAATTGTCCCCTCAAAGGAAAACCATAGCTTTCATTACCACCACTAGTAAACAAAGCCCAATAAAATTCAAGAGCCATACTTTGCAGCTAAGACTGATCGGAGCACCACTGGATATTCCCATCGCGTAATGTCGACACATAATTTGCCCTCCTCCACTGCATAGTGCACTTATGAAAATAAGAGGAGTTCCAGTTCCCGTATTTTACCCACTGAACTCGTGATTTTTGTAGCCACAAGCTTTCCTCCTGACACAGGACATCCGCCAACTCAGCCCTTAAATCCACATCTAACTAAACAAGGAAGTCAGAGTGGCGATAACATAGTGCCTTATCAATTCTCGTAAGGCGTGCAAGTAATTGTTTCTTCCGCCGACCAATATGCCCAAACACCTCAACGTTCCATTTCTTGACCCTTTCCGCAAACACTCGGATATTAGATTCCACATCCATATTCATGTCCCAAGTATTCTGTAGAAATTCCTCAAATCGAGGATGATCTTGCCAAGCTGCGATGAAGAGAAACGACCTCGTCTAACTATCCGCAATATGACGCGGGTAATGAAGAAGTAACGGGCAATGGTCAGAACCCACCTGATCCAAATGAGTGATCAATGAGTTGGGAAATAGGTTCACCCATCCCACATTAAATAAAAAACGATCCAAGCGCTTAATGACCATCCCCCTCTTCTAAGTGAATTCATCCCCTCGAAAGTTAGCTTCTATCAAACCATTATCAAAAACAAAATTCTGAAATAGACCACTAATATCGCTGCCTTGAGGAGATCCACCGTTCCTTTCTTCAATTCTTAAGATAGAATTGAAGTCTACACCAAGCAAACAGGCCACATCATTTCCCGAATTAAGATCTAAAAGACAATCCCAAACACCCTTCCTAATAGTGGCATTCGAGCTAGCATAAACCGCTGTGAACCATACCCACCGAGCAATCCCCGAACTACGAATACAACCATGCACAAACTGATTAGACACCTTCAAGATTTCAACATCAAAATCATCATTCCAAAGAATCCATATCCCTCCACTAAGACCACTCGCCTCAACCCAAAAAGAGTTAGAAAAACCCAACCGTGAGATCACTCTACCAGCACGAGAACCACTAATTTGCGGCTCCGACAATGCAACCAGGTGAGGATGATTATTCATACAAAAATCCTTGAAATAGCAACAAAAATCAGAGCTGGCCGCTTCTTGAGAATTCCAAAATAGAAATTTAATCATTGAAAAGAAGAAGGAACAGAACAACACCACCTTAATTGCTCGGTGTGTCGATCGCATTACTCACCCAAACCCCAACTTCACCAACATCCGTAGCATCAAGTTGGACGGTTGTCTCCACGCTAATACCTAATTTAGGCAAGCTTTCACCCCAGTCACCTTGCTCAACAGCAGCAGATGAACTGCCACCACTCTGATCGAAACCAGAGGGTATCCAATCAGCCAAGACCGATCGTGAAGGGGGCGATTCTCCTTGCTTTTTCGAACCTTCAACCCATCCTTAACACCATCACTCGCAACCTTACGTGCACCTCACATTTTCCGCTCCCTTGCGCAAGTTTCAATCGCCTGTGGTGCCTGCACACCGCCTGACGATACAACCTGCATTGGTCCTTGAGTAGCCTTATCCGAAATATTCACTTGGACCTCCTGAATAACACCCCCATCCGAACCTGGGTGCCCGCTACTCGACGCTTGATACAGACCACGAGCATCCTTCGAAATATTCACTTGGACCTCCAGGTTTCGAAGTTGCCCGGGCATCACGCTGAGATCCCTTACAAATTAAACCAGCCTCACGTTCAACCGAATCATCACACGTGGCAACCTCATTTAAAATATTAAATCAAGAACCCCCAAGGCGCACCCCATCCAAGCCAAAACCATTGGAGCAGCTTTGTGCCTTACGCGTGTTTCGACGTCGTGGCTCCGTGAGCATCCAAGGCTCATATATCTCATCAGCAACACCTGATGAACCAACAACATCATTTCGGGCACTGTTCTTGGAAACGGAATCACCAGAAGCCACGACCTTATCTTGCAACTCCGAACACATCTCCGCCGAGTTGCAATACAATCCACATTTAAAGCAAATCCTCTGCAGGCCTTCATACTCTAAATGGTAAATTGTGCCATCTATCTTTACCCCCAACACCAACAGACTCTTCAACGAAACCATAACGGCTAGACAAGCAAAACGACCACGATCACCAGTGTGAGTACTATAATCTATCTTCACCACCTTTCCAATTGCCCCAGCTATATGCCTAAAGAGTGCCTTCGAATAGTATCTGTAACCCCCTAAACTCGGCCTAGAAGAAAAGACCGAATTTAAAAAGTCACCGTTAAAAACTTTTCCATAAAGTAATAAATTTTAGGTTTAAATAATTTATGAAACAAAGTAATTATTAATTAACAATATGTATCGTAAAATACCATAATTGTTTTCAAAACTCAAATATTATAAAAATATTTTGATCGTTTAATAAAATATATGAAATTAAGTCTGTAAATATATGCCGAAAAATAATCCCAAAATATAAAGTTCCACGATCTGAAATACGTAAATATCCCAAAACATAGAATAATAATAATATGAGAGTTAAATTTATTTTATACTGAATAATAAAATAATTGAATAAAATTGAGATCCTATAAGTACCACGTCGCCTAAAGCCCAAAGATATTTGTAAGAGAAAACTATGGGGGAGTAAGCTAAAGAGCTTAGTGTGTCTCTAAAGTGCAATAGAATCATAGTCGTAAAAACATAGTAATATTTTTTTAAAATTCTTTAAAGCATAACACATAAATCACAAGCGTAATGCAATGCACCCAACTACAACCGCCAAGAGAAAAGTTCCCCAGAACTCCCCACTACAACCGCCAATCCGAAGTGGAATTCAGCCTGATGGGTGAAACCACTAAACTTCCCTGAACAAATCACAACCCATGCTCATACACTGATATGATGATTAGAAATCGAATTTTATAAACAAAGCTCCATAAATCTGATATTTCGTAAACATACTTCATAAATCATAGTTCATAAGTCCATAAATCATAGTCCATAGCTCACGGTTCGTAAATCATAGTAAAAACATATTTTGAAAACGTATGCATGTGATTTCAACCATAAAAATCATAATACATATAAATAATCACACAAGAGGTAAAACACAAACACATAGAAAAATAACATATAATTTAATTATAGCACCGGAAGAAACACACCTTAAGCAACAATAGCTCTAACATTGGGACGAACGCCTCTCACGTTCGGATCTAATTGAATCGAAACCTATGATATAAAATTCTACATCAAAATCTAACATTATGCCACCAATTAACACTAGTACTAATCTAAAAGAATACTCACGTGTAGTCCTTGTGGTACGTGCACGGTTAGATCGAACAGGCGAAGGAGGTGGTAACTCGTCTTCCTCAAAATCGATGTCGTCTAAAACACATACGTAAATTGCATCAGATCTCATATCTAAATCCTTCCAAAATTAAGGTTGTGCGATGTCAGAGACTCACCAAAGTTCGATTGAAATAAGAAAAAAATAATGTTGATTGTGAGAGAGGCATGCGACTGCAAGTTGAAAATAATGGATTGTAGGGCTGGTGGGGTTTATTTAAGAAATTTAAGGATAAATTGCACAATAAGTGATCCCTTTATTTAGGGGTTTGAATAATAGCACCAAAACTTTACTTGATTTATATAATGGCCCCTAAAATTCTAAATTAACTCAATTTAATCATTTAACAACAATTAGGTTCCCAAATTCAAATTCCTAAATTTAATTTAGGGTTTTAACCTAAATTCCCAAAATCTAGGGTTTTAAAATTGGGAAATTTTTGGGGTGTTACAACTCTCTCACCCTTAAAAGAAATTTCGTCCTCAAAAAATTTTAAACTGAGCGATAGATCCCTAAAAATTATGTGACACAACTTAAAATTCTACGCTCTAAATTCTCCACTCTTCAACATAAAAGTAAAAACTAAAAACATCATAAATGTACCTGCTTTATCCTCTGGCTCATCGTCATAAACCTCATGAGCTTTAGTTGCATAAGCCAACCCTGATCGTCTAGCATATGATCTATTATTTTGTGTTGGTCCAGCTCTACTAGCATTACCCGAAGCAACATGCCTATTCTGGCCACTACCCCTAGAAGGTGTTTATACTGACCTTTGAGATTGTATCGAGGCTTGATTGCTACTGTAAGCGAAGTGACACTCTCCACGAAAGTGCTCTAATGAACAACATAAGAAACATGCTCCCAATTTCTTTCGACACTAACTAGCATGTCGTTTGTTACAGTAAGAACATATAAGAAAAGAACGGGAACCTGTTGAACCACCTACACTAGTGGTTGGAAAAGTAGAAGTCACTGGTCTAGCTCTAGAATAACCCTGATGATCGAACTCCTCTAAAGCTCTCTTCTTAGATTGATTCCCCTGACAATGTTGAACTGATGTGGTCGATTGCTTACTAGCTTGATCGGTACCCTGTGATTCAAGTTGCTTCATCTCTGCCTCATTCTGCTCAACAGTTCTAGCTCGTTGAGTAATCTCCTTGTACTCCTTATCCATATGCAAGGCGACTCCCGCCTTAATCGTTGGACGCAACCCTTTTAGAAACCAGTCACATTTTTCTCTCTATGGTCACTAACCCCGAGACATACTGTATTAGCCTCATGAACTCTATCTCATAATCATTCACGGACATGTCGTTTTGCTTCAGATTCAAAAAATCATCTCGGTACTTTGCAAAGTACTCTACCCCAACATAGCGGTCATGAAACGCTTGTCAGAAATCGTCCTAAGAGATTTGACTGGCTGAAATAACATGTTTCTCATCCTCCCACCAATTCTGGGCTTCACCCTATGTAAAGTGTCCAAAAGTCTTATATTTCATGCACTTTCGAACTCTTATTATTATTGTTTTCCAGCTCATTTTAGGCATAAATAGGTTCATGCATAGCATTTTACAGTATTTCATTGTTCTGCCTTACTCTTATAACTTATTATTTATTTAATGAACAAGAGGTACTGTTCTAGTGTATTCTTGCTTGTAGGTACTAACAGCTGAACGAGGGAACCGAGGAACGGAGGACACAACGCTGAGAAGCAAACCCAGAAGCTGTACTAAAGTAGTTCTAACTAAAGTAAGTTGCTGTCGAGCACCTGCTGAGTAACGTTGTTGCCAACCTTGCTGCCCTCGGCAGCTGACTATGGAAGTTCGGAGAACCAGAGCGCAATTTGTAGAGCTAAAACTCCTGAATCTATCGATGACGTTCACGTGATTTTTCAACGTCTGTAGCAGCGGCTAGGGCTGTCGGAGCAAAATTCCCAAGCTTACTTGCGAGCTAAGGAAAACGAGGAAGAGTCCATATTCCAAGCAAAAAAAATCAGTATTTAAAGCTTCATTAAAGAAGAAAAGCTACTTTAGAGGACTTCTACTCCAAGGAGAACTTGACCTAGTTTTAGGTCTATAAATGCCCATTGCACTTCTAGTTTAAATCATCCTAGGTTTTCTATAGACTTTACTTGTGCTCTTGTCTGCCGACATGTTCTAATTCTCCATTGGGTTAGGGTTATGTTGTAACTAGAGTGAAACAGTTGTTTTAAGTTTTTGAGTTATTTATTCAATAAAATATTTCAAGTTTACTTAATCCATTGTTCTTCATTCTATCAATCTTTCCAAAACAGTCGTTTGGAGAATCTATTTTTCGGGCACGAAAGTGCAAGGCTCACGAAAGGGTTAAGTACGGTCACAACGGGAGGCGTGACTAACTTGGTTCCACACTAGTCCACAAGTTTCAGTGGCTAAAAAGGATCTCTAACTGAGTTGATTGATTTGGTTCCACACTAGTCCTCAAGTTATCAATCTCGAGTATCCTAACCTAGAAATAGAAGGGATCACTATCGACTATCCTGCCGAACTTGGAGTATCTGCCAGACTTGCCACCAGGACGTCTTTCCATTCCACCTGCCGAGACAGTACACACCCATGCAGTGGCAGTGACCTGCTGCGGTCGCGTGATAGGGTCGTAGTTTGCCGCCCATCCACCCGCTGAGGCAGCATATTGTGGCAGCAAAGGATAACTCATACCTAATTCAACGTAGTTTTCACACTAAGTGGCAGCATAACCCTGCCTGCTCTATCACCCTGATTCATCTTCTATTTTACTTGTGTTTTATTTACTTTCCAACCTCAACCAATCTATTCACTTGTGTTTTTACTTTACCATTGTGCAGGAACTACAAAGTGGAACAAGTTGTCCAATCCTCGTGAGATTCGACATCTTTTATACTATAACTTAACAGGAGTGTGCACTTGCGCTCCCAAATAAAGGGAACACCTACACGCCCTACACCCTGCAACAGTGATATTGCAGCCCTATGCTTACGGTCGGTAGGATGATCCATATCAACAAACAATCGCTGAAGTTTCTTCAACCAATACTCTACGTCAGCCGGATTCGTACATGTATTCCCATCAAACATAGTCATCCCAGCAGCTAAGAACTCGGTAGATATAGGCCTCCTAACACCCTCAGACTGGCGGAGGTAACAAAGCAACCCCTTATGTACTGTAGCAGTATCCAAGCCATCAGTCTCAATATCCCTAGAATCATGTGGACCATCATTCTGAGTCTGCTAAACATGTGGACCTCTACAACCAGTCTGATGTACTCCAATCTGATTCACATGCTACTCCTCTACATCATTATCATGAATATCATTATGATCCTGTGGCGGATCCACAGGGGGCGTAACGTCACTCTCTACAGCAGTGGTACGACCTCGACCACGACCACAGCCACGACCGGTTGCTAATCTAGAACTCATATGTGGTGGCATAGTATTCTATCTACAAACGGAATTATCCTAAAGTTAGAGTTGGTACTTGGAGTCTCTATTCAAAATATATCTTTAATTCTTTAAAATAATAAATTTATCAGAAAATCATATTTTGCCCCAAAACATTTAATATGCATGCAAAAATCATTTTAGGTTTAAAATTTTAAGTGAGCCTCACAGTCCGAGGGTTGAACTTGGTTCTGATATCACTAAATGTAACCCCCTAAATCCGGCCTAGAAGAAATGACCGAATTTAGGAAGTCACCGTTGAAAACTTTTCCCTAAGTAATAAATTTTAGGTTTAAATAATTTATAAAACTAATTAATTATTAATTAACAACAAGTATCGTAAAATACCATAATTGTTTTCAAAACTCAAATATTATAAAAATATTCTATTCTTTAAATAAAATATCTGAAATAAAGTCTGTAAATATATGTTGAAACATAATCCCAAAATATAAAGTTCCACGATCTAAAATACGTAAATATCCAAAAACATAGAATAATAATATGATATTTTAAATTTAGTTCATACTGAATAATAAAATAATCGAATAAAATTGAGATCATCTAAGTACCATGGCGCATAAAGCTCAAAAATATCTGTAAGAAGAAACTATGGGGGAGTGAGCTAAAGAGCTTAGTATGTCTCTAAAGTGCAATAAAATCATAGTCGTAAAAGCATAGTAATATTTTTTTTTAAATTCTTTAAAGCATAAAACATAAATCACAAGTGCAATGCAATGCACCCAATACATCCGCCAAGAGGAAAGTTCCCTAGAACTCCTCACTACAACCGCCAATCTGAAGTGGAATTTAGCCCGAAGGGTGAAACCACTGAACTTCCCCGAACAAATCCCAACCCATGCTCATACAATGATATGATGATTAGAAATCGAATTTCATAAGCAAAGTTCCATAAATTTGATATTCCGTAAACATACTTCATAAATCATAGTCCATAAGTCCATAAATCGTAGTCCATAGACCACGGTTCGTAAATCATAGTAAAAACATATTCTGAAAACGCATGTATATGATGTCAACCATAAAACTCATAATACATATAAATAATCACACAAGATGTAAAACACCAACACATAGAAAAATAACATATAATTTAATTATAGCACCAAAAGAAACACACCTTAAGCAGCAATAGCTCTAACGTCGGGACGAACGCCTCTCACGTTCGGATCTACTTGAATCGGAACCTATGATATAAAATTCTACATCAAAATCTAACACTATGCCACCAATTAACACTAGTACTAATCTAAAAGAATACTCATGTGTAGTCCTTGTGGTACGTGCACGGTTAGATCGAACATGTGAAGGAGGTGGTAACTCGTCTTCCTCAAAATCGATGTCGTCTAAAATATATACGTAAACTGCATTGGATCTCATATCTAAATCCTTCAAAAATTAAGGTTGTGCGATGCCAGAGACTCACCAAAGTTCGATCAAAATAAGAAAGGACATAATGTCGATAGAGAGATAGGCGTGCGGCTGCCAGTTGAAAATAATGGATTGTAGGGCTGGTGGGGTTTATATAAGAAATTTAAGGATAAATTGCACAATAAGTCATCCCTCTATTTAGGGGTTTGAATAATAGCACCCAAACTTTACTTGATTTATATAATGGCCCCTAAAATTCTAAATTAACTCAGTCTAATCCTTTAACAACAATTAGGTTCCAAAATTTAAATTCCTGAAATTAATTTAGGGTTTTTAACCTAAATTCTCAAAATCTAGGGTTTTAAAATTGGGAAATTTTTGGGGTGTTACAGTATCAATATGGCAAACCTAGAATCCGCACTCATACCATAACTTACGCAGGAAACGACTCTAAAGTGGAAAACTCCCTACTCCAAGGCTGAACCGTGAGATAGCTGCCAAACACCGTCCACGACCCACCAGTAAGAACATGCTCATAGTCATACTCATTATCAAACATAAGCAGGTAATAGTCATTCACTAAATCAACTAGTTGAAACACACCCTAAGGTTGCCATAGAACCCTAATCCTACTCATCAAGGTTTTATACCCGATAGACCTACCAAGCAAACGAACAATAACAGACCTATGCATGCTATGGTCAATATGTTCATGGACCTTCTCAGAAAAGGCCACCGATAGATACAGACCAATCCTGTCAATCCTAACATCACATGCCTCCACAACCACATCATCTAGGCTTGGAACTGGATCTGCAACAACCTTCTTACCGATACCATACACCACCCTCGCATAAGACGACGCCACTACTCCCTTACCCACGGGTAAATTTTCCCCCGAAGCAACATTGTCCCCAACATGGATATCCATGTCCATACCACCAACATCATCCATAACCAGCACATCCTAGTCGGCCTTCCCTCGTTTAGCCACATGGAGAACATCATCTGCTAAAGGAGATCCATGGCGCTCTAACAGCGGAAATTGCTCTACATTCACGTCCGCCACCAACCTAGCGGCCAACCTCGACTCTTGATCGACAACCAAAGGTGCCCGTGCCGAATCAGTCGGATCAGCCAGCGGCACCATATTATCAGGGGGCGATCATCCCCGATAAGAGGATGAACTTCCAAAATCATAGGAGGGAACGAAAAGTTATAGAATGTACATAAAAAATATATCATTTCTTACTCTGCCTTTGGAGGTGATCAGTTTGTTGTGGTTTTCATTATCTTATTTGAATTTTAGTTAGTTTTATGGGTTTCCCCTTGTTCCTTTCGTTATGTACTTATTATCATATGTACTATTTTCCTTCATCTATGTTTAGAGTTGTTTTTAATGAGGCATATGATAATAATCCCTTCTCATAAAAAATAGCATCATACATTTGAACCTAAGCAACGGTCATAGTGGTAAGGGTGATGTGTGTACGAGGTTATTTATTGTGATAATAATATATTTTATTCAAAATTAAAATCAGATACAAATAGTAGCAGATCCACGTTTATACTTGGAAGGGCATGTGCTCACCCTACACTTTTCAAAGTTCTCACATTTGGCTTCAATTTTCTTAATTCTTATAAATTAGTCTTTAAATTTTATGACTTGTGCCCACCCTGAAATTTTGAAATTTTTATGACTTGTACTCACCCTCAAAAATATTTTAACTTGTGCCCACCCTAAAAAAAAGTTCTGGATCCGTCACTGGATACAAATACTACCTTGTACTCGAATAGAATGATATAAAAATAATATGTGCATTAAAAAAGTAAATTTGATTTTTTTTAAATCCTTTCCAACTCATACCCTTTCTCATTATTTCATGCAAATTATTGCTTAAAACCAAGCCACTAAAGGACAACAAATCACCTCATACATTGAGTTCACAACATAAGTTCAATTAGTTTTGATCTTAACTTTTTAAGTTTAGTTATTAGAATTAAAACCAAATTTCTAAAATTCACTAGAACTAGGGACGGGCACAGGTCGGGTTTTTGGCCCACTCGGACCCGACCCGAAAATAAACACCTTAAGCTCGCACCCGACCTGATCCGACAATATTCTTTAAAAAAATCCGACCCGACCCGACCCGAAAATAAATATACTAAATCCGACCTCGACCCGACCCGACCTATATAAAATAAATTAATTTTAGCGACCTAATTGTAAAAATAATAATTTTAAGGGACTTAATTATAAAAAATTATAATTTAATAGACTAAATTATAAATAAAAATTCAATTTTAAGGACTTAATTATAATATATATAAAGAGGGGTATTATTATAAATATCCCTAAAAAATTTAGGGGAAAATTAAACTATTATTCCTGAGTTGGGTCGGGTCGTATATTTTCCACCCTAAACCCAAACCCGACCCGACCCGAGTCTACCCTTAACAAAAGCCCAACCCGAACTCAATTTTTTCATTAAAAAATCTGACCCGATCGAGCCGGGCCGGGTCGGAACCCGACGGATCCGGGTAAAATGCCCATCCCTAACCAAAACTGTTTTAAAATTAGACATAAAGTTAATAAAACAGATTTAAACAGGTTTTACTAATTTAAGTAAAACAGATTTAAAAAAAAAACTTAAAATATTTCTAATATAAACAATATAAAATCACAATTGATTTGTAAAGTTAATATATATATATATATGGGTTAGGATCAACTTACTTTCTAGAAAATAAACCAGAGAAAGTATTTTCTGATGTTTGGATGATGTTGTGTAATTTATTTTTCGTTGTTTGGTAGAGTTTCCTGATAATTTCATGAACAGTCCACAAACAAGAAGCGATAATGCTAAAAACAAGTTCCAACCAAAAACATGGTTTATGGTCTAGGTTAGTGTTTAGGGTTTAGGGTAGTGTTTATGGTTTATAGTTTATGGTTTATGGTAGTGTAGAACTAATGTTTTGATATAATAATTGAAAAATATTTTGGACAAAGTTAAAAAGAATTCAAAACCATTTTTAAGTCCAAACAACTTGAGATTATGTTCATGGGATATTTCAAAAAGGTTTTCATGTGTTTTCAAAGCCAAATTTAACAAAACCATCCAGGCGTTTCGAAACACCCCATAGGTGTTCCGATACGGGGCTTTACAGAGGCAAAACGTTTCGATACAGGCTTGTCTGTGTCAAAATGGGCTTTAATCTGGGTGAGGATTTTTACATAGCGTTTCGGTACGGGCTTCACTGTTTCGATACGCCTATGTGGCAAAAACCTCAACGGTCAAAATCCCCAACGACTATTTCCCAACGGTAATTTAATATGCAGCCTAATTGTCAATTGTACCGAAACGAGTTGTAACTGTTTCATTGCGTCTAGAAGGGTTTCGAAATGACCTTGGGCGTTTCGATATGGCCTGCTGCATCAGACTTCAACGGCTAGTTCTGGAAAAGGTCGTTCCGATACGGGCTCGACTGTTCCGAAACAGATAGCACCAAAACTGCAATTAATGTGGGAAATAAAGTCTCCATCGGCTCCAAAACATCCCCAACAATCCCCAACGGTTACAAACTAATTTGGGAGTATTAAAGGGACCTCCAAGCATCAAGAGAAGGCTAATGCTTCAATTGTTACAACACTATGCTGAAAAATTGTGTCTAGAACCTAATTGTCAATTTCTTGTATAGACAAACACTAGTGAGCCAAAATTGTTATACTTGCTCAAGTGTTTTAGGATTGGGTGAGAGCTTAATTGTGCAAACAAATACCTATTAGAGGGATTTGAGTTTGCTTATTTTTTATCTCTTTGTAAAGAGGGTTTGATCAAGCTTTGGGTACGTAGAAAGCTTGATCGGTTTTGTAAGGGTTTCCTCCTAAGCCTAGAAAATGGGATGAATCAATAGTGGATTGATTGTAAATCCTTAGTGGGAAGCTAAGGTAGTGGATGTAGACCTTGGTTAGATGGTTGAATCACTATAAATCTTCTTGTCATTTTCTTTTTAGCTTCTACACCTTTATCACCCGAAAATCCTATCTTCTCCAAACTTGGCAAACACACCGGTTGAAGGAAATCGAGCACCATAAAACCAACAAAAATGGTATCAAAGCGAGGCTCAATCGAAGAGGATTAACATCCTATTGAGGTGATCCGGGAAGCTCGATACAACATATCAACCAACTGATCAAATGGCGCAATTCATCGACAAGCCACCATTCTTCGACGAGACCAATTATGCTTATTGGAAGACGAGGATGATGTTCTTTGTCAAACCCAAAGACTACAAGCTTTGTGGTATCATAGAAGATGGCTCGTTCGTACCACAAGGAAGCAATGCGGAGTGGAGTGTCGACGATCGTAAGAAGATGGAGCTAAATTGCAAGGCTTTGCACTTCATATTTTATGCACTTAGCCTCAACATATACAAAAAGATGTCTTCTTGCGAGAGTGTGAAGGAGGTTTGGGACAAGCTCGAAGTTACATACGATGAGACAAACGAAGTAAAGGAGACCAAGATCGGCCTCCTCAACCTAGAGTATGAAAACTTCAAAATGGATCCAGAAGAGGATATTGAAAAAATGTTCCACCGATTCTCCATGATCACCAATGGTCTCAAGGGTTATGGAGAAGTCATTCCGGAGGAAAAGCTTGTCCGAAAGCTCATCTACTCCCTTCCTAAGTCATAAGACTAAAAAAGGACCACCATCATCGAATCTAAGAATCTCAAGACTTTGAAGCTTGATGAGCTCATGGGGTCACTTCTCACTCACCAAATAATGAAGAAAAACAAATAAGGGGAGAAGAAGAAGGAAAAGATTAGAGCTGTGAGGGAGAAGAAGCTCAAATGGCTTGGTATCAACACAAATGCCATTGCTCTCAAATCCTCCACATGACATCATGTAGATTCAAGTGAGGAGGAAAGTGAAGATGAAGAGATGGCCTATCTCTTCAACAAATTTGTCCGGTTCATGAAGAGCAAAATGGAAAAATCCAAGCATGAATCGAGGAAGAAGATGAAGGAATCCCACAAGTCCAACAAGAAGAAATCATCTTCAAAGCAAGCATATGTGGCCACATGGAGTGATGAAGACTCCACCGATGATGAGGTAGCCCACCTAAGCTTGATGGCCCTCAATGAGGGAGAGGTAACTTCTAACTCATCTATTTCAAATTCTTACACTTTTGATGAGTTACAAGAATCCTATGATGAATTGGTTTTCGAATTCAAGGCTTCATTTTTCAAAAATAGAAACTTAATTTCAAAGTTGAAAAACGAAAATGATATGCTTTTGAAAACCAATTTTGAGTTTGAAGCAAAATTGAAGAATTTTGAGCAACAAGTTTCTAGTTTACAAAACTTGCTTCAAACAATGGAAAAAGATCATCAAAAAGAAGTTGATGATCTTAAGAAAGAAAAGATTTTGATTTCCAAGGAACTAGAAAAGAAAAATGATTTTGGAAAATCAAAATTTTACCAAAGACAATCTAGTGCCCTTAGATTTTTAAATGGTAAAGTTTTTAGGAGTATTTGGGTCCCAAAAGGACTAAGTACTTCAACTAAAAAGGATGAAATTGAAAAATGGATTCCTAAGGGGACTTAAATTTTGTGCTACTAACGTCTATGGATCCAAAGCTATTTGGATAACAAAAATTACTTGATTGTCTTATGATAGGTGTGATGGAGATTGATCAACAAGTCAAATATTGAGGGGGAGCTCCATGCACACAAGGAAGAACACTTGAAGAATGAAGGCTTCACATCCTCCCTTGAGTTCAAGTGTGGTAAAATCTAGTTGTTGTTTTTTTTTTGTTTAATTTGATTTATTTTCTTTTAATTCAACTAGATTATCATATGTTGGACTAACATTCCTTAATGATGCTTTGAGAAAGGGGGAGCCAATTTTAAAACTAAAATTCTTATTTGTGTCATTTTTAACCTCCTAAGTTATTTTGAACTTAAAGTTAAAGTCTTTTTGATATAACAAAAAGGGGGAGAAATAGTTTGAAAAATTGCTCTTTCAAGAAAATAAGGGGGAGCTTTAACTTCTTTTAATTTTTGAAATCTCTTATTCAAATTTTTAAATACAAAGGGGGAGAATCCCAAACAATTTTTCAAGTTGATTTTATTATATCAAAAAGAGGGAGATTGTAGAACTAATGTTTTGATATAATAATTAAAAAATGTTTTGGACAAAGTTAAAAAGAATTCAAAATCATTTTTAAGTCCAAACAACTTGAGATTATGTTCATGGGATATTTCAAATAGGTTTTCATGTGTTTTCAAAGCCAAATTTAACAAAACCATCCAGGCATTTCGAAACACCACATAGGTGTTTCGATACGGGGCTTTACAGAGGCAAAATGTTTCGATAGAGGCTTGCCTGTTTCGAAACGGGCTTTAATTTGGGTGAGTATTTTTACATAGCGTTTCGATACGGGCTTCACCGTTTCGATACGCCTATGTAGAAAATACCTCAACGGTCAAAATCCCCAACGGCTATTTCCCAACGGTAATTTAATTTGCAGCCTAACTGTCAATTGTACCGAAACGGGTTGTAACCGTTTCGTTGCGTCTAGAAGGGTTTTGAAACGGTCTTGGGCGTTTCGATACGGCCTGCTAAATCAGACTTCAATGGCTAGTTCTAAAGAAGGTCGTTCCGATATGGGCTCGACTGTTTCGAAACGGACAGCACCGGAACTGCAATTAATGTGGGAAATAAAGTCTCCAACGGCTCCAAAACATCCCCAACGGTTACAAACTCATTTGGGAGTATTAAAGGGACCTCCAAGCAACAAGAGAAGGCTAATGCTTCAATTATTACAACACTATGATGAAAAATTGTGTCTAGAACCTAATTGTCAATTTCTTGTATAGACAAACACTAGTGAGCCAAAATTGTTATATTTGCTCAAGTGTTTTAGGTTTGGTGAGAGCTTACTTGTGCAAATAAAATACCTATTAGAGGGATTTGAGTTTGCTTATTTTTATCTCTTTGTAAAGAGGGTTTGATCAAGCTTTAGGTAGAAAGCTTGATCGGTTTTGTAAGGGTTTCCTACTAAACCTAGAAAAGGGGACGAATCAATAGTGGATTGATTGGAAATCCTTAGTGGGAAGCTAAGGTAATGGATGTAGACCTTTGTTAGAGGGTTGAACCACTATAAATCATCTTGTCATTTTCTTTTTAGCTTCTACACCTCTATCACCCAAAAATCCTATCTTCTCTAAACTTGGTAAACACATCGGTTGAAGGAAATCGAGCACCATAAAACCCAACAGGTAGCATTTTGTGTTTAGGATTTAGGTTAGTGTTTAGGGTTTATGGGTTATGGTTTAGCTTATTGGTTATGGTTTAGGGTTTAGGATTTAAGAGTTATGGTAGTATTTAGGGTTTAGGATTTAGTATTTAAGATATGATTTATGGTTTATGTTTAGTGTTTAGGGTTTAGCATTTAGTGTTTAGGATTTAATGTTTATAATTTTTAGTGTTTATGGTTTAGGGTTTAGTGTTTATGGGTTATAGTTTAGGGTTTAATGTTTTATTAGTGTTTAAGGTTTAACATTTATGGTTTATGAGTTATGTTAGGGTTTAGGGTTTTATGGTTTAGAATGGTGTTTAAGGTTCATGGTTCAAGTTTCATGACATCATTTAGGGTTTATGGTTTAGGGTTTAGGGGTTAGTGTTTAGTTTTTAAGGTTTAGGGTGTAGGTTAGTGGTTATGGTTTATGGTTTAGGATTTAAGATTTATGGTAGCATTTAGGATTTAGTATTTATTGTAGGATTTAGGGTTTATGGTTTCGTTTTTATGGTTTAGGTTTTAGTACTTAGTGTTTAGGATTTAGGCTTTATATTAGTTTTTAGGGTTTAGTTTTTATGGTTTAGGTTTTAGTATTTAGTGTTTAGGATTTATGGTTTATATTAGTTTTTAGGATTTAGGGTTTAGTGTTTAGGTTAGAATTTAAGGTTTATGGGTTATAGTTTAGGGTTTAATGTTTTGTTAGTGTTTAGGGCTTAACATTTAGTGTTTAGGGTTAAGGTTTAGGGTTTTATGGTTCAAGTTTTAGGCATCATTTATGGTTTAGTTAGTGTTTAGAGTTTAAGGGTTAGTGTTTAATTTTTAAGGC
Organism: Hibiscus tridactylites; assembly: GCA_958450335.1. NCBI lineage: Eukaryota > Viridiplantae > Streptophyta > Magnoliopsida > Malvales > Malvaceae > Hibiscus > Hibiscus tridactylites. The sequence goes on from OY288276.1 coordinate 78,319,634, forward strand.
TTAGGGTTTATGTTAGTGGTTATGGTTTAGGGTTTATGCTTTAGGATTTATGGTAGCATTTAGGGTTTAGGATTTATGATAACTTTTAAGGTTTGAGATTTAGTGTTTAGGATTTATGGTAGCTTTTAGGGTTTAAGGTTTAGGTTTAGTATTTAGGGTTTAGTGTTTAGGGTGTATGTTAATGTAAAACCTATGTTTGATTTTGATATAATTAGATCTTTAAGGATCAATTTGTAAAACTTAAAATTGTTTTTATAAGTCCCTTAATAAGTTTCAAAACACCAACACTTTAAAACTGATTTGTAAAACTCAAACTCAAAATATTTTCTAAGTGTTCCAAGGCAAAACCATTGAAAATCGTTCAGGTGTATCGATACACACCCAAGCGTACCGATACCTTTTTGCCAAACTTGGTTACTGACGGAACACGTATCAATACGGCAAACCCTCGTATCGATACGCCCCTGTGTTAAAATTCAAAGAGTTTGAATAGCGTACCGATACGGCAAACCCTCGTATCGATACGGGCTTTATAATTTTTAAATATTAAGTCGGTTTAAAAATATGACCGTTGGTGTCAGTTGGTTGGTAACCAAACTTTGAAAGGTCGTTGACCCGTATCGATACGCCTAACCCCCGTACCGATACGGATATCGACAGTGAGTTAAGTTCAGAAAAAGGTATCGATACAACCCTTACCGTTTCGATACCCCGTACCGATACGCCTACATGCGTTTCGATACCCCTTATTTATTGCACACAACGGCTCTTTCTTTTTTGAGACAGGTATCGATACACCTTCCCGAGTACCGATACGGGTAGCTGCAGAAGTGCATTTATGGTGGTAAGAGAGGGTTCCAACGGCTCCATTTATATTCCCAACCACCCAAACGGCTAGAAATCAATGAGGAGGTATAAAAGACACATCCAAAAGCTACAGCAACAACTATTGATCTTCAAGAAAACATCTATTCATCAAATCCAAGCAATTGTGCAAAATTTCATATTGTCTAGAAACCCCAATTGTAATTTTCATTCTTATCTTGTTCAATTGGGTTGAGTGCTTGTAATTGGGCTATCATTTGTATTGAGAGATACTTCATTAGCCAACAAATTTCTTTGTTCTCTTGTTGTGAGGATTGGGTTGAATTTTGGGTAGAAAATTCAACCGATATTGTAAGGGTTGCCTCCTTAGCCTAGAAAAGGGGAAGAGCAATTAGTGGAATTGTTGCAAATCCTTAGTGAAGCTAAGGTAGTGGATGTAGAGTTCATTTGGAACTTGAACCACTCTAAAATCCCTTGTCTATTATTTTTAATTTGCAATTTCCACCACAAAGTCTTTAAAAATCCAATTCACCCCCTCTTGGTTTATATCGATCTTTCGATCCACTCAACAATTGGTATCAGAGCCTACCTCTTTGAGGATTAACAACCACAAGAGGAGTTCCTTGGAAGAGTGTGATTATCAAAATATCAAGAGATGACTTCAACCTCCGGTTCCGGCATGTACGAGTCACAATCCACTACAAAGCCTCCTTTCTTCAACGGTGATAACTATTCTTTTTGGAAGAATAGAATGCGTCTTTTCATCAAGTCAAATGACTATCTAGTGTGGGATGTCATTGAAGATGGGCCATATATTCCATTGAAGCAAGATGGTGAAGGCAAGATGGTTTTGAAGAAGAAAGTGGAGATGAGTGAAGAGGAGAGGAAAAAGATTCAAGTCAATGATAAAGCTCTCCACATGCTATTTTGTTCTTTCGGTCCGGACATCTATTCAAAGGTCTCATCAATCGAGAGTGCCAAAGAAGTGTGGGACACTCTTGAGACTACTTATGAAGGCACCAATGATGTTAAAGAAACTAAGATTGGAATTCTCAATCTTAGTTATGAAAATTTCAAGATGGAGCCCGATGACACGGTGTCAAAGATGTTTGATCGTTTCTCCACGATTGTCAATGGGCTAAAGGGATTTGGAGAAATCATTCCGGAAGACAAGCTTGTCCGAAAGATACTCTATTCACTTCCCGAGTCTTGGGATGGGAAGAGAACCGCTATCATTGAAGCTAAGAACTTGAAAACTTTGAAGCTTGATGAGCTTGTGGGTTCTCTCCTTACTCATGAGATCATGAAGCAAGGAAGGGAAGATGAGAAGAAGAAAGAGGAGAAAAGGGTAGAGAAGCTTGAGGTTGAGAAGAAGAAGAAGATGGGAATAGCTCTCAAGGCTAAAGCTTCACAATATGAAGAGAGCTCTTCTAGTGAAAAGGATGAACTAGAAGAATTGGCTATGATAGCCAAACGATTCTCACGTTTTATGAGGTCCAACCGGGGAAGAAAAATCCAAAGGAAGATGGACTTCAAAAGCAAGAACAAAGAAGAAGGAAGGGATCCTATCATTTGCTTTGAGTGCAAACAACCCGGCCACATACGTTCGGAGTGCCCTCAACTCAAGAAGAAGGGCTTTGAGAAGAAGAAGAGGCTCAAAGCCAAGCTTGCTACTTGGAGTGATGAGGAGTCATCGGAGGATGACGAACAAGAAGTGGCTAACCTTTGCCTCATGGCACTTGAGGAAGATTCCTCCATGGTAACCTCTAACTCATCCACTTTAGATTTTTCATATGAAGAATTAAATGATGCATATGATGAGTTACAAGAGGTATATGATGAATTAGTTGAGAAATATAAAGAGTCTGTCATTAGGAATAAAAAGATTATTTTAGAACTAAATGAGAAAAATGACTCACTCACTCAAGCTAATTCAAAATTTGAGAAAAGATATTAGGATTAAAAGATGAACTAAAATTCTTTCAAGATGAAAATGTTGATCTTAAAATCTTTTATCTCAATGTAATAGTGAACACCAAAAGGTGTTGGGTGAGCTAAATGAGCTCAAAAAGTCTTTGAAAAATGTTGGTAGTGTCAAGCATGAAATAGGTGAATCCTCTAGAACACACCAACCTAAGAAAAAGACTAACTACTACAAACAAGGTAGCTATCCTAGACATGGTAGAGCTAAAAGAATTAGAAGTGTATGGGTTCCTAAGGAACTTGTAAAATCTAATAATATTATTGCTATGTCATCTTGGATTCCTAAGGGAACCAAGGTTTTGGGAGCTAACACTCATGGACCCAAAATGATTTGGGTACCAAAATCAAAAGCTTAATATCTTTGTTTGTAGGGGAGCATTGCTACAAGGCCAAAGCACAAAGTCAAAACTCATGGTACCTTGATAGTGGATGCTCGAGGCACATGACCGGAGACAAGAGTAGATTCATGGATCTAAAGCCAAAAAGTGGAGGAGTAGTAACATTTGGTGACAACTCCAAAGGCCACATTAAAGGTATTGGCTCCATAGGTAATCTCTCTACCATTCTCATTGAAAATGTCTTATATGTCGATGGTCTTAAACACAATTTATTGAGCATAAGTCAATTGTGTGATAAGGTATTTAATGTTCTTTTTGATAAAAATGGATGTAAAATTGTAGACATTAAATCTAATAATATTATGCCCATGGGTCATCGCATAGGGAACATATACATGGTGCATCTAGATGACATTCATACATCTCATGCATGCTTAGTTGCACAAAATGAAATTGATGCATGGTTGTGGCATAGGAAACTAGGACATGCTAGTATAAGTGTTTTAGAAAAACTAGTCTCCCTAAATCTAGTTAGAGGTTTACCCAAGATAAAATTTTCAAATGATAAAATTTGTGATGCTTGCTCAAAGGGTAAACAACATAGATCTTCCTTTAAATCCATTAATGATGTTTCTACTAGTAGATGTTTACAACTAATCCATATGGATTTATTTGGGCCAATTAGGACTATGAGCTTGGGTGGTAAGTCTTATGCTTTTGTACTTGTTGATGATTTTTCTAGATTTACTTGGGTTCTATTTTTAAGTACTAAAGATGAGGCTTTGGAAAAATTCATCACATTTTCAAAATTAACCCAAAATGATCTTGAACTTAAAATATCACATATTAGAAGTGATCATGGAACCGAGTTTCAAAATTTGGGGTTTGAAGATTTTCTAAATGAAAATGGTATTAGCCATAATTTTTCGGCTCCTCGAACTCCTCAACAAAATGGGGTAGTTGAGAGGAAAAATAGAACTTTGCAAGAAATGGCTAGAACTATGCTTTGTGAAAACAATTTACCTAAATATTTTTGGGCGGAAGCCACAAACACCGCTTGTTATATTGTAAATCGAGTAATGATTAGGCCAATTTTAAAGAAAACACCTTATGAGATTTTAAAATCTAAAAAGCCTAACATTAGCTATTTTCACCCTTTTGGGTGCAAGTGTTTTGTTTTAAATAATGGAAAAGATAACTTAGGTAAATTTGATGCAAAAAGTGATGAAGCTATTTTTATAGGTTACTCTTTAACCTCTAAAGCCTATCAAGTATTTAACAAAAGAACTTTAGTAGTAGAAGAATCTATTCATGTTGTATTCGATGATAACCTCCTTCCTAGGAAGGATTCTTGTGATGATGATGATGATGATGTAGGAATCATAAATGCCTTTGATGGAGGACAAACTTCAAAGGAGGATGAGATTCCAACAAAAGAAGAGGACACACAAGATCCACCTCTTGAAGCCTTGAAGGACTTGGCTATTGAGGAAAAGGAAGTGAGCTACCCAAGGGAGTTGAACTATGTCAAAGATGGTGAAATCTTGGGTGATCCATCCAAGGGGGTAACCACTCGATCTTCTCTTAGATTAATGAATCATGTTGCATTTATCTCATGCATAGAGCCTAAGAATATTAAAGAAGCATTGAAAGATGACTTTTGGATTATGGCTATGCAAGAAGAGTTAAATCAATTTGAAAGAAGTAACGTTTGGACATTAGTTGATAGGCCTAGTAATCAATCTACAATAGGAACTAAATGGGTCTTTAGGAACAAGCTAGATGAGAGTGGTAACATTGTGAGAAATAAAGCTAGACTAGTAGCACAAGGTTACACTCAAGAAGAGGGAATAGATTTTGATGAAACCTATGCACCCGTAGCTAGAATGGAAGCCATTAGGATGTTGCTTGCATATGCATGTTATCATAATTTCAAGCTTTTTCAAATGGATGTTAAAAGCGCATTTTTAAATGGTTTTATAAATGAAGAAATGTATGTGGAACAACCACCGGGTTTTGAAGACTCAAAATTTCCAAATCATGTTTTCAAACCTACCAAAGCTCTTTATGGTTTAAAACAAGCTCCTAGAGCTTGGTATGAAAGACTTTCAAATTTTTTGATTGAAAAATGATTTGAAAAAGGTAAGGTGGACACTACACTTTTTATAAAAATGTATAAAATGACATCTTAGTAGTTCAATTTATGTTGATGATATTATTTTTGGCTCTACTAATGAATGTCATTGTCAAGAGTTTTCTAAGTTAATGCAAGGTGAATTTGAGATGAGCATGATGGGGGAGCTCTCATTCTTTTTGGGACTCCAAATCAAGCAAAAGAAGGATGGCACCTTCATCAACCAAGCAAAATACATAAAGGATATGCTCAAGAAGTTTGGCTTGGAGAATGCAAAGCCTCAAGCCACTCCTATGAGCTCATCTACAAAGCTTGACAAAGATGAAGGAGGTAAGTGTGTTGACTCTAAGCTTTATCGTTCTATGATTGGATCATTGCTTTACCTTACCGCAAGTAGACCGGATATCTTGTTTAGTGTTTGCTTGTGTGCTAGGTTTCAAGCTAGTCCTAGAGAGTCTCACCTTATAGCCGTTAAGAGAATCTTTAGATACCTTAGAGATACTCCTTGTTTAGGTCTTTGGTATCCTAGAGACTCTACCTTCAACCTTCATGCTTACTCGGATGCGGATTATGGGGGTTGCAAAATCGATAGGAAAAGTACTTCGGGAACTTGTCAATTCTTAGGTAGTATGCTCATATCTTGGTTCTCTAAGAAACAAAATAGTGTAGCCTTATCTACCACCGAAGCCGAGTACATATCCTTAGGGAGTTGTTGTGCTCAAGTCCTTTGGATGAAGCAACAACTCTTAGATTATGGAATTAAAGTTCAAACCATACCCCTAAAATGTGACAACACTAGTGCAATATGTTTAACAAAGAATCTCATCCAACACTCTAGAACCAAACACATAGAAATAAGGCATCATTTCACTAGAGATCATGTCCTTAAGGAAGATGTGGTTATAGAGTATGTAGACACCTTGAATCAATTAGCGGACATATTTACAAAACCCTTAGACAAAGAGCGTTTTTGGTCCCTTAGGAGAGAGTTAGGTCTAGCTAGCCTATCTTGACCTTTTAGGACCTCTTTTGTGCTTAAAAATGCTTGATCTTGTGAAATGTCATGTTTGTATGCTTAGACTCCTAATTTCATCCATGCCTATAGTTAGGGGGAGTATGATTCTGTTAAAATATGCTTAGAACTGCTCATACATCATTTGCATACTCATAGGAGTTGTTAAGTTCGAGCCTTTGGTTGTTCTTTGAACCAAATATGCATTTCTGGGCATACAGTATCGATACAGATCTACGCGTATCGATACCTGTTCTTCATTCCGTTTCCCAGAATTCTCTTCGCTTCACGTGTATCGATACGATTAACCTCGTATCGATACAAGTCGTTTCGATATGGATCCCTCCGTTTCGATACGACTTTCCAACGGGCATTTTTGCGGAAAAGACTATTCTATCCTTGTATCGATACACCCTCAGGCGTATCGATACTCGACTGTGCTGATGGCATTAAATTTGGCTTTTAATGAGATTAACTTTTACCAAAATTCAAACTCTTCAAAACCTAATTAACCCTAGCCATTTTTGCCTATAAAAAGGCACTTCCTCCTTCATATTTTTCACACCTCAACTCCATTCTAAAAGAGTTTTTGAATCAAGCAAAGCTTTGTGCTCTCTCTCTCATCAATTGTGCTAGTTTTTCTTCAATCTTCAAAGTTCTATCAAGGTAATCTTTTTCCTTCTTTTTTCTTTTTCAATTTTTTTTGTTTTGTTTCATCTTTTCTTTTAAAGTTTTTGTTTTTCAAAACTTTTCTTCAATTTTTTCTCAAATTTTTTTTTTACCTTGATTTTTACTCAAATTGAAGAAATCCTTTTGCTTAATTCTCTTTTAGATCATGGCACCAAAAGAACCATCGCGGAAGCGTACAAGGGTTAATCAAGCCGGTGAATCTTCCACCCTTGGAGCGATTTCTCGTCCGAACTACTCAATCATCTATGAGCAATGCTTTGATGGCAATTCGGGTCTAACTCACTTTCATCAATATGAGAATTATAAGATCCGTGCCGAAAGGGTAATATCCGTTCCTTTTCTCAATTCGGAGCGTTTTAAGTTTGAATATCTTCCTTTGTTTCATCGTTGGAACTTCATGGAGTTCATCTCTATTCCCGGTGTTTTCTATCGCCTTTTGGTTTTGATTTTCTATGATAATGCCAAATGTATTAGTCGTGATGGGGAAGTTGTTGCAATTAGCTCTTTCCTCATGGGGAAGAAAATTATTCTTGATGTCGAATCTATTTGTGAGGTTTTCAAACTAGAGGATGAAGGCATCGATAATGAGCATGCTTTGGGGCATGTTCTTAGTGGATCCGTCACCGCCCTAAATGCTCAAGACCGGATCTTACATTTGATGGTGTCGTGGTGGTTTCGTCCCTCCGGAGGAAAATACTCCACCATCCGTCAAGTGGATGATTTTTGGATCCGTTGTTTCCGTGAGAAAAAGCGCCCAAATATTGCTCGACTTATGTTCCAAGAGATCATCTACCTCATGCAAAATCGTCACACACCTCACGTCACCTCCTTTACATATGGTACGGCTTTGAGTTATTTCTTTATTAAAAAGGATATTGATTGCTCTTATGACTACCCAACTCCTCTCACCGATCCCATTGATGAGCGATCTCTTGCTCGGGCAAAGTTTTCATATTTTAATGGTGAATGGGTACGTCTTGCCGAGCTACCTCCCGGAGCCGCCGCCGTGTTAGAGCCTCAAGCTCCTCAAGTTCCTCAAGTCCCACAACCCTCCATGGATGCTCTCATGACCTATCTCAATGAGCAATTTACCGGGTTGCGCACGGACATGAATACTCGTCTTACTTCAATGGAAACTACCTTTGATACAAGGATGACGGGTATGGAGAATCGCCTCACATCCCTTGAAAGCGGGCACAATTCTTTGAATATTTCCCTTGCCGCTTTCCATGATGAGTGACGTAATAGTATGCGAGCTAATGAGCCTATGGGAGATGATGAAGACGAAGAAGACGATGCCTAGGCGTTTCTTCTTGTTTGTCATGCATATCATTTAGGATTTTCTATTTTATGCACCTATGCTTTATGTTCTTAGGATTAAGTTTGTTTTAGGATTAAACCTATGCTTTGATTTCTTTTTGCTTTTGTTTGGATTTCAAGTATGTTGCTATGATGAATAAAATTTATGTTGCTTATTATACCTTTGATTTCTTTATGCACTTAATTGTCTAAAAGATTTTTTGATCTAACAAAAAGGGGGAGAAGAAACTAGCTCACACTTCAAATATTTTGATTTTAATTCAAAGGTTACCAAGCTTATATTAAGGGGGAGTTAACTTTGTAAAGCTTTTCAAAAATGTCAAAAATTTTAAGTTTTAGTTTTGTTATATCAAAAAGGGGGAGATTGTAAAACCTATGTTTGATTTTGATATAATTAGATCTTTAAGGATCAATTTGTAAAACTTAAAATTGTTTTTATAAGTCACTTAATAAGTTTCAAAACACCAACACTTTAAAACTGATTTGTAAAACTCAAACTCAAAATATTTTCTAAGTGTTCCAAGGCAAAACCATTGAAAATCGTTTAGGTGTATCGATACACACCCAAGCGTATCGATACCTTTTTGCCAAACTTGGTTACTGACGGAACACGTATCGATATGGCAAACCCTCGTATCGATACGCCCCTGTGTTAAAATTAAAGAGTTTGAATAGCGTACCAATACGGTAAACTCTCGTATCGATACGGGCTTTATAATTTTTAAATATTAAGTCGGTTTAAAAATATGACCGTTGGTGTCAGTTGGTTGGTAACCAAACTTTAAAAGGTCGTTGACCCGTATCGATACGCCTAACCCCCGTACCGATACGGATATCGACAGTGAGTTAAGTTCAGAAAAAGGTATCGATACGGCCCTTACCGTTTCGATACCCCGTACCGATACGCCTACGTGCGTTTCGATACCCCTTATTTATTGCACACAACGGCTCTTTCTTTTCTGAGACAGGTATCGATACACCTTCCCGAGTACCGATACGGTAGCTGCAGAAGTGCATTTATGGTGGTAAGAGAGGGTTCCAACGGCTCCATTTATGTTCCCAACCACCCAAACGGCTAGAAATCAATGAGGAGGTATAAAAGACACATCCAAAAGCTACAGGAACAACTATTGATCTTCAAGAAAACATCTATTCATCAAATCCAAGCAATTATGCAAAATTTCATATTGTCTAGAAACCCTAATTGTAATTTTCATTCTTATCTTGTTCAATTGGGTTGAGTGCTTGTAATTGGGCTATCATTTGTATTGAGAGATACTTCATTAGCCAACAAATTTCTTTGTTCTCTTGTTGTGAGGATTGGGTTGAATTTTGGGTAGAAAATTCAACCGATATTGTAAGGGTTGCCTCCTTAGCCTAGAAAAGGGGAAGAGCAATTAGTGGAATTGTTGCAAATCCTTAGTGATGTTAAGGTAGTGGATGTAGAGTTCATTTGGAACTTGAACCACTCTAAAATCCCTTGTCTATTATTTTTAATTTGCAATTTCCACCACAAAGTCTTTAAAAATCCAATTCACCCCCTCTTGGTTTATATCGATCTTTCGATCCACTCAACAGTTAATATTTGGGGTTTATAGTTTAAATTAGCATTTACTGTTTAGGGTTTAGAGTTGAAGAGAATGTAGTTTGTTTTAAAAAAAAATATGGTAAAACAAACTACAAAAGAATGTAAAAAAAAAATTAATCAACTGTAATTTAAATTCTTTTGACCATGTGAAATTACATGAATTAAACACTGTAAATTACATAAATTGAATTCTGAAATTTAAATTATATGAAACAAACACAACCTATAAGCATATTTCGGCTCCATGATCAATCTCCTTTTTAGGGATATTACACTTTACCCTTTTAGCCTGGCCATACCACGGGTGTGAATGCAGGTATATGGAACATTTTTACTGATATAATTAATAGTTTCTCAAATTGGTGCAACAAACACAGAAGAAATTTATGTTTAATTGAAGCTTACCTTGTACCTTTTGTACCAGCTACTGTAATGTTAACATGTAACTTTTCAGTGACGGAACTACATGGGTGGGAGGGACAATTGTCTCCTCCCCAATATTTTTTTACCTTTATTTTTATATATTACTTTTTCTTATAAAAAACTGGTTATTTATGAATTTTCCCTTCAACCCCAAATTTCAGCTTCATCCCTATATTTGAGTGTAAACGAGCCAAGTCGAGCTCGAGTAGCGTGGAGCTCGACTTAGCTTGTTAAGAATTCGAGCTTTATTAGTTTTTTAACGAGCCTGAATATTCTAAGCTCGACTCGGCTCATTAAGAACTTGAGCTGAGTTCAATCGAGTCGAGTGTTGACCGAGCTTTGACCTAGTCAGACTCGAGTATCTTGCAATCTGTCTCGAGTCATTTAAAGCCCTATTAGGAAAATACTTTAATACACAAGTTGTTTAGCTTGTTAATTTTAGGGTTTAAGGTGTTAGTTTAAGGTTTAAAGGTTTAGGTTGTTGGGTTTAGAACTTAGGATTTTGATTTTAGGGTTTAGTGCTTACGTTTATAGTTTATGTTTTAGGGTTTTAGGTTTAGTAATTTAGACTTTAAATTTAAAAAATTAAAAAATTTAGTATATTATATTTTCGAGTAACTCAAGAGCTTTTCAAGTCGGGTGTCGAATAGCTCGACTCGGCTCGTTAAGAACTCGAGCCGAGTTCGAGCTCTAATCGATTCCAATTAAGTCGAGTGTTGACCAAGCATTGACCGAGTCAAACTCGAGTAGCTCGCGGTCTGTCTCGTCTCATTTGCAGCCCTACCTGTAGCTTTTGTAATCTGTACCAGCTACTATAAGTTTTAGCCGTCCACATTGATTTCCTTCAATATGTTGCTGTGTTATGTCCAACTATCTATGCATGGTAACACAAATATTAATTGATCTTTTAGACGATGAAAATGTGACCTCAAAGCAAGGTGTTCAATTTGTTTTGAAAGATGGTTCAAAGGATTATATTTCCTTTACGGGTATGTGCAGGCCATCGATCTTCATACCCTTTGTGATACGTTGAAATTTCGTATACATACGGCGAACTTGTTCAGTTAGTCTTACCATCAATTTGAGATGCTGATTGTATAGTTCGCTTTATGTATAGGACATTTGCAGGGTAGTAGATGAATTTCTTTGTTCATTCATTTGATTTTATTACACTACCCCGATAGCCATGCCACTACTGGGCATTGCTTTTGACCGGATCACCAGTTGCATGTGGTTTCTGACTATCCGATAACTGGTTAAACCCGTTGGCCATCAGGGTTTTGATTTCTCAACACTGGTCATCCTTTTTGAAGACACGACCTGATGTTCGTAGGTTCCATTTGCGCTGATGAGGTTTCCATGATTCAGACTTCAAAGCCATCCAATGGCACTGTCCCGACCACCTCTCGTGGTACAACTAAGATAAGCACAACCACCATGCAAAACTTGACGTTAAAAAAGGTTTGTCCTGTTTCAGATAATGGCACAGACAAGCACTCAGACACGAGAAAACATTGCATGACAATACGACCACAGTACTATAGATCCAACATATTCGAATTGGATGGTCAGGTTTACAAAGCATGTTGGGACAAAATGCTTGGCTTGTCTTCACTTTCAAAGCTTTTATATCTCAAGATCTCTCATTTTCTTTGTGATGTGAGATTAATGTCTTGGGCGTGACACTTGTACTAAGAAATTATGAAGGGTGAAACTAGACTCGAGTACCCAGAGATGGCTATTTAGATGGGAAAGAGACATGCTTTTGAGATCATTGCCACTGAGCCCCATCTTTTCCTTGAAAAATCCAAAACCAAGATCAAACCGGATTGTCTCTGCCCCCCATTTGTAATGTGATTTAAAATCTCACCTTCAGACCCACCAACTAAATAATGCTATCCGCAACACTGAGGAGAACGAAAAAGCAAGCGATCTTTTGAGTGGATAAAATTTTATAAGAGGATGGGACTGTGTGTTGTCCTAGTTGTGAACAACAAACCTCTTATAAACAACAGTTTTGTGCATAGATCCAACCTTGTTGGGTCTATCAATATCATGGGATTTTATCTTAATTTGCTCTTTCCACTTTGGAGAGACTCAACTTAATTTGCCCCCACCCTTTCAGCTGCATCCATCCCTTTGTATTTTTGTGACAACTCAATGTTGGGCTTGTATCCCATTATGTGGGAGCCCACTTCCCCTTTGCCCTTCAATAAAAGTAGGGTTGGTTTTTATAGGAGAAAGAGCGAACAAACTATTTTTTTTATTTTATTTGAGCAGATTTGATCAACACAAGGATAGAGCAATATATGTATAATTTTATGTCAGGTGTTACGAACTGTTAGGAAGTTATTATAAATTTAGGAGGTTTGGAATTAAAAAATTTTTATAGAGTGTAAACTTAAATTATTAATAGAAAATATAAAGAAAATACATAAACTATATAAGAGTTTATACCCATTGTTGTGATTTGGTCTTGTGATTTTGTATAACTCTAACTCTAATTTCTAAACTTTAAACCCTAAATTTAAAATCTAAACCCTTTACTTGATTAATTAAATTTATACGCATACTTTTATCATTTATAATCACTTTAGATTGATAAAATTTTTAATTAAGATTTAGGATTTAAAGGTTGTGATTTAGAGTTTGAGATTTAGGGTTTGATATTTAGAAAATAGGATTAGAATGTAGAGTTTATTTTCAAGTTTTGTTTTTGAATAATTTATAATTGAATAGCTTCTGATATTTTAATTTTATACTATTTATTTACTTTTAGATATTTTAAATTTTTATTTTTAGTCATATATTAATAAAAATCAATTTTGCCCTCAAACTCGATTAGAAAATTAATTTTGCCCATATGTCACGTCATCTTCACATGTGGACCGTCATATAATCACATGTGAACTGCCACGTCAGCGTCGTTGACTATTTCAGCAGTTAAATTGATGTGAAAATATTATAAAGGTAAAAATTAAAACTATTCCAAGGGCAAAAGTAGCCCTTAAGCTTTTTTTTTTTTACCTGCAGCTTGATCATTCATGTGCATTTACTCGTGAGTTAGATTAGTAAATACAAAATCGGATTAAGTCATCCATAATTTTTAGAAACCTAATACACTTGTATTTTTGCACCTTTATGTTGGGATAAACATGGTTCGAGTTTTTGGCTAACTTAGTCATTATCTTAAAATATTAAAATTTTATTTGAATTTGATCTGAATTTTAGAATTAAAATTTGCTTCCAACTCGAAACAAATAAACAATAAATTTTCCCAAATTTTTATTAAAAATAAATGGGTGATACTAATAAAAATATATAAAGAGGAGTATTATAGTAATTATCCTTATTCTCCATTATTTTTATTTGATAAAATTAAGCCCAAGAGTGAACATGACATGAATGGTCAAGGATTGAGTCAAAAAGGAAAAACTGATTGTTATCAAAACCTAAAGTAGAAGTACCTTGTGTATACATAAAGTACTGAAACTGAAGATTGGAGAATATTGTTTCAAATAGATCTGTTTGAATTGTAATTTAACTCGTTTAAGAGAGTGTTGTATTAGAATCCATCAAATAGTCTTAAGTGGAAAATAGAATATTGTTATTTGGATTTGAACAACTTGTTAGTACGGTGTTTGTATTATTAAAAGACTAAGATTAATGAGCACATATTATCTTATAATCAAACTAGAATATTCAAGAAAAAGAGTGAGTTTAATCCACTACATATATATAAAGCCATCTCAATAATTTTCGGAACTCTGAGTAAAAATTTAAAAATGCGCCCCTGTAGAGCAAAAGCATATTCTATTAATCTCAACAATTCATTTTTGTTATACTTGATACCTTCACATATGAAGAACTCCGAAAATGACCTCCAATGCCACCATGCCTAGCGACTCTAGAAGTAGCGTCGTGACAATAGCTCCCCACATACGAGCATTATCGGAGACCAAATATCGGAAGCCTAAATGATTTTGGGAACAAACATTTTCAGAGGCTACAACACTCCATCCACGTGACTAGACTGCAAAGCCTAGTAATTGCAAGTTTGATACATCTATGTCAACTTGCCCATAATCTGTCACTAGACCTAACACCATCCTATTCCAACTCATTTTTTCAAAGCTCCGACCACCACACTGTCTGCATCTCTCCGTTCAAATCTACACGAGTGAACCGCTTAAAATTACCATCAATTATCATGATACTTTTTCTTTAATTTTTTTTATTCGGTGTCTACTTATTTTAGACATTAACTAAGAGGATGGGCGATAAAAATAGAAAATGTTTTTCCCCTTTGAAGCTAAGCATCACTTTTGTGGAGCATTATACAAGTGATCAATCTTCTTCACGAGATATTGTCGGGGCTAAGTGAAAGCCAAGTAGTTAATGGGGATTGTTAGGGTGATAGAGAAGCCTATGATGTTTGGTTTGAAAATCTAGGCGTTGACTTCTAATCTCCTGTTTATTTTATTGCTTTGTCTCATATGTTTTTTAACACAAAATTAAGGTCAATTGATTTAATGATTTATATATTTTTATGTGGTTATATTATGATACACAATATGTATAAAATTCTTTATATAATCTTATATATTTAAAGCATACAATCTAAAATTTATTTAGTTAATCTTAAAACTTAAATCTTAAATTCCAAACCCAAAACATTATCCTTAAATCTCGACTCATAAACTATTTATCTTAAACTAAACTCCTCAACCCTAAATTTAAAAAATATATAAACTCAAGTTTACACAAATTTGTGTATCAAAATTATTTTATTTTTATGAGCCTAGTGATGACCATGTTTCCTTCTCATTATTAGCTTCAAAGATTAGAGTATAAATGTCTATGGATAAAATCAGATCGTGATTTGTTAAAAGAAATTAGGTATGTAGTAAGCATATTTGCTTGATTGGTCAAGCTGCTCATTTTTGTTCTCTTATATTTTCTTAGGTCATGTGTTATAATCCATTAGAAACATCACTCTTCCTTTTCCCCAGAGTTTCTCCTTTCTCTCTCCTCTATGTAAGATTATGATTAGAATTCAGATTTGTCAAAAAAAAATAAGTCCAGACTTGAGCTAGTTTAGTAAGTTATCTGTTTTTATTTAAAAATAATAGAATAGAAAATGATTATAATTTCATATTAACATCTATACAATTTTATAATTAAATTCAAATAGTACATGTGTTTAACTATTTAAATTGTATATGGGCGAGACAAGTCAACTCACATGTTAAAAATCTTTGTTTTCATTTAGTAGACTTAGATATTTATTTGATCTATTTCCATTTTCTCTGAAGAAGTTATTTTTTAAAATATTTTTTAGAGTTATTTTCAGCGGCAATCTTTATGTCGTTGACTGATTTTTAAATATTACGTTACTTGTATATAAATAAGATTCTTTTTCTTTGATGGAGAATCGTTTATTCTTTTTTAGTTTTATTTTTTATTTTGATTTTCTATATATGTTTTTTGACTTTTTCGTCTAATTGTATGGTCGTTTGTTTCTCTGCATTTGCAGGTTTTTGTCTTTGTGACATTATTTTTTGTTAGGGTAAACTACTTAAATGGCCACCTTACTTTGCAAAAAGTAGCGATACGACCACATTACTTTTTTTCGAAGTAATTAAACCATCAAACTATTTAAATGGTATCAATTTGACCACTAGCCGTTAGAGACTAACGGCAGAGTGACGTGGTCAGTTAAAAAAAAAGGTTATAATTGCATATTTAATCCCTGCTATTTACACATTCTTTCAATTTAATCTTACTTTTAAATTAATAAAATAAATAAATTATTTAATTAAGTGGTGACACATGTTAGCACCTTATTGGACGACTTTAATTATTTATATTTAATTTTATTAATTCAAGATTTATGTTTGCACCTTAAAAATGATATTCAAGCTTTTGCTTGAGTTAGGATTCGAACCTGCGTGTTCATGGAAGAAAGAAAGTGGCTTTGCCACTGCACCAAACACACCTTTGTGCTTTAATTTTCCAAATTAAATATATGTGCCTTACATTTTCTACACACATTTTTTTAATTTAACATATATAATCATCGAATTAATTTCACATATATAACCTTAAATCTTAAACTTTAAACCATGAACACTAAACCTAGATATTTTAAATTAATTTCACATATGTAAATCTTAAACCCTAAACCTAGACCCTAAATATTTCAAATTAATTTAATATATATGAACCTTAAAACCCAAACCCTAAATATTTCAAATTAATTTAACATATATAATCATCGAATTAATTTCACATATATAACCCTAAACCTTAAACCCTAAATCTTGAACCCTAGATATTTCAAATTAATTTAAAATATATAAACCTTAAACCCTAAACCCTAAATATTTCAAATTAATTTCACATATATAAACCCTAAACCCTAAATATTTTAAATTAATTTGAAATGTTTAGGGTTTAGGGTTTATATATGTGAAATTAATTTGAAATATTTAGGGTTTAGGGTTTAAGGTTTTTATATGTTAAATTAATTTGAAATATATAGTTTGAAATTAATTTGAAATATTTAGGGTTTAAGGTTTAAGGTTTATATATTTTAAATTAATTTGAAATATATAGTTTGAAATTAATTTGAAATATTTAGGGTTTAGGGTTATAAATTAGTGAACTTAATGTTTAGGGTTTGGGCTTTAAGCTTATAGATGTAAAAACCGAGAAGAGATATATAAAAAGTCTGGTGATTTAAAGCACAAAGATGTGCCTGGTGTAGTGGCTAAGTCACTGCCTTTCTTTCTTGAACATGCAGGTTTGAATCCCTTCTCAAGCAAAAGCTTGAATTTCGTTTTTCTCCTTCAAATAGGTGGTGACACGTGTCACCACCTGATTGGGGGAGGAAAATAAATTAATAAAATTAAATATAAATAATTAAAGTCATCCAATAAGGTGTTGACACATGTCACCACTTAATTAAATAATTTATTTATTTTATTAATTTAAAAGTAGGACTAAATTGAAAGAATGTGTAAATAGCAGGGATTAAATATGCAATTATACCCCTTTTTTTAACTGGCCACGTCACCCTGCCGTTAGTCTCTAACGGCTAGTGGTCAAATTGATACCATTTAAATAGTTTGGTGGATTAATTGCTTCGAAAAAAAGTAATGTGGTCGTATCGCTACTTTTTGCAAAGTAAGGTGGCCATTTAAGTAGTTTACCCTTTTTGTTATTATGGCAATTTAACGTTCAGATAACAAGAATTATCGAGCATTTCTAGTCACAAGACGATCAACGGTCTGATATTTTTTTTAATTCCTTTATAGTAGTTTGTTGATGTGCCAAGAACTCGCAGCAGAAGAATGCTTGATTCATAGAGCTTTCTGGTCAAAGTTTATCGTTGCTGAATTTCATTTAGAAGCTTGTGCAAGTTTTCCTGCAAAGTGATGGGTTTTGCTTTTCATGTCTTTCACACCCTTTGACGTTTATTGTATTTAATTTTTACATTAAATTTTCAATGGTTGTGTTGCAATCCTTTTATAATCCTTTTCACTTTGAATACAATCAAGTATACTTTTATTCTTCAAAAAAGATATTTATTTGATGAGTTAATTGCACCACACATCCCTACTATGACTCTCATTTTAAATCGGTCACTATATTTTTAAACGTTCCAATTGCATCCTCAAACTATGGCACTCATTCTAAATTGGTCCCTTAACTTTTGAATGTTCCATTTTCATCCCCAAACTATGAACCCCATTCTAAATTAGTCACCAAACTTTTTAAATATTTCAATTTCATCATCAAATTATCGTTTATACCACATCATATTATTACATAATAAACATATATGTTTCATGACAGTTAAAATTTTTATGACGGTTTTATTAACATAAAATGTGAGATTAATTTAAAATAAGGGTCGCAGTTTGGGAACAATTTAACATGATAATCATATTGATAATTTATGGATGAAATTAGAGCATTCAAAAAGTTTTAGGACCAATTTAAAATGAGAATTATAGTTTGAGGTTGAATCTAGAATGTTAAAAAGTTTGGAGACTAATTTAGAATGAATGTCGTAGTTTGAGGATGAAATTGAAATATTTAAAAATTTGGGGATTAATTTAAAATAAGGGTCCTAGTTTGGAAACATGTGGTGAAATTAACTCTTATTTGATAGATAAAGTTAGTGCTTTTTTTCTTTCTTAAAGTTGGTACTTAAAAGAAAGTTTACTCCTAAATTGATACTTGAATAAGACATATTCCCCTAAATTGGCACCTAAGAATTTTTGAATTTAAGTTGATACCAAAATTTATACATTTTATCAATTCAATTCTAATTTGAAACAATTCAATAAATTTAACCCTGTATATTTAAAAATTATATCAATTTACTCTTTTTCTTCTCCAAAATTATTTGTTTTTCTTCCAGAAATGTTTATATTACTTTTTTGGCATAATAAAAAGTTTAGGGTTTATATAATAATGTAATTATCCTAATATTGTTTTGATCTGTTAGACTCGTTTGATTTGACAATATAAAAAAGATTATAGTACGGTACATGTCTCTAGAGTCACTGTCTGTAAATGTCTATACCTCTACAATTATACTTTGGTTTAAAGTAGAAATTTCGATTTGAGTAGAGTTTCTTTGTAATCAAGTATCCATCCTTATAAATAGATACTTTAACTTAGGGTTTGAATATAATCGAATAACCCACAATCCGTACTAAACTACAATCCTCTTGTATTCCTTTTTTACATTAGTGAATTTTCCTTCTATGTTCGTGTTTTTTTTTCTTCATATAAATATTGATGTCTTTTTTTTCTTGTACGGCACTTATTTATAATTGTTTTTTAACTATAGTATAGTTCTTCTACGCTCGACGAGCTTTGACGAGCACCACTATTGACGAGCACCGATGAGTACCGATAAACTAATTTATAAATTTTTTAAATCTAAAGTACTTAATGCGTAATTATATTTTAAAAAAAATTAAAAATGCAATTTAATTAAAATACCTAGGATTCTTTGATTTGGGGATAGATTATTTTGATTAATAATGTTTAAAACAAAATTAAAATTAAGAAAATATATTTTAATTAAATTACACTTTTAATTTTTTTTTAAAATTATAATTACGCATTAAGTATTTTAAATTTAAAAATTTTATAAATCAATTTATCGGTGCTCGTCAATAGTAATGCTCGTCGATGCTCGTCAAGCGCGGTAGAATTTTCCTTAACAATATTACCAATTATCATCGTTGATGTTGACACCAAAATTTGTTGATGTAGTTGTGGTCGGAGTTGACACACAATATGATAATTTGATTGGCTGTAGGCCGGTAAATCAGAGGAGAAAATGAAGAAAAAAAAAACATTTTGGTAATTTTGATTTGGGTTAAATGTACTTAAAATTTAAAAATTTAAGGGCGATTAAAAAATAGTGAAAATTTTAAGAAATAATTTTACTATTAAACCTTAAGTAAATGAAGATTTGGTTTTTTGAAAAATGTCACGTTTAAAATTTTAATTGCTAGAAGGATCACATTAAATTTTAGGGTAAAGTACACAGACGATAATTGAATTTTAGTAAAAAAAAATATAAATTGGTAACAAAATTTTTAAAAATCACAAAATGACAATTAAACTTTATGTTTTATAACAAAATGGTAACTAGACGTTAAATCCCTTTAAGTGGTTGTTATAAAATTTGGTATAATAACATATTTAATCCTTCATATTTTTACATTCAATCAATTTAGTCCCAATTCGAAAAAAATTACTAAATTTAGCCCTCGTTATTTATGCATTCTTTCAATTTGGTCCTTAAAGCAAAATTCCAAAGTATGGTAACATGATAAATAAATATAATTAAATTTTTATAGGAACTCGAAAACTCGACTTGACTCGAATCAAAAAAATTTCAAATAAAGTTTGAGTTGTAAAATATGACGCGTCAACTCGAATAACTCGAAATTTTTTGACTCGACTCGATCGAACGCTCACCTCTATCCTATGATATGACACGTCAACTCGAATAACTCGAAATATTTGAATATTTTAAATCATTTTTTCTTTTAAATCGAATATTTTTTAAAATAGCATATTTAATATTTTTCATATTTAAATCACAACGATTATTTAATAACAACTTTAAATATTCGATTTAATTTAAAAATATTCGATTTAAAAGAAAAAAATGATTTAAAATATTCAAATATTTAATTAAATTTTTATAGGAACTCGACTCGACTTCACTCGACTCGAATCGAAAAAATTTCAAAAAAAGTTTGAGTTGTAAAATATGACGCGTCAACTCGAATAACTCGAAATTTTTTGACTCGACTCAATCGAACGCTCACATCTATCTTAAGATATGACGCTTCAACTCGAATAACTCGAAATATTTTAATATTTTAAATCATTTTTTTTCTTTTAAATCGAATATTTTTTAAAATAGAATATTTAATATTTTCATATTTAAACCACATCGAATATTTAATAACTACTTTAAATATTCAATTTAATTTAAAAATATTCGATTTAAAAGAAAAAATTTTATTTAAAATATTCGAATATTTAATTAAAATTTTATAGGAACTCGAAAACTCGACTCGACTCGAATCGAAAAAATTTCAAATAAAATTTGAGTTGTAAAATATGATGCGTCAACTCGAATAACTCAAATTTTTTTGACTCGACTCGATCGAACGCTCACCACTATCTTAAGATATGACGCGTCAACTCGAATAACTTGAAATATTCGAATATTTTAAATCTTTTTTTCTTTTAAATCACATCGAATATTTAATAACTACTTTAAATATTCGATTTAATTTAAAAATATTTGATTTACGATAAAAAAAATTGATTTAAAATATTCGAATATTTAAAGTAGTTATTAAATATTTGAATATTTAAAAAATATTTAAAGTAGTTATGAAATATTCAAATATTTTAAATCAATTTTTTTTCTTTTAAATTGAATATTTAAAGTAGTTATTAAATATTCGATGTGATTTAAATATGAAAATATTAAATATTTTATTTTAAAAAATATTCAATTGAAAAGAAAATGATTTAAAATATTTGAATATTTTAAGTTATTCGAGTTGACACGTCATATCTTAAGATAGAGATGAGCGTTCGATCGAGTCGAGTCAAAAAATTTTGAGTTATTCGAGTTGACGCGTCATATTTTACAACTCAAACTTTATTTGAAATTTTTTTCGATTCGAGTCGAGTTTTCGAGTTCCTATAAAAATTTAATTGTAATTATTTATCATGTTACCATACTTTGGAATTTTGCTTTAAGGACCAAAATGAAAGAATGCATAAATAACGAGAGCTAAATTTAGTGAATTGTTTCGAATTAGGACTAAATTTGATTGAATGTGCAACGCCCGGGGTTTGGGGCCAGGAAGATACTCGGGTTTGGGCGTTGGGTTAAGCCGGTTTGGGTTAAACAAGTTTTGGGAAAAACCTATTAAATGGCCAAAATTTTAAAATCTTTAAAGAAAAAGGGGTATTTTGGTAAAATGTAGATAAATGGGTTTTTGAGAATAGGTTTTGGGTCAAAAATAAAATATTGGGTAATCTTCACCAGTGGTCCCTTTTGTTTAGGGTGTGTTCTATTTTGGTCATCAGAATTCAAAAAAGATTATTCTAGTCACTTACGTTTAGAATCGTTTCTATTTTGGTCCCTCGGTCGTTAGTCTCCGTTAGTTAAAAAAATTAGTTTCTAATTTAACCCAAACTTTCAAAATTTTATTTTTCACCATCTTCCCCAAAAATTATAAAAATAAAACCCCAAAAAATTAATTCAAAACCCAAACCCCTGCTTCTATCATCTGCTATGATGTTGAGACATCTGCAGTTTCCCTCATTTGTCGATCGACTGGGTAAAAAGAAAATTGAACTTGTTGGTCCGGCACGGCCTTTTCCACATTTCTACACCGATAAAAGATTTCTTCATCGCAGATAACTTGACGTAGTGATATTGCTTTATAGATACATACACTGTTTCAACTAGTAAGCCAGTCCAGACTATACCATTTTTCTACAACTTGAACTCGTAGGTCTGGCACGGCCTTTTCCATATTTCTCCACTAATAAAAGATTTCTTCATCGCAGATAACTTGACGTAGTGACTTTAAGGTCGATACAGCAGGCAGCAGTGGTAGATTCACAATCTGTAAACAGTCCCTCATGTCTATCTTTTCCAGGCTTGTTAATTTACCAATTTCCCTAGGTATGGATTTCAAGTTCACGCATAGTGAGATATCAAGGTATTTTAACCAGACTAGCTCGCCAATGCTAGGAGGAAGCATCTTGAGTTCCGAACTAGCGTAGAGCCTTAGTATCCGCAGTTTCCTCAGCATACCTAAATCAGCAGGCAATTCAGATAGTCGGTGGCAGTTGGTTATGCTCATACTTCGTAATGAATTCAACTTACAAATGCTCAAGGGCAGCTTAATCAGATCATCACAATGATCTATTTTGAGCTCCGATAGACGAGGGAAGATCTGAGGCAGGTCGAGCACTGATGGATCAAGGCTGTTACTAACCTTGCAGAGAACCATAGATAGTTTCCGTAAATTTCTCAATGGAACAGTGGCATTGGATAATTGAGGAACAATTATTTTTTTCTAGCCATAAGCTCTGCAAATTCACCAGATTAGTAAAAACTGAAAAATTCTGAAACATTGCTTCAGTTGTACCGTGGTTTATAACGATCAGTACCCTAAGTTTGGGCATATTATCTATGAAAGGAGGCAAGAAGTATTCTTCTGCGGAAAAATTCAGGATGAGTACTTCAGCCTTGGGGAAATCCATGGGGAACCAGTTCATTTCCCTGATTTCTGCTGTCAATTGATGCAAGTTAAACATAATGAGCAATGACTGTGAAACGACAAAATGTACTCATAAAGAAATACTAATATTGGAAATCCGGAACAAGTGATCAATGATCATAATACTTGTACGAACTGAAACAATCTGATCATTGAATGGCAGATCTGTGTTTTTTTCCTATTCTCTTGGAAGTTCCGTACCTCTTCTAGGCATAAGTAATCACTTCCGATCATTCACATCTCCGTGATTGGTTAGATGAATGGCAATGTCTCTCAACACATCATGTTGAGTAACACATATTTCATAGTAACTGCAGAATGCATCCCCAGCCCTGCAAATACAATTTCGTAAACAAAAAAAAAATTAGCGATCTCTGTTGCGTGTAAAAGTGTCTATCGCAATTGTAGTGCAAGTGTACACGACGCAAGTAGTAAAGTGATACGGAAGTATCGGATATCGTCTCCACAGGGACTGGGCTAATAACTTCACCTTGAATTATTGTACGAAGATAAAAAGAATGATTTAAGATTTTGTCACAAGAATAATAAAGAATACTGGAAAATAGAAGTAAAGTAATCAAGATAGAGAAATTGGGATGGTATTGAATTGCTCAGTAGTGTAGGTATTGTTAAGTCTAGGAATATCAGCTCTGTCGTCGTCCCTGTCGCGGCAGCACCTGTCGCGGCGGCAGTCTATTGCTTGTCGCGGCAGCGAACACTCAACTCTGTACTTCAAGTTTGGCAAGAATCCTTTCTGTGCCTTGGCCTATTCCTAGGTCCAAGTCTGTCGATGAGCACGTCTTTGATGATACCTCTCGGCGTGAATCGAAGGATGAACACCGATATTGTTGAATTCTTCTTTAGCCACTTAACCTCGTCTTATCCCTAGGTCCGAGATAGTTCAACTATAAACTAGAGAACTCGCACTTATTCCTTTCATATACTTAACTCTCCCAATATTAAGTAAATAGATAACCTCGTAATGCTCTCCCGATACTCTTGCAAGATGTAATAACCAGAATAAGAGAACTTGAAGTTTATTTTATTGAACTAAAAATTCCTAAAACGAAAGCAACCCTTGCAACTACTTTACAAATCAAACCCGTGGCCCTAAGGGGAATTTAGAACATGATGAGAAGGTGAAAACGGCTAGGGTTTTGGGAAGAAGGCTAGAGATAGGTGATGTCCTCTCCTAGGTCGAATTACATGCCTTTATATAGGCTTTGGGTCCAAGTTTTCTAAAATAGTAAGAATACAAGTTTAAATTAAAGTACAACTCTAATAAAGACTAAATCTTCAGAGAATATAGCTTTAACTCGTCCTTCCTTCTTGCTTGGAATTTCTCTACTTGAACCTTGGGCTTGGCCTTAATTCTGATCTAGGGCTTGGAAAAATATAGTGGTATTCCACGACAGGCGGGCTTAATTTTCTCTTTCTGTCGAGGTCCACTTTGCTTCTTCTCCTCAAAACTGTTGTCGTCCTCTACTGTCACGGCGGCAACCATGGCAGCATCATCCTCCTTGACTGCTTATCCAGTTCCAGCTTTTCTGCATCACTGCCCAGTGCCTGCCTCTCCATCTATTGCAGCAGCAACCTACAAAAGCAACCAATTTCAGTAGAAACTGTGCCATTTAATGTATTTGTGATGTCTAATTGTAAACTAGCCTAAATGCAATGAATTATGCTTGAATGCAGCAGAAATATGGGTTAAATAGGGGTAGATAATAGAACTTTTACACACGCAACACACCCCCAAACTCAAGTTTTTGCTTGCCCTCAAGCAACTAAGACCTAAAAGAAAAATGAATATTCTTGTTTTGGCTTAAAACAGTGAACTTTCCCTTACCCTCCATTCCTTCTCTGTTGACGGCAGCACCTTGTCGGATAACTTAGGATTTGTCCGGAATCTCCCTATAGTCCTCGTGTAGTGTGTGCATGCTTGTGAACAGTTATATGCCAAGACTCTCTTAGTTTCACTAGAATATTTCAGCCCTTAACTTGAATTTTTATGCCAAAGTTTATCTTTTTTAGGGCAATTCTTATGCTCCTTTGATTTTTTTGTTTTGACTCGATTTTATTATTTTTAAGCTAAAGTTTCACTAGAGCCGGTTTCGGGCACCTCTAGCTAACTTCCTAGAGCCGGTTTCGGGAACCTCTAGCTAACTTCCTAGAGCCGTTTTCGGGCACCTCTAGGGCTATTGAGTCTCTTTTGCTAAAATTCTTTCCTAGAGCCAGTGTTAGGCACCTCTAGGGGCTATTCAAGTGCTAAGCTTCCTATTCTAGTTGACTAAAAGAGTTCTAGGTAGTATAACAGTCACAATGGTGTTTAAGTTTTCAGAACTATAGAAAGGCTCTAAACTGCTCCTAAAACTATCCTAAAGGCACTGCCACGACAGAGCTGTCACGGCAGGTAAGTTCAGTTCAAAGACTTAAGCCAAAATTTTCAATTTTTCATCATTTTTTAAAAGAAAAATAAACTAAGTAAAAGACACAAATTTTAAAACTAAATTAGACTCCATTAATGGAGGGATGCCACCCCCAAACTCAAGGGTTGCATTGCCCTCAATGCAAATAATAAAATAAAAACAGTACATCACAAAATATATATAGGCAGACAGCAAAATAAGTTAAGAAACTCAAATTTTTAAGCCATGTCGTCACTGCTGCTGCAGACACAGATCTAACGGCGGGCACGAGCCTTTTGAACTGGCTGGCGGATGGGGGAGGCAGATGTGTTCTTCGTTTTGGCCTCCCTTGGAGGTTGAATTCTGGTCGGGGAGATGTGAGGAGGTTTCTCCACAACCTGGACCTCTGAGCTGCTGCTGCTGTCCTTACTACTGCTGCCGTCACTGCTGCTGCCGCTGCCGCTATCCTGCTTGTTTTTGTCTGCCATTCTCTTCTTCCGTTTCACCGGTGTAAACTCCTTTGAGAGATTCCTCTTAACAGAGGGTTCGTGATCGCTTTCTGCCCAAACGGAGGAAGAAGAGAAACCGGCAATGAAGGCGTCAAGCTCTTCCGAGGGTATTCTTCGTTTTGTTCCACGGGCAGAAGTCTCAGCACGGGTGCTGCCGGCGGCTGTCATGGCAGGAGTTGGTGTGGACGCTGCCGAAGGTGTTCGTGGTGTGGTAGCAGGTGTTGGGGTGTGGGCAGGGGTTGGTACAGCAAAATAATGTGTAGGGAAGGTAGGAAATACGACATCAGAGAAATTTAAAGAAGTTTGTATAAAGTGTACTGTAGATGCGGTGAAATCCCTGAAGAAGCTCATCATACCCAGCTGTCGTTCCTCTATCTTCTGTATAGCAGCGAGGATTTGGGAGGAGGAGTCGGTCGGGGCTACTGCTGCTGGTTGCTGCCTGGCTTCTGTGGCAGCAGGTTCAGTTTCCCTCGGCTCTATCGTGTCTGCTGTCGTGGCAGCCGGATCAAATGAGGACAGAGGGGTGGCAGCAGTCAGCTCCATTAAGCTGAGTATGTTTTTGTCCGTCCATCCCTTCCCTTGAACTCTAATATCGGTGGCAGCTTCAGGTACCCCATGGCCGCGGCAGAGGGCTGTGATGTGATAAGGAAGGTAGAGTGGTTCCGCCGGCCGGTGTGCACACTCCAGAATGCTTTCGCGGATGAAGCTGCCCACGTTAATAGGCCTCTCATGCAAAATAGAGTGGATTAAGGCTAACCTGGGCTGGTCGACAGTGGTGTTATGCGAGGACGACATGAGGCACTTTTTGATGAAAGTGTTCTATAATTTGGCTTCCGGCAAGAGTTGAGTTCTCTTCACCGTCCTCGGGTTCTTGCGGTTGGTGTTCCATTGTGTTCTTTCATCAGTCAGCTCTGCCATGACAGCATCGTAGGCAGCAGGGTCAAGGCTGTTCAGAAATTGCTGATGACCGTCGTCGTTGCTGCCGACGTAAAATCCATACAAGGTGTTGATGTATTCAGCTTCGAATGGCACTTCCCTCCCTCATACGGTCACTGTTGTCGCCATTCTGCTGTTGATGGCAGCGTAGAAATCTCGCACTAAAGAGACGTTCATCTCCTCAGGTTGTTCGGCAAAGATCTGCCACTGTAGAGCCCTTATTTTGCGAGCAATGAACGGCTTTAGGCCCAAATTTCCCTCATTTGATGTGTAGATGAATCCCCTTTCCTCCCACATGTCTCTGATCTGGAATGATCGTGGGGTGGATGTTGTTGGGGTGGAGCCAGAGGCAGCACTACTACGGGTATTTCTGGAAGACATTGTTGCAAGGGTTGTAAGAAAAAAAATGAAAGCAAGAAAAATCTAGAGGAAGCAAGTAAGAAGAGTAGAAGTGAGTGAAAATGAAAAATGAAACGGGGTTTATATAGAGAGGAATTTGCTGCCCGTTGGAGCTGTAACGGCAGACGCGAATAAAGGGGCCAGCTGTTACGTGTCTGACGCGTCTGGCACACGGTTCCATGTCTACTGCGCGTCTGTCGCGGCAGCTGTAACGACATGCTCCAAATTTTGGGCCTTTTGGGCTGGTGGAAGGATGGTGGGCTGAATTCACTTCTCCTTTTCTTCTTGTCTTCTTTATTTCCTAAAAAAACAATAAAAATAAAAGCATTATTTAAAAGTAAAAATAAATCTAATTTCCTAATATATAAATAATAATTAATAATAAAACTAAAAACTAAAAATTAGGTTAAATTAGGGATGTCAGGTGGGGCATATCCTAAGGTAACCATTTCCTGCATTTTTGGGGCTTCAGTCCCCTGATAATGCTTCAAGCGCTGTCAGTTGACTTTGAATTGGTGCCCGTCTTTTAAAGATCTAATCGTGATAGCACCATGGGGAAAAACCTGCACCACTTGGAATGGGCCAGACCATCTAGATTTCAGCTTCCCTGGGAAGAGTTTCAATCTAGAGTTAAATAGCAATACAAGCTGCCCTGGGCAGAACTGTCGTGGCAACAACTTTTTGTCATGCCACTTCTTAGTTTTATCTTTGTAGATTCTTGCATTGTCATATGCCATTGTCTGGATTTCTTCAATTTTGTTTAGATCCAGTAGCCTTTTCTGCCCTGCCTTTTCCAAGTCCATATTAACTGCCTTAATTACCCAGTATGCTCTGTGCTCTATCTTGACAAGTAAATGGCATGTTTTCCTTTAAATCAGTCGATAAGGAGACATTCCTAATGGAGTTTTGAAAGCTGTCCTGTAAGCCCATAACGCATCATTAAGGTGTAAAGACCAATCTTTTCGAGTTGGCTTAACCATCTTTTCAAGAATGTTCTTGACTTCCCTATTGGATATTTCAGCTTGTCCATTGGTCTGAGGATGGTATGTTGTTGCAATTCGATGCTTGACACCATACTTTTTCAAGGCAGCAGCTATAACCCTATTGTCAAAATGCCTCCCTTCATCACTGATGATCGCCTTAGGGATGCCGAATCTGGAAAAAATGTTTTTATGTAAAAACCTTTGAACCGTCTTGGCATCATTCTTTTGAGTGGCAATAGCTTCAACCCACTTGGACACATAATCTACTGCCAGGAGGATGTACAAATTCCCACATGAAGATGGGAATGGTCCTATAAAATCGATCCCCCAAACGTCGAAGATCTCGACTTCAAGAATATTCTGCAGCGGCATCTCATGTCTCCTTGAGATGTTTCCTGTCCGTTGGCACTTGTCACAACTCTTGTAGAATATTTGAGCATCTTTATACAGTGACGACCAATAGAATCCGGACTGCAAAACCTTGGCAGCAGTTTTGTTGCCTTCTAAGTGTCCTTCATACTGTGAAGCATGACAATGATGGAGTATATCTTCCTGTTCATCCTGTGGTACGCATCTCCTTATAACCTGGTCTGCACAGACTTTGAAAAGAAGAGGTTCATCCCAATAATTATGCTTGACATCATTTTGGAACGTCTTCCTGGCTTGATAATTGAGGTCAGGAGGAATTATTCCGCTAACTAAAAAATTAACGAAATCAGCATACCAAGGGAGTTCAGAAGACTTGCCTGTCGCCATGGCTGTCACGGCAGTGACTGTGGCAGCAAATAGCTGCTCATCAGGGAAGGTCTCCAATATGTTTGTCTCATCTCCTGGTAGACTCTTTCCCTTCTCCAACCTTGACAAGTGATCTGCCACTTGATTCCCTGTCCCCTTTTTGTCCTTGATTTCAAGGTCAAACTCTTGCAGTAGCAGAATCCAACGTATCAGTCGAGGCTTTGCATCCTTTTTTGTGAACATATATTTCAGTGCAGAGTGGTCTGTGTGTACTATGACCTTCGTTCCAAGTATGTAAGAACGGAACTTGTCAATGGAGAATACCACATCTAATAATTCCTTCTCTGTGGTGGTGTAATTCACTTGGGCGTCGTTCAGTGTTTTGCTGGCATAGTATATGACATGAAAAAGTTTGTCTCTCTGCTGCCCAAGTGCTCCCCCGACAGCATAGTCACTAGCATCACACATGATTTCGAACGGCAGTGTCCAATCTGGTGGCTATACTATTGGGGTTGTTACTAGTTTTTCTTTCAGAACCTTGAATGCCTCAGTACATTCATCGTTAAAGTCGAAGGGTCGGTTCTGCTCCAGAAGATGGCATAGGGGCTTGGTGATTTTTGAAAAGTTCGCAATGAACCTCCGATAAAAACCAGCATGTCCTAAGAAACTTCTGATTCCCTTAACTGTGGTGGGCGGCGGCAGCTTTTCGATCACTTCTATCTTTGCTCTATCGACTTCTATGCCACGGCAGCTAATCTTATGGCCAAGGACTATCCCTTCATCCACCATGAAGTGACATTTTCCCAGTTCAAAACTAAGTTTGCTTTTTCACATCTCTCGAGCA
The DNA here is from genome assembly GCA_958450335.1 of Hibiscus tridactylites. NCBI lineage: Eukaryota > Viridiplantae > Streptophyta > Magnoliopsida > Malvales > Malvaceae > Hibiscus > Hibiscus tridactylites. The sequence continues at coordinate 78,349,615 of OY288276.1, forward strand.
CCTTCTGTAGGTTGCCTAGGCAGCTTTCAATATTGTCTCCAAAGACTGAAAAATCATCCATAAAGATCTCTAGGAAATCCTCCACCATATCGGAGAATATTGCCATCATGCACCTTTGAAAGGTGGCTGGTGCATTGCATAGTCCAAAAGGCATTCTCCTAAAAGCGTAAGTTCCGTAAGGGCATGTGAACGTCGTCTTTTCTTGATCTTCTGGTGCGATAGCTATTTGATTGTAACCTGAATAACCATCAAGAAAACAATAGTAAGGTTTACCCGCTAGTCTATCAAGCATTTGATCAATAAAGGGTAAAGGAAAGTGGTCCTTCCGGGTAGCTTTGTTAAGCTTCCAGTAGTCCATACAAACCCTCCAACCGGTCACAGTCCTGGTTGGGATTAGCTCATTGTTTTCGTTGGTCACCACGGTCATTCCTCCTTTCTTGGGAACGCATTGCACCGGGCTCACCCATTTGCTGTCCGAGATGGCATAGATTATTGCAGCGTCTAACCATTTGATTATCTCGTTTCGCACCACCTCTTTCATAGCATGGTTCAGCCGCCTTTGAGCATCAATAGTCGGCTTATGATCATCCTCTAGAAGGATTTTATGCATACATAATGCCGGACTAATGCCTTGAATATCAACTATCGTCCATCCAATAGCCTTTTTATACTACTGCAGCATCCCTATTAACTGTTGTTCCTGTTCCTGCATCAACTTGGAAGAGATGATTACGGACAGCGTATCATTTAAACCAAGAAAAGCATATTTTAGCTGCCCTGGCAGGGGTTTAAGATGTAAAACAGTAGGCTCAACAGTTGATGGCTTTTGAATTACATGGTTATCCGAAGTATAATTTAAAGGCTCGAATAACTTACTTGGACGATTGCCTATCCAGTTTACCTCCTCCCGATCTTCAGTATCAGATGTATCAGATTCTGAAGAGTTGCTGTCGTCGGTGCTGTCATGACAGTTTTCTAAGTGGCTGCCGAGGGAGTGACCAATTTTGATGTCGTGACAGCTCGTCCTGATGCAGGGTTGGTCAAGGGTAACTTCAGTGATAACCTTGCATTCTTCTTCTGCATCAGCATGCTTCATTGCTTGGAGAACATTCAACTTTATTTCTTGATCGTTCACTCTCATGGTGAGTTCTCCTTTTTCCACATCAATCGGTGATCTTCCCGTGGCTAAGAAGGGTCGCCCCAGGATGATTGGTGCGTTTTCATCTGTTTCACAATCTAAAACAAGAAAGTCAGTAGGAAAAATAAACTTATCCACTCTTACAAGAATATCTTCGATTTTTCCTTCCGGATGAACGTAAGAGCGGTCTGCCAGCTGCAGAATTACTGTTGTGGGCCGAGCTTTTCCAATACCTAATTTCTGAAAAACAGATTTGGGCATTAAATTTATGCTAGCACCAAGATCACAAAGTGCCTTACCCACATATTTGTCTCCGATTACACATGGTATGATGAAGCTCCTAGGATCCTTCTTCTTCTGGGGTGGATGCTTGTGCAGAATACTCATGCATCCTTCTGTCATCTTAACCGTTTCAAAATCCTCAAGTCTAGATTTCTTCGACATGGCATCCTTGAGAAATTTGGTATAACCGGGCATCTCCCTAACGGCATCTAACAGCGGGATGTTGATATGAACCTGCTTAAAAATATCATAAATCTTTCTAAGCTGAGGTTCTTGTTTCAATTTCTGTAACCGTTGAGGAAAAGGAGGTGGGGGACGATAATCAGCAATACGTCCTTCCCACTGCATACAGATCTGAGGAGGTTTGGGTTCATCATCTTTCTCCTCTGTCCCTTCCTCTGTCGTGACAGGTTCAACTGTAGCAGGCTGTTTGTTACCTGTCGGGGCAGCTTCCTCGGCAGGTATGTCCAACGCTGGTCTCTTCACTGTTTCAGCTTCCTTCTTTGGCCCTGGTAGTTTCTTCCCACTCCTAGTAGTGATGGCTTTACACTGCCCATGTGTGAGCTGCCTAGCATTTTCAGTATTGCTAGGAAATCCACCAGTCTGCCTTGGGTTGATATGCTGGGAAACCTGACCCATCTGTGTCTCCAACGATTTCAGAGTAGCTTCATGATTTGTCATCCGCATCTCTGTTTTATCCATGAACGTCTCCGTTTTCTTGACAAATTGATTCATGTTCTTAATGTAAGTTCCTGTTTGAGACATAAACGTAGCCAGGGTCTGTTCTAGTATACTGTTTGTGGCAGCTGGTGGTTGTTGTTGCTGCTGCTGCGGTTGTTGTCGAGTCAGCAATCTAGGTCCTCCCTGATTCTGATTATTCTGTGCTTGAGGATTCAGGGCATTATTAGGATTACTCCAAGAAAACTTGAGATCCTTTCTCCAGCTGAGATTGTAGTTGCAAGAGTTATAATTCTGCTTATTGTAGTTTCCAACATGCTTTCCCTCTTCTAATTGTATAGGACATTCATCCGAACTGTGATTTCCCTTACAAATTTCACATACCTCTTCGACAGCGAATGCATGCTGTGAATCGTCATTCAAGAGCTTTTTCATTGCTTTAGTGAGATATGCCACCTGTGATTTCATTGTGATGTCAGCCTCATAATCCTTAACAGCTAGGACCCGTTTACCCCCTCTTCTTGTGGTCAGAAACTGCTCCTCATTCTTAGACAGATTTTTCAATACTTGCATTGCCTCATCTGGGTCTTTGTCCAGTAGTAATCTGTTTGCTGCTGAATCAATTCGAATACGAGTTTGTAAATTGACATCATTATAAAACTCGGTTACCTGGTTCCAAACGGGGAATCCATGCATTGGGCAGTTCCTTAGAAGGGTGGTAAATCTGTCCCAGGCCTCGTGGATTGGCTCGTCATCTTCCTGTTGAAAAGTAGCAATTTCATTACGTAATCGCTCAGATAAGTGTGAAGGATTAAAACGAGATAAGAATTCACGAGTTAAATCTGCCCAAGTTCTAATTGAACCCGGCGTAAGTTTATTCCACCAAGTCTTTGCCCTGTCCCTCAATGAATGAGGAAATAACCGAAGCCTCAGTATCTCCGGATTAACTCCTGGTAGTCTAAACGAACCACAGATTTCCTGGAACGTTTTCAGATGCTCCCTAGCATCCTTTGTAGCAGCACCACTAAATTGACCGACATTGTTGATCATGCTGAACATAACAGGTTTTAGCTCAAAGTTGTCAACATCTACATCCGGTAGCGTGGTTTCTAGTTCTACATGATCATTCAGCATGTAGTCGCGGCAGGACCGTCGTGCGGCAGCGGCAGGCGGGTCGTCGACTGGAGGAATAATCTCTCCATCCCCGACATGAGGGTTATTACCCTGGGATTCCCTTGGTTGTTCATCGTTTCTAACTGTTCTTCAAGGTACTCGTTCCTGGCTAGTACGCGACGAAGTCGGTTCCTAAGATTGAACGAACGTTCTATTTCAGGATCTAATGGATACTCAGGTTCTTCACCTCGTCTCGATCTGTGCATAAACAAGAAACCTTGTGAAAAGCACAAGTTGAACAAACCTAAATAAAATAGAAATATAAAAAGAATGCAGTAAAAGATAGGGTAGAGTTATGTTGCCAGTCCCCGGAAACGGTGCCAAAACTTGTTACGTGTAAAAGTGTCTATCGCAATTGTAGTGCAAGTGTACACGACGCAAGTAGTAAAGTGATACGGAAGTATCGGATATCGTCTCCACAGGGACTGGGCTAATAGCTTCACCTTGAATTACTGCACGAAGATAAAAAGAATGATTTAAGATTTTGTCACAAGAATAATAAAGAATACTGGAAAATAGAAGTAAAGTAATCAAGATAGAGAGAATGGGCTGGTATTGAATTGCTCAGTAGTGTAGGTATTGCTAAGTCTAGGAATATCAGCTCTCTCGTCGTCCCCGTCACGGCGGCAGTCTGTTGCTTGTCGCAGCAGTGAACACTCAACTCTGTACTTCAAGTTTGGCAAGAATCCCTACTGTGCCTTGGCCTATCCCTAGGTCCAAGTCTGTCGATGAGCACGTCTTTGATGATACCTCCTGGCGTGAATCGAAGGATGAACACCGATATTGTTGAATTCTTCTTTAGCCACTTAACCTCGTCCTATCCCTAGGTCCGAGATAGTTCAACTATAAACTAGAGAACTCGCACTTATTCCTTTCATATACTTAACTCTCCCGATATTAAGTAAATAGATAACCTCGCAATGCTCTCCCGATACTCTTGCAAGATGTTAATACCAAGAATAAGAGAACTTGAAGTTTATTTTATTGAACTGAAAATTCCTAAAACAAAAGCAACCCTTGCAACTACTTTACAAATCAACATGTGGCCCTAAGGGGAATTTAGAACATGATGAGAAGGTGAAAACGGCTAGGGTTTTGGGAAGAAGGCTAGAGATAGGTGATGTCCTCTCCTAGGTCGAATTACATGCCTTTATATAGGCTTTGGGTCCAAGTTTTCTAAAATAGCAAGAATACAAGTTTAAATTAAAGTACAACTCTAATAAAGACTAAATTTTCACTGAATATAGCTTTAACTCGTCCTTCCTTCTTGCTTGGAATTTCTCTCCTTGAACCTTGGGCTTGGCCTTAATTCTGATCTAGGGCTTGGAAAAATATAATGGTATTCCACGACAGACGGGCTTAATTTTCTCTTTCTATCGAGGTCCACTTTGCTTCTTCTCCTCAAAACTGCTGTCGTCCTCTGCTGTCACGGCGGCAACCATGGCAGCATCATCCTCCTTGACTGCTTATCCATTTCCAGCTTTTCTGCATCACTGCCCAGTGCCTGCCTCTCCATCTGCTGCAGCAGCAACCTGCAAAAGCAACCAATTTCAGTAGAAACTGTGCCATTTAATGTATTTGTGATGTCTAACTATAAACTAGCCTAAATGCAATGAATTATGCTTGAATGCAGCAGAAATATGGGTTAAATAGGGGGTAGATAATAGAAATTTTACACACTCAACAATCTCAAGTAGCGAAAAAAATTAATGATCTCATAGCAGATGACAGAAGCAGGGGTTTGGGTTTTGAATTAATTTTCTGGGGTTTTATTTTTATAAATTTTGAGGAAGATGGTGAAAAATAAAATTTTGAAAGTTTGGGGGTTAAATTAGAACTAATTTTTTTAAGTAACGGAGACTAACGGCCGAGGGTCCAAAATAAAAACGATTCTAAACGTAAGTGACCAGAATAATCTTTTTTGAATTCTGGTGACCAAAATAGAACACACCCTAAACAAAAGGGACTACTGGTGAAGATCACCCTAAAATATATTATTTCAAAAATGCCATCCCTCCTTCTTCCCTAAATATTTTTCACGTTAAACTCTCCCAAGCCACAGCCACCATCCTTTTTCACCAAGTTTCATCATTTTTGGAGATTTCAAAGAGGCAAGCACTTAGTTTTATTCCCATCTTCATTCTAATCTAGTTTTTAGCCTATACTCTTTAAGGTTTTGGGGATTTCTCAAGTTTTAACATTTGGGTAAAAATGAGGTTTTTAAGGGGTTTAAGCTTTTGATGAAAATAGTGGTTTGGGTAAGTTTTAAATGTAGTTTTGAGTGTAAAACGGTGTTAAGATATTGGGTTTAGCATGAAATCCCAGATTTTGTGAAAATGGGTGATTTTGATAAATGGGTATTTGGGTTTTTGGCTTAGAAATGATGGAGAAGGGTTCCAAATGCTTTGGAGTTGTTGGGTTGATGTTTTTGGAGTGTTTAAATATGGTTTGGATGATAAATTGATGGGGATATGACTGACTTGAGGTTAGAGTAGGTTTGAGGATAGTTTGGGTTAGTTTGGAATAGAAATGAGATGCTTGTTGTTGTCAGATTTTGATGGTAATGATTTCAGCAAGTTAGAATGTTGAAAGATGTATTAATTCCTTGTTTTGATTTGGGTAGAAGCAACAAATAACGATTTGGGTCCTTCGGACGTCACACCAGGAGTTGCGGAAGCTTGAATGAGAATCGTTAGCGTGTTTGGGTTTTGAGCTGGTGAGTGGTAATGTTTTGAAGTTTAAAATGATTCAAGGAGGTTTTCTTGGGGGTTTGGGTGGAGCCTTAAGGGCTAACCTAAACTCAAGTGTAAGTTTGCCTAATTTACCTTGTTTCGTTAATTGTTGGTGTGTGTGGATATTCGTGTTGTTGTGTGAAATGTGGATTGCTTTTACTCTCCGTTCTAATGTTGTTGTGTAGTTCGTAGTTGATGTCAAGCCTCACGTGATGGATAGTCGTTGTATACGGTGATGTGTAGTCCCATCGGAAAAATGCTAGTTGTTGTGTACGGTGATGTGTAGTCCTACCGGGAATGGTTGTGCATGTGCAAACCATGTTTCGTCTATGCTTGCATTTATTACATCTCTTTCCTAAATGGTTTTGTTTTTAAAACTAAGATATATGTTTTGAACTACATTGTTGTTGTGTTTTAGAGCTCCGCTCACTAAGCTTTTAAGCTTACGCTCTCTTTTTCCAACAATGCAGATCGTTAGAGGCTCCGGGAGGCAAGTGGGCAAGGGATGAGTTCTTGGAGTTCTTGCTAGCTCAAAGTATGGTTTTACTTGTTGTAATAATGCTTAGACAATGGGAATACTAGACTTTTATGTTAGGGAGTTGGTGTTCAAACTCCTACGTTTGGCTTTGTTTATGTTGCTAGCTTGTTTTGAATGATGATATCATGTTATGTTGAGGTTTGTTGTGGCCTTGGATGAATTGCTATGCGTTTTGACTTGTTGGTGTTTTTGAAGCTAAGTGTTCTCATGAGCTTTGGTTTTGAGATCCATTTTGTTGTGTGTATGCATGTTTGAAGTTGTGTTTAGGGTGTTCTGCCTTTAGATTGTTTGTATAATAAGTTTCCAGGTGGTTTATGATGTTTCGGGGTAAGTTTGGGAACGTTTGCAGATGCCGAAATGCATTTTTGGGCCAAACTATGTCCAGGCGTTTCAGAACGTTTGATATGGTTTCGGAACGGCCGAGATCCAAGGGCACCCGTATCGGAACAGGGGTGGTGCCGTTTTGGTACGATTTTCCACTGGAGGCTCCTGTTCCAGAACCATGTGGGATCGTTCCAGAACGACTTGGTGTTACTTTTTGAATGAAGCTCGCATTTCAGAACGGGCATGCCTGTTTCGAAACATAGGTAGTTAAAACGGTTCAAAGGTATCTTCGAGGGTTTCCAAATGTTACATTTTGGTCCCTAATGCTAGTATGCTTCATAGTTGAGTTTATATGTGTCCTTTGTGATGGTTTTGCCTCGTGCGCATGAAACTCAGCTATTAAACTACTTGGTAAGTTTAAATTATCGTATACCCTCTGCTTGGTTCGTATCCGTGATTGTCCTTTCGCGGTTTGCCATCTCACATAGGTTTAAACATGGCATATAGACAAGATTAATAAAATGGAAAAAAATAGGGTTGCTAATCGGAGTGAGGCCTTAGTGGGTTTCACTCCGGTTTTCCCTGTGTAACTCGTTCGGTTCGATCTGTTGGCTAGGCCGTGACGAGGGGGTTACATTTGGTGGTATTAGAGCCTCGGTTAGGAGGTCTCTCGGGAAAGTAAGTTAGGTAAGTTGGTTTGTTTGGTTTGTTTGCCATTGCACGGTGTGTGAAAGCATGTTTTATTGTTCTTGTTGTTGGTTGAAGTTTAGTCGAGTGTTCCCATTGTTAGGTGTTGTTATTGGCAAATGGTTTCGATTTAAAAGAGCTTGAGCACTCGGATCCTTGCCCTTGCTAACCCAATGTTTTCTTGTGTGTGATGTGTTTATTGTTTAGATTTTATCTTCGTTATGGTAAGACCGAGAGGACGGCCTACAGCAGGTGACTAGGCACCTGGGTATGTGCCTTCTGTTCCTCCTGCTCCCGATGGTAATGGGGTGGATGTTGGAGGTGATGCTAATGGACCTCAGGCCGGTGCAAATGTTGGGGTAATGGAGCTCAGGCGGGTCAGGGTCAGGCAAGTGCGGACATGACTCACTTGATTCAGACTATAGCCGGGGCTTTTCAGACAGGTTTAGCTGGTATGCATTCTGCAGCACCACCTCAGGGTGCGGGGACAGGTTTACCCCTTGAGAGACTTTGTAGTTTGGGTGGAGTTGAGTTCCGTGGTTTGACTCCCGAGGGTTCAGAGGCTTGGCTCGAGAGTACTACACAAATCTTAGGCCAGATGGAGTGCTCGGACGCTCGTAAGTTGGGTTGTGTCATGTCCTTGCTTTAGGGAGATGCGTATGCTTGGTGGACTACCGTTACTTCAGGTATGGCAGAAGCGGATGTCACTTGATAAATTCTTTATAACAACCTTTAAGAAGAAGTATCTTAGTGTCCGATATCAGGATGAAAAGAAGATAGATTTTATGGCCTTGGTTTAGGGTAGTAAGACGGTGTCAGAGTATGAGGTTCAATTCGTGAGGTTGAGAGAGTATGCTCCTAAGTTGGTTCCTAGTGAGAGGGAACGGTGTGAGCGTTTCCGTTATGGTTTGACTAGGGATATGAAGACTTATATGCTCACTTCTGACTACACCGAGTTTGATGTTTTGGTCTCTAGGGCCAAGGATATTGAGCAGAACTTAGGCTCGAGTACTCGTGCTAGCGGGTCTATTTTCAGAAAGAGACACGCAGATTGGGACAGAGATCTTGCCAAGAGGCAGAGAGATAAGAGGTATCAGCCCGATTCGAGACATAGGGGCATTAATCATGGACTGGGCCATCGGGGCCAAGGAGCTGTTGTTCACACTCCTAAGTGCACTAGATGCGGGAGACGCCATCAGGGTGAGTGTATGGGTACCTTTGGGGTATGTTGGAACTGTGGTTCCCGAGATCATTTGAGGCGTAACTGTCCACACCCGGCTAGCGGTGGACCGGTTCTAGCTAGGGGTTTGAGCATCAGAGAGGTCGTGGGTGCAATCAAGGTAATTTTCAGCCGATGAATGATGGTCAGAGGAACTTAGCTCATGTGGTGGCAGTTAAGCCCGAGGGTGGAGGACCGGCTAGGGTGTATGTACAACGAGAGGCTGGGAATGACATGGATGTCATCGCATGTAATTTCTCATTACAGTCTTTGACTTTGCTTTCCTTGATAGACTCGGGTTCGACACATTCGTACATTTTGGGTGAACATGCAAGATCTCTACGTTTACCGTATGAGTGGTTAGAAGTATGTGTGAATGTTACTAGTTCTTTCAGTGAGACATTGGTAGTTAGGAAGATGTATAAGAGGTGTCCTTTGATGATTCAGGGCCATGTGTTTCCGGTCGATATGATGGAATTGTCGTTCTATGGTTTTGATGTGATTCTGGGCATGGATTGGCTCGTAGAGCATAGAGCTAGGGTAGACTTTGAGACCAAGAGAGTCTCCTTGAGGCTTACGAATGATTTTGAAGTTGTAGTGGTGTACGAGAACATTAACTTCTTTTCCAATGTTGTTTCTGCTTTAGAAGCTTAGAGATTGATGGATTCGGGTTGTCAGGCGTATTTGGCTTATGTGATGAATCCGAATATGAGTGAGGTTAGACCGCAAGACATCAGAACAATTTGTGATTTTCTGAGTGTTTTTTTTTGGAAGAGTTGTCGGGTTTGCCTATAGATAGGGAAGTTGAGTTTGTTATTGAGACATATTCTGATTCTGCACCCGTGTCTATTGCTCCATATAGAATGGCACCGAAAGAGTTGAAAGAGTTGAAGACACAGCTTCAAGAACTATCAGATAGAGGTTTCATTAGGCCTAGTATTTCTCCCTGGGGTGCTCCGGTCTTGATTGTGAAGAAAAAGGATGGCAGTATGGGGATGTGTATAGACTATAGACAGTTGAACAAGGTAACAATAAAGAACAAGTATCCCTTGCCACGGATAGATGACTTGATTGATCAATTGAGAGGTGCTTCAGTGTTTTTAAAGATTGATTTGAGACCCGTTTACTATCAGTTGAAGGTAAAGGATGTGGACATACCGAAGACTGCCTTCCGTACACGATATGGGCACTATGAGTTCTTGGTAATGCCTTTCGGGTTGACTAATGCTCCAGCTGCATTTATGGATATGATGAACTGAGTGTTTCACGAGTTTTTGAATAGGTTTGTGGTAGTGTTCATAGATGATATCTTAGTGTACTCCAGGACTGAGGAAGAGCATGATGAGCATTTGCGACTAGTGCTTCAGACTTTTCTTGAAAATCAGTTGTATGCCAAGTTGAGTAAGTGCGAGTTTTAGATTAAGAAGGTAGTCTTCTTAGGTCATGTGATCTCAGCCAATGGAATTAGTGTGGACCCCAAAAAGATAGAAGCCATAGTGAATTGGAAGCAACCAAAGTCAGTGACCGAAATCCGTAGTTTCCTAGGCTTGGCGGGGTATTATCGAAGATTTTTCGAGGGATTTTTGAAGATTGCGGCACCCTTGACTAAATTGTTTCAGAAGAATGTTTCGTATGAGTGGTCAGATGCAAGGCAACAAGCGTTTAAGAAGTTGAAGAAAGCTTTGACCGAAGCTCCTATTTTGATTCAGCCTGAACCGGGGAAAGAGTTTGTGTTTTACAGTGATGCGTCGTATGTAGGTTTAGGTTGTGTGCTTATGCAAGAGGGTAAGGTTGTAACTTATGCTTTGAGACAGTTGAAGGTTTACGAGAAGAACTACCCCACTCATGACATAGAACTAGCCGCAGTAGTGTTTGCTTTGAAGATTTGAAGACACCATCTTTATGGGGAGAAGTGCACCGTTTATACCGACCACAAGAGTTTGAAATACTTGATGACTCAGAGAGAGCTGAACCTTAGACAACGTAGTGGCCGATGGTTTGAGTAGAAAAGTGGCAGTTGAGTTGCGAGCTATGTTTGCGAGATTGAGTGTGTCACGGAATGGTAGTTTGATAGCCGAGTTACATGTTAAACCTTTGTTGGTTCAGTTGATTCGAGAGAAACATTTGCAAGACAAGTCTTTGGCACCTCACGTGCAAGATATAGTCGAGGGTAGGCCTACAGATTTCTGCTTTGGTGAGAACGGGATCCTATGTTTCAAGGATATGATAGTAGTCCCAGAAGATGCCGAGTTAAGGCGTACTATCTTGAATGAAGCACATAACAGTCCTTTTGCTATGCATCCGTGTAGTACAAAGATGTACCGTGGGTTAAAGGAAGACTACTACTGGATTGGGTTGAAGAAAGATGTGGTCGAGTTTGTGAGTAAGTGTATGGTATGTCAACGAGTTAAAGCCGAGCATCAGTTTCCTTCAGGTTTGTTACAGCCATTAAAGATTCCGGAATGGAAGTGGGAACGTATTACCATGGACTTTGTGTTGGGTTTACCATTGACTCATTCGAAGAAGAATTCGGTGTGGGTGGTAGTCCATAGATTCACTAAGTGTGCCCATTTCATACCTGTACATACTACCTACACCTTAGATAAGTTGGTCGATCTGTACATCCGTGAGATAGTGATATTGCATGGGGTACCGAAGTTGATCGTATCAGACCGAGATCTGAGGTTTACAACTAGATTTTGGGAGTTTTTGTATCGTGCTATGGGTACTTGGTTGAACTTCTGCACTTCGTATCACCCGTAGTCAGATGGTCAGTCAGAGAGAATTATTCAGGTGTTGGAGGACATGTTGAGGTGTTGCATCATTGACTTTCAGGGTTCTTAGGAGAAACACCTACCGTTAGTAGAGTTTGCATACAACAACAGTTATCAGGCTAGTATTCAGATGGCACCGTATGAGGCTCTATATGGTAGGAAGTGTAGAACACCTATATGTTGGGCCGAGGCCGGACAGAAGCTTGTACCGATGCCAGACTTGCTTAAGGGCACTACCAAGAAGGTAAAACTGATCTGTGGTCGCTTGAAGGCAGCTTCAGACAGACAGAAATCATATGCCGATTTGAAGAGAAAGGAGATAGAGTATACCGTGGGGAAAAAGGTATTTTTGAAAGTCTCACCTTGGAAGAAGGTGATGAGGTTTGGTAAGAAGGGTAAGTTAAGCCCGAGATTCATTGGTCCTTACGAGGTAGTTGAGAGGATTGGTCCCGTTGCTTATAGATTGAGACTGCCGACGGAGTTGGAGAAGATTCATGATGTGTTCCACGTTTCGATGCTTCGGAAGTATAGATCGGATCTGTCTCATATAATGCCAGTGGAAGAGATTGAGTTGAACCCAGACCTGTTGTATGATGAAGAGCCGGTTGAAATTCTTGCTATGGGTAGGAAAGTGTTGCATGGAAGATCTATCGAGTTAGTCAAGGTTTTGTGGAGACACCGAGGTGTGGAAGAGGCTACTTGGGAGAGGAAGGAAGACATGGAAAATAGTTTCCGTATCTTTTTCCGTCAGGTAATTTTGGGGAAGAAATTCCTTAAGTGGGGGAGAGTTGTAACGCCCGGGGTTTGGGGCCCGAAAGATACTCGGGTTTGGGCGTTGGGTTAAGCTGGTTCGGGTTAAACAATTTTTGGGAAACACCTATTAAATGGCCAAAATTTTAAAGTCTTTAAAGAAAAAGGGGTATTTTGGTAAAATGTAGATAAATGGGTTTTGGAGAATAGGTTTTGGGTCAAAAATAAAATATATTATTTCAAAAATGCCATCCCTCCTTCTTCCCCAAATATTTTTCACGTTAAACTCTCCCAAGCCATAGCCACCATCCTTTTTCACCAAGTTTCATCATTTTTGGAGATTTCAAAGAGGTGAGCACTTGGTTTTATTCCCCTCTTCATTCTAATCTATTTTTAGCATCTACTTTTTAAGGTTTTGGGGGATTTCTCAAGTTTCAATATTTGGGTAAAAATGGGGTTTTTAAGGGGTTTAAGCTTTTGATGAAAACAATGGTTTGGGTAAGTTTTAAAGGAATTTTTTAGTGTAAAATGGTGTTAAGATATTGGGTTTAGCATGAAATCCCGGATTTTGTGAAAATGGGTGATTTTGATAAATGGGTATTTGAGTTTTTGGCTTAGAAATGGTGGAGAAGGGTTCCTAATGCTTTGGAGTTGTTGGGTTGATGTTTTTGGAGTATTTTAATATGGTTTGGATGATAAATTGATGGGGACATGACTGACTTGAGTTTAGAGTAGGTTTGAGGATAGTTTGTAACACTCGGGTTTATGGGTCGAGTAAAAATAATACTTTAATATTATTTGGGTTCGGTTTTATAATTAAAATAAAGTTCCGGGTTCGGTTTTCAAATTAATTAGTTGCGTTGACCATATTTTGAAGTTAAACCCCAAATAGCCATGGATTATATGCTCTTGTGAATATCCCATTTCATTAAGGGTAAAATGGTCTTTTGGCCTTTAAATTAAAACAAAACAAAACACCCAATTTTCACTATTCACTTTCTTCTTCAAAATCAAACTAACGGGTTGAAGAGCTCTCTTCACCCAAGCACTATTCCATCTCATTTCTCCTCCGTTTCAACTCGTTTTTGAAAGGTAACGCCATTTTTGACTTCTCCTCAACCTCCTCTCTTCAAAAGTACAATTAGTTTTTATTTTCGTTAAAGTTTTGGAAATGGAGATTTCAAAAGTTTTGATTAAAAATGATGCCTTTGTGTTGCTAAACCTAATATTTTGATTCAATGTTGTTAGTTATGAGGTTTAGGAGTTAAATGGTTCAACATATATGAATTTTTCTTGATTTTGAGCAATTCCCGAATTTGGGTATAAATGGGGTTTTTGGAGGGTTTTGGGTGAGTTTTGGGGGTTGTTTTAGGTTGGAATTGATAGGCTTTTGATAGTGTTATGGTTAGGGGTTGATTTGGGATCATTTGTGGGTGTAAAAGGTGTTGGAAACATGGGTTTTGGATGAGGTTTTGGGGCTGCCCGAGTTTGCTAAATGTGGGGTTTGTTCATGGCTTGAAACCTTGTGAATTGTGTTTGAATTGTGTTCCGGGTTAGTATTTTGATGTTTGGGCTGACTTGAGATTGTTTGAATTGTATTGAGGTTGTTTAGAAGCGAGAACTTGTGTTGGTGAAGCCTTGGGAACAAATCCGGAAACTTGAAGGTGTTGCTTGATTGGTAGTTGAGCTTGGAGGTGGAGGTGAGTGGTTAAAATGTTTTAAATGGTTTTGAGCAATTGGTTCAAGCATGTGGACTAGGTTGGGATTGGTAGACCCACCTAGAGTTGGGATTAGAGTGGTAGCCTAATCCCAAGCTTTGATTAGAGACTTTGGTTGCACTCTTTAATGGTTGTTTATGCCTCGTGTTAAATTGTAATGGTGTTGATTATGTATATGTTGTATACATGTATGTTGAGGCATGTTTGATACATTGTTATATGCATGTTGATGATAAACATGATGGAGATATACATATGCATGAAATATGATGCGGTATTGTGTTAATGATATTATGAGGTGATTGTATGATCCGAGGATCATGGTGAGTACATGCTAGGCATGGAAATATGGTTTGAGCATGACGGTGAGTCATGGTGAGTACGTGCTAAGCACGGAAGTTGTTATGAAATGATATTGTGAAAGATTAATGAAATGTGTAGTATTGGCACTAGTATGCTTGGGTACAAATGATCGATCATTAGGATGTTTAGTGTGCACACGTGAGTCAAAATGCGCTCGTGGTCTTGATGATGGTAGTCATCAAGATGGAGTACGGGTTCGCCCGGAAATCTTCTTGTATATAATAGTCGGTGATGAGTGGAATCCCATCGACGGGCGTGAGGATGAGTGGAATCCCCTCCGCGTGAAACGAAGCGTGAGGATGAGTGGAATCCCCTCCGCGTGAACGGTGATGAGTGTAATCCCACCGTCAGGTAATGATTGTGTTGTTGGATGTGAGTTCCAACGGTTATCCGCGTATTCGTGTCATAGCTGGGTGCCAATACGGATTGTGGTTCATGTCGCCAATATGTGATTATTTGTGAGCCAAGGTGATTTGGGATGTGTTGCTAACATGGTTTAATATGTGTGATTACATATGTTGTGGATTTAAACATGTTGGGCATGGCATGATATTGAATATATGTTCATGCATCATGTGTAGATTGGCTTATGTGGATCAAAGGTAAGATCATGCATTATACCTTGGTTGTAAGCTCGTGCTTGAACCCTGCATTGTCGAGGTTTGTTTTATGAGCTTACCCTCACTAAGCTTTTATGCTTACGCTCCTTTTTGTTCAACAATGCAGATCAGTAGCTTGTGGGTGGCAAGGGCAAGGAAAGGCCTCCAAGTGTTGCTTACGGTTAGCTCAAGTATGATATTTAAAGATTGTAATAGTAAAGCAATGGGATAGGTGTCGTTGTTTGAGCCTTTTGAAATATGTTATGTTGTTGATGTTGTTGTTGCTAGGAGCATGCTAGACTCCTTTCATATGCTTTGTTGGTTGGGTTTTAGTTGCCATGTTGCTTGTAAACCATATTGGCCTTCACCTATTTGTTTTGCCTAAGTGTTGGCCATGTTGAAGCTTAATGCCCTTAACGCTAAGTATGGATGTATGGCCTTGTGATGTTGTTGCCTATAGTGTTTAGCTTTGTTGTATTAATGTTTCGAGCATGCTTGTTATGTTGGTTTGCCTTAGGATTGATGTTAGTGTGATGTTTGATGTTTTAGAGGGGTTTAGGGACATCCTTGTGCCATAAACCAGCTAAAACCAATCTGCAGACAGGGGGCGTTTCGAAAC
Source organism: Hibiscus tridactylites (assembly GCA_958450335.1). Classification (NCBI taxonomy): domain Eukaryota; kingdom Viridiplantae; phylum Streptophyta; class Magnoliopsida; order Malvales; family Malvaceae; genus Hibiscus; species Hibiscus tridactylites. Next base: position 78,365,209 of record OY288276.1, read on the forward strand.
GGTCGACCCTGTTTCGATACGGTCCCTTTGTTTTTGGTCGGGCGTTTCGAAACGCGTGAGGGCCGTTTCGGTACATTTTCGCTACTGGAATTCTGAGAAATTGGCGAGATGAAAGTGTTCCGAAACGGGTCTATGGGGTTTCGAAACAGTCAAAATCTCGTTGACCGCGAGAAGTTGACCGTTGAGGGTTTTTCGGAACGGTTGACCTCCGTTCCGATACGACCTCTTTGTGTAGGCTTAGAACCGTTGACCAGGTCAAGGCGTTTTGATACACCTTGAGGGTGTTTCGAAACGGCCTGTTTAATCACTTAAAAATGGACTGTTTTGCATAGGTTGTTCGAGTTATTGTTGTATGAATGTTTGTCCTTCCGCTGTTATGATCACATAGGATTCGAATGAGCCTTTAGTAAAGATTAAATTAAAAAGAAATTTTCTGGGTCGTTAACCGAGGAGGAACCTTAACGGGTTTCGCTTTGGTTTTCCCCGTGTGGCCCACTCGGACCGATCAAGCGTCCGGACCAGGACGAGGGGGTTACATAGTTTGGGTTAGTTTGGTGTAGAAATGAGATGCTTGTTGTTGTCGGACTTTGATGGTAATGATTTCAGCAAGTTAGAATGTTTGAAAGATGTATTAATTCCTTGTTTTGATTTAGGTAGAAGCAGCGGATAATGATTCGGGTCCTTCAGACGTCACACCGGGAGTTGCGGAAGCTTGAAGGAGGATCCTTAGCGTGTTTGGGTTTTGAGCTGCTGAGTAGTAATGTTTTGAAGTTTAAAATGATTCAAGAAGGTTTTCTTGGGAGTTTGGGTGGAGCCTTAAGAGCTAACCTAAATTCAAGTGTAAGTTTGCCTAATTTACCTTGTTTCGTTGATTGTTGGTGTGTGCGGATATTCATGTTGTTGTGTGAAATGTGGATTGCTTTTACTCTCCCATTCTAATGTTGTTGTGTAGTCGTAGTTGATGTCAAGCCTCACGTGATGGTTAGTCGTTGTATACGGTGATGTGTAGTCCCACCGGTAGTGACTAGTAGATGAGTACGGTGATGTGTAGTCCCAACGGAAAAATGCTAGTTGTTGTGTATGGTGATATGTAGTCCCACCAGGAATGGTTGTGCATGTGCAAACCATGTTTCGTCTATGCTTGCGTTAATTAGATC